>CM024595.1:23617499-24086225 GCA_014182565.1 Eucalyptus marginata | reverse complement strand
GCCGTGTCAGCAGAATTTAGCTTAGAGCAGAAACTTACCCATTGTGGTCAAAATGCAAGTCGTAATTCAAAGTCGGGATGAAGAATTAGAACGGCAGAAGTATATAGAAGCGGAGATACATTACAAAGCCTGACCAGCTTTCCCACCAATTAAACTTGATGTTGCCTGAACTCTGAAGTGTGTTTCATTCGGATGGTCAAGTATGTCATCCGATCGCTATTTTGCTGGCAAGCCTAATCTTCGTTTTCTCAGGGACAAGTATTATTTCGATCTTTTAACTTGTTTCTACTTGAAAAAAAAAAAAAAATTTGTTTCTACTTGTGTACATTGTTAAGTCGAATCTTAATTTGGACAATGCAGTCCACTTGTCATTGACATATTTGATTTGGCTAACACGACTACTGACAAAACTTTTCGTCTCGGTCCCACCGCCACAGCCCCTCAATGGCCACCTGAGCCACCTGGGAAACGTCCTTTTCAGTTTTCTACGACCTTCCGGTCAAGACCTTAAAAGTGGGAGCAATTATGCTCACTCGACTCATCTCTTGTTTGGCCGAAAAAAAAAAAAAAAAAAAAAAAAAAAAAAAGAACTTATCCCTTGGCTCCCACTAGACCATCGAGTTTCCCCGTCCCCGATGGAATTATTCGCTACAACCGGCGAGAGTAAAGAGGAAGCAAGTTCTCCACAATTGTCAAAAACCCGCATTTGAACCGAATAAAAAAACTGTTGCAACGCATCTGCCATATTTTCCCAATCTAGTTAAATTGATTCAAAGATCACGATGCAAAATGGTAATGGCTCCTCTTTAACTCCTTCAAGTTCGAAGGGCAAAGAATTGGCTGCTGCACGTAAAGTTGTATTTCTTTATTTATATTATTAATTTGTACTTGGGCACACCACCAGACACTAACAGCATTTTCTTTTTGTCCTCTCTATAGCACACGATCAGAGCATATGGTGGGAAGCACCAATAGACGGGCTACACTTAGCGAACAACAGCTAATTCTTGGCCTAGTTAAAATATTTCTGAAGCCCTCTTCTATAAACAAAGCCTCGGTCCCGGTGGATAATTCACATTAGAGCATTGAAATGCTCAAGTTCACACTTCTTGATTGCAGAGAGAGAGGGGAGGGGGGAGGGGGGAGAGAGAGGATTAGTATTAGACTTCCAAAACGACCTTCATTTTTCTCTTTTTTGGCTTCTCACCTCATGCTTTACAAAGTCTTTAAAAAAAAGCCGATCAGGTTAAATTTACAATAGGCCTATTCATCAACTTGTCATTGCTCCATGCAGCATATGGAGTATTCCCTCTCTAAGAACAAAAATTCCTGGAAAAAACCAAAGACGCCATCAGCAAATTCAAGTAACTGGAACAATCCCACAAGAGTTGGCAAAATGAATATTAGTGCTTTTTGTAAGGAAAGTATTGAAAAGACTAGAGAGTAAAACTCAAAACTCCATTTTCGACACGATAAAGGTGTATGATCAAGATGTCCTATGTTCACAGGGTGCAGAATTAGAAGTATCAGAGACAGTTTAAACCAAAGAGAACCTGGATGACTTGAGTGAATCATTGTCATGCCAATAAAATTTACGTGCAACAAAGTCAGGAGTTGCAGGATGAGAAAAACAGTCTCGGCAATGACAGGTTAGGCCCACTATACCTGGTATCCCACGATACAAGAAGACCCAATATCCTGTATCAAGTACTAGTATCAAAATTACCTGCAATTGTTGCTGACTAAACAGATGAAGGAGCCCTGTTTCGGGTGAAGTGATCAGTTCAATAAGATCATCATGGCTTTCGGGAGGGCCACCAGACTCCACGACCGACACCAAGACCTGCATTGCATGGAGAATGGTCCAATAAATTGAAAGACAAATGAGATACTCCGTGCATCCATTTTGGTGTGTGTACTGGAAATGTCAAAAAAGAAAGAAAAAAGAAAGGGGATTTCTTCTTTGGGGACAAAACACCACCTGCATGCATCGCAGAACGACTTCTGGTAGACAACACCTACGACACAGGCCCCGGACAACGTATGATGCTGGGCCTTCCAAAGAACCATCTTTTTTGAATACCAAGCATCTAATCGGGAGATTTCCATGGTGACTCCAATCTGAAATCGAGCAAGCTCACCTGCAGTAAACAGTCATCACTCATCAGCACTATGAAAATAAGTCAGCGCATCTGAAAATCTGGACCAAACTGTGTAGACTGAACTGATTTTCAGTTTTTCAAAGATTGGACTGATTTTGGGTTAAATTTCAACCTTTCTTCACATAAATTATGCCTAAGACAGTATTAGAGCACTTATTTCTATACTTTACAGGAGCTTACCAAACAAAAGCTAAGAGAAAAAAGATACTGAGTATTCCTAGCATGACATCTACAATTAGATTAAAGAAAGTGTAAGCCAGTCTTTAGTCATTGGATCAGGAAACCAAATTACACCATATAAGCCATCTGGTGTAATTCTATATAGTTTTCCTGAGGTCTTTCATTCTACTAAGTTTTCCTAAATTTTCTCTTTCTGCAACAGCAAGTTCATCAAATCGCTCCACCTGTTATGCAACATAATCAAGTGGCTCCACTTTTCAATATAACTATTAAAGATAACTTTTGCCTTCCTTCGCTTTCTGATGTCCAAAAATCTTAAAAAGAAAAACAGCTTCACTGACTCTCTTCAAGCAAATTCCATGACAATCAACCCCTTTCCTAAATGAGGAAACTCTAGACCCAAGCATCTTTAAAACATTGGATGAGTTTGCAACAATGCAACCACTCATTTGAAAACTTCAAGCTGTTTAAATGACTTGTGATCACCTGTGAAGTTACCCATTGTCCTCAAAATCATTCTAACCAGAGAGGAGGGAGGGTAAACCAAAATCATTTAACCCCTTAACCAAAATGAACTGATTATTTAGTCAAATCATATGTCTACCCTCTGTTTGGTTCTCGGTTTTATGATTTTCTGGAGTATACAATTTCATATGTAAAGAGTAGAAATCATCCAATGCAGGTAGGAGTGAGGAAGAAGCTCAGGGTGATTAAAGTTCCTGTTATCACAGATTGAATTGATTGGTTGGGAGGAAAGTCTGCAAACTGGAATGATCGACTCAGCAGGGTTTTTGGTAGAAAACTGAACCGAACCAGTTTGTTGACACCCCTATGTAGCATGTTAGGAGTAAGTTTCACTACCAAGTTCCCAATTTCTTTCGACAAGTGATCTAATCATAAAAATAAACAAACAAAGAGCAAGTACAGAATCAAGGAAGAAAGCATTATGTGACAATTAAAGCTCATTTTATCAATGAAATTAATGTATCTGCCTATCGCATACCCAAAAGAGTTCAATCAAAGAGGTCAATCCTTAGCGTTTCTCTCTGAGCTGAATTAAAATGCATAATGCCATCATTGAGTTTCAATAAAAGATACAAATGACTATCAAAAGATGAAAATAGAAGGCCTTCCTATAACGGAACCCTAATTTAAACAACACAATGCTAAACAAGTTGACGGGTTGTCGTGCCTCTTAACTCCAATTAAGATTAATTATCAAAAAGAAGAATGTGAAAGTTTTTACCTTTTACATCCTCCCTGCTCTCTCCTAGTGGTCTACCCCCATAAAATTGTTTGTGTTGTTCATCATAAATATCAACAGTTATCCGATTACTTCTTATCATATGACAAAAAATGCAGAGCATCAAATTTGTGAGCAACCACACAATGTGGATCAGAGATAGACTAATTTCTTTTTCCGAATCTTAACATAGAATTTCCCATCCAGACCACCTCCTAATGAAAAATGGCAAGCCCTCCAGATAAAATTTCCTGGCATATCCGTATATTGACATGGCCCCTGAACTAGAACATATGAAAAAAAGATGTAATATGTTCATAACACCACTTACTCTGATTACACTATATGCCAGCACATGGAATTTATTTTCAACGAACAGAACAACCAATCTGCTTCTTTGGCACTCCAAGAATTCTTATGAGCAAGCAAGAGACACAATCATTATCATCATCATAATCACATTGCTTCATCTTTCCCCGCATTATATTGTCTCCAACAGTATTATTAGGGGGCAACTCATACCAATTAAAGAACGAAAAAGAAAAAAAAAAGGAGCATAAACAATTGCAGTTATGGACTGTTTTCTCACCCTTAAAGCCAGCTGCCACCATACTAGCAAGTATGCCACCATCATTGAGCACATGGAGTCCCAACCCGTCACCTTCAATGGCCAAGCACCTTAGGACGACCTCAATGCAGTACTTATCCTTGGATGAGATAGCAACATTTACCTGCAAATTACATTTTAAACCTCAGCAAAGGGAAAAGATATCTTCCAATTCAGCTCACAATGTCATGATCACTTTTATCTAACCGTGGACACAGTAATCACGCCAGGCTATTTCTTAGCTTTCTTCTACTAGACTTTGCTGCACTTATATACTTTAACAGAACAAGGCCAACAGTACTTCAGTGACTGCCATTTATCAAACTAATTACAGCTGACAACACTCCCTATTCTCCTAGTAATTGTCCATACTTGGGAACCAATGACATAATGAACTGTTAGACTGAACCCATATCATAGGTAAAGGTAGTTTCCACGTATAAAATCCAAGCCACATGCTGCCAGACGCCCAGGAAGAGTTATGATATTAGTGGACAAATGAAGAGGAAACTATGCTAGGCAAGGGACATGATTACTTAAAGCAGACATTCGAAGACAGCCAGGTAACATTGTTTAGGTAGACCTACAGACATAACTTAAAAGAAAATGGCATCGTGATTCGTTGTTTCATTGTCAGTAATATCAAGCAATAGGCCATAAGGAAAAAAGCAGAGCAATTATCATTAGTTCTGATTCACTGATGCAGTTAACAGCAATAGATTCGATGTAGAAGGAGAGTTACTCTTGAATTACTCAATCATCCAAAACATCTTGACCCTGCTTTTTCCACACATCTAAGTGTTGATCTTGAAAATACCTCAAGAACTAACTAGTTCTATATTTAAAAAGAAATATTGTGAACTTCCAAGGGGAAATTTTGCGTAAGAATACACGAATCTCTCATCAGTAAGGAGAAGGAAACAGCAGGAAATTTTTTTGTCCACTTTTGAGATTAAATTAACATCCCTAGCTTCACATCAAATTCCGTAAGCACATAACTGACATAAATAAGGCATGTAAGGAACTGAAGAGAAATTTGATGAAAACAGACCATCGTACCATCAATTGTCGATCTAACACCACTTCCTCACTCACTGAAGAGTAAAGTGCGCTCATCAGTGTAGCACAAATTGTGGCATCTGGACACATGCATTCACCAGATGGAAGGCAGAGCATTGCAGATGCGTGCAACTCAAGGAAAATAGGTTCCACTGCCTCATACACGTTTTCTTCACGAGAAGTCAACCAAGGATGTTCTTTCCCTACAGACAAATTGGGAAGTTCAAAGAATCAAACACAAATCAGCTGTCTTAAATTATGTCTGCTTTTTGCATAAAGCATAATTACAGTAGCTGAACCCACTTACTAAGTAATAATGAATGTGCTGACTGTAGGGCTTCTCTAGCTGCAGCAGAACCTCTTTCCTTCTCCTCCTGCGAGAGTTCTACTGCAGAAACTTCTGCATTCTCTTGTTCAATTTTAAGCCATTTACGATAAGTTGCATCACATGAGTAGTACTCACTCTGACAAATAAATGATACATAACCATCATAAGGAATATATCGATGGAACAAAAATCTATGAATCATGCCTACAAAACTTACCCAGTCTTTGAATTCACTTAAATCCTCCGAGATGTCATAATTCTCAAGAGCCCCAAGATTCTCTGACAGCTGCTTCAGAGGTTCAGCAAGGAAGCTAAGTAACTTATGAGCACCTATGGGCATTGCAGGCACTCTCCACAGGGAAATCAAAGCGAATTCCCTAAATAATATATTGCTACAAAAGAAAAAGAAAAATTAAACAAGAGTACCAAGAAACAGGAGAAACGAGACAATGATGAATAAGCCAAGCAACTGTGGTGACAATTCAAGTAAGACAGAAGGGTTCAACAGATGAATATATAAAAAAGAGGAAATGCAAAAGATGAAACAGTGTGCAGAAATATCTAAAATATAAAAGGAAAGAAAACAAGAACATTTGATTTAAAGTTACAAATACAACAAAATGTAAGTGATGAAAATCAAGCTATACTAACTTTTGATCATCATGTACATAAGAACAAAGAAAAACCAGAAGGCTCAAAAGGATATTACCTATGCATTAGAGCACGAAGCAGCAGCTTGACACTAACAACCTCAACGTCTGTAATGGTGGATGGTGGTGTGAAGCAGAGCCACTGAATGACCATAGCCTTTTGAAGGCTTTGAAGGCGATGCTGCTCAGCAACGTCCAATGTATTATCATACTTTCTAACTTTGGTTTCTCTTGAACTTGACAGAACCCTATTCAAGACAAAGTTCATCAAATTTCCAGTTATCAGCATAGAACCAGAAAGCAGCAGAATGAAATTATTACCTCTCAATTATTTCTTCGAAACTTCCCTTTGAATCATTGCTAGGAGAAAAAGGCAAGTACTCTATAGCAGAAAGGAAGATCTTATACTTCACATGTACGCTGCAGGAAAATAAAGGAAATCAAACTCATAAACACGAAAACCGAAGCAGCTGACAAGCATATGAATATGGTCATCTTTGCACTCAGCACTGTACAACTGATGGAAGGACACTGCAATGGCATGAAGGAAGTGATCATTAAAGCATGCTCTCTACAATTATTATGCCATTTAGGAGAATAAACTATGGTCTTCTCTACAGCATAGATGGTGATCCCTCAAACACCATGGCTCATGAAATTTGTCCCCAGGATTGTCACATTTGGAATTATCAGGGAAATGTAAATCTAAGCATCTTATGCTAGCATGTGATAGGGGACCCACTTCCACCTAAAGTTATTAAGTGCTAACCAGTAACCAGAGTATGCTACATCCTTCCAACCTCATGTGGGACCCATATATGTATGTAAGGAGATTTTTATTTATTTTTTGTTTGTGTTGGGGGGGGTTGTGGAGGGGGAATTCAATGTGAGAGGGGAGAGAGTATACCCCTAAAGCACCAACTAATTTCTCCAGTTCAACAGAGACTATCCATGCATGATAAGGACCAGATCTTAATTCGGTATGTAATTTTGCATGTTCAGGACATCTTCAAAGTTTCTATGTTTCCTCAAGTGCTGCTTTTATTCAAATGATATGTTTGACCTAATTTAAGTTCTACTTAAATTTTAGAATGCACATACAAAACGTGGGATATTCTCACATTTGAAGGTGGTGAATTGAACAATCAAACCAACAGAAGTAAATTATACTGACAATATGATGATCTTTAAAAGATTGCCACACAAAACCACGCAAACAAAAAGAGAGATGAGAGAAGAAAGATTCAAAACAATTCTACATCTACAGACCTGCTGTTCACCCTAAGTTCCATCATGTGGGCAAAGAGGTCAATGCATCGGTGGCGGGCAAGCTGAGAAGCATAGATCCCAACCAATTCCTCATGCTGTTTTGAGAACAGAAACATCGCATACCTGAAATTGAACCCCGAACAGGCAAATGAATCATAGAATTGTTGCCTCCCATAACTTCACAAGACAGAGATCGGTGCAAACTTCAAAATCATTGAAGAATTAGAAGGACGCTACAAAAACTGGACAACCATGCTAAAAAGATGGGGGATCTTCTAACATTGCAGAACTTTTGTAGAGCCTATGCAGCTAGAAATACAGGATGGCCATACAGGTAATAGGTCAGTAGATACCTTCATGTCCTGAATAAAGAACAAAATGAAAATGTTTGGCTGGCATTACTTAACTTTGAGAAGGGAGAATATGTTTTCCAACTCTACAAGTGATTAGTCACGACTCACAACAAAGTGCTAATAGAACGAGTAGCAGATAGTGTTTTAGCAAGCACCTACAGGTTATAATCAATTGCAAATCATTGAATGAGCAACATATGATTACTAACTAACCCATTATGATACATTCCGACTGGTTCATTATGAAGGAGCATATTAGCCCCCAGATTTGCCTACATGAAGCATTAGACCAACAGCAAGAAATTACATAAATTCAGGGCTTATTAACGACCTGCGCTATAGACCATTAAAAAAAAAACACAACCTACAGAATTTGAAGTCCACATACTTTGTCAATCCATTGAAAAACAGAGTTACTTAATCCAAGAAAAAGACTCACATGTGAAGAATGAAATCACCAACTGTCATAATCTTCTCCTTGAAGGCATCCTTAACTTCATCAGCAAGCAGATATCTTAGCACAAGTACTAAATGAGCTCCAAACCTAATCATCTGAGGATCCCCATGTGGCCTGAAAGAAGGAGACGCCTTAAGGAATCTTTCACAGTAATTTGCTTCTCAGAACCCAGACATGAGAGAGAGAGAGAGAGGAAATTTCATTACAACTCCTCTGTCAAATCACACTCAAACCAAAAGAATAGAGAATAATGTTTCCAAATGTGTTTCTTCACTCAAATCACTGTACAGCAATGTCTTCAAAACAATGATGTGGCTAGTAAAAGATTTGACAAGCTAAACTTGCATTCTATAGGACAACATTAAAATTGTCTGCAGTGAAAGCATGTTTTTCGCAAGTTTTTCTTTATAGGCAATGAAGGATTTTAATTTATTCAAGTAAATCAGAAATGGATATAAGAGGAAAGAAATTAAAAAAAAAAAAAAGAAACAAAGAAAATCATCACGAGACAATGTGAAGTCAGAACAAGATGTCCAAAGCCAAATAAAGAGTACTACACAGAAGTAACTGAAGAGTCTAAACCCTCAAACAATCTTTTATTGCCTCCCTTACAAATGCATCACATGAGACAGAGTGGTGCAGCACTCCAATATTTGTTAGAAACTCAGCCTCCTCCATAAGCCTCCCAACAACTAAAAAGCTGGATGGCATGACTTGGCATAAGCCACACCACCTTAGACAAACTAAGCCTATGAATCCAAAGCTGAAGAGCAAAGTCCCAATGAAGAAAGAGATGATTAACATATTTCCCTAAATGCTTACACAAGCAACACCAATCCATGATTAGGGAATTCTGTTTCCTCAGATTCTCAATGGTAAGAATCTTATTCCAAGCTACCATCCAACCAAAAAAAAAGAAGAGATTATATATGATATTGTTGAAATATTATCTCACATCGATTGACAATGAGTCTTAAATGCTCTCTATATTCATGTGGTCTCCCTCCACCTATTAACTTAAGCTTTTGGGTTCGACTTTTTAACATGATACCAAAGCCAGTTATCCCTTACGCAAAGGTGCATGGTAAAAAAAATCCTCGTGAATGTGCATAGTCAAAATTCCACATGCAGCTTGTAATCCGACTTGTGTGTGAAAGGGGGTGTTGAAATATTATCCCACATCAATTGACAGCAGGTCGTAAATGCTCTCTATATTCCTGTGGTCTCCCTCCACCTATTAGTTTAAGCTTTTGGGTTGAACTTTCTAATAGATATATAGGGCAGCCAAATTGCTTTAGAGGGGAATGAATGAGGGGAGAAATTCCCCAAGAGAGAATAACATAATTTAACACTGAATTTCTTGTCATTAGCTGGGTGCCGTACCCTCTTGTTATCCCTCAAACGATATATTTTAACAAGTTGAACTGTTACAATTGCTTGTTGACTCACCTTGACTCGGTTACCTACATTTTCTAACTTCCAAGATCTCTTCTAGTGGTTTCATCTTGTTGTTGGCTTCTTGAAGTGCAAAACCAAATGAAAACAGCCATACATTTATTGCTCAAATGTTAGGACTCAGCCTTTAAGTATGCATCATTACAAAACAAATAGAAGACAACCAGAAGTTATTCTTCTGGTTCAGGATGCACACATGCAGGGAGGGCGAGAGAGAGAGAGAGAGAGAGAGAGAGAGATGCAGGAGCATAACAGAAGATTTATTCTTGCTTTTACCATTCACAGAATTTCGAGATTCAGGGTCTTTACTTATGTTTTCAGAGTCCTAGAAGTACTAGGTTTACTTCTTTAACGAGGCGTCCTATCAATAATGGGTTTTATGCCTATTTATAAGTGTTGAAGGGTTGTTTTCAGAGGGTATTTTCCATTATTGAGTAAAGTTTGTCTTCAAGATTTTTGTTTTTCCTTTTCTCTAGCATTGACCTCCGCAAGACAACCATTTAGATTGTAAGTTTCCTTGTGAATTGTTTGATTTGCTTCTTCAATTCTGTTCTTGGTGTTAGATGTTATCGTGGTATAAGAGCCGGGTTCCGATCTTTCTTCATGGCTGCAAAAAGGATGTGAGTCCTAGGCTCAACCAAACTCAATAGATTGTTGAGATGCAATGAACAATCGAATGACTTGCTTTAGAAGTGCAAACTCTATGTTAAGATCATGAAAGAGCCCAAGAAAGGGTGCCAGAAGGCAATCATGATCCCGATGTTATCGTGGTATAAGAGCCGGGTTCCGATCTTTCTTCATGGCTGCAAAAAGGATGTGAGTCCTAGGCTCAACCAAACTCAATAGATTGTTGAGATGCAATGAACAATCGAATGACTTGCTTTAGAAGTGCAAACTCTATGTTAAGATCATGAAAGAGCCCAAGAAAGGGTGCCAGAAGGCGATCATGATCCCGATGTTATCGTGGTATAAGAGCCGGGTTCCGATCTTTCTTCATGGCTGCAAAAAGGATGTGAGTCCTAGGCTCAACCAAACTCAATAGATTGTTGAGATGCAATGAACAATTGAATGACTTGCCTTAGAAGTGCAAACTCTATGTTAAGATCATGAAAGAGCCCAAGAAAGGGTGCTAGAAGGCGATCATGATCCCGATGTTATGTTTTCTTTCCACATGTAGTGGCACCATTAAGGGCATTGATACCGTGAGACTGCTACAAATAAGCTTGTTCTTCTTGCTTAATATACTAATCTGGAGCTTTAGAGAGTCCTAAGATTTCCAAGAGTTATTCAGCAAAGTTCATAAAACTTTACGATGATACAGTTTGAACGTACAATCCAATTTCACGGGGCCAGTTAGAAAAACATGTTCAACTATCCCGCTAGAAAAATCGAAAGAAAAACTAGGAAGCCATGGTCATAGGGAGCCTCCAACTAAAAACTACTTTACATTTTAGTGAGTAGATGGGCATGAAAAAAGTTGCTAAGCATTTTCATTTTCTAATACCTGAAGATATTTTGATCATCTTCTGAAGGTGCTATCCATGACCAGATAAGATCCAGCAATTGGGGTATCTTCCCTTCCATAAGTTTCATCTGTGAAAGCAAGTCATGCCAAGCTCAAATGAAGTAATAAACATTAAAATTATCACTGGAAGATCTAATTGAACTCTCAGTCAAATAATGTATGTTTCATGTGGTGTGGCCAAAAGGATAAAAGTTGCCCACTTTAACTGTAACAGATTGTGTACCTTTGTACAAGAGAGAAAAATGAATGGAAATGTTATGATGATATAATTTTCACAGTCAATGCAGTAAAGAAGCAATTATGCGCTTCATTCATGTGTCCATGACCATAATTAAGCCAAAGTGATTCTCCTGCCAAGATACTCACCTCAATTTGCCTTTGCTGCTCTTTGCATCCTCGCATAACGGCCTCATGTACAGCATCACTAAATTAGGCAGAAAGTGAGGTTTATCATATATTGAAAGAAATGATACTAACTTCCAAAGAAATTGAGTCTTGTTTAGTACCCCGAGTGAAGTTTCTGAAGAAGAGCAGAAAGATGTCGTGGCTGCTGGTTAAGAACTTGCAGCGGCCAATTTTCAGGCCCCGATGAAGAATGAGATGTGCCTTCGATTTGTTCAGGACTGCCATCAACCTCATCTCCATAACTCTTTGAATGAGTCATTCCACCAGGCTGCAAACGAGCAAGTTCCATGTCCACCAGAACATCAAGCCAGGACTTGGCCATTGCCCAGCAAGCAGACTGTAATTGTGGTGGGCATACATCAGCCTTTCATGTGATTATTATTTATGTTTATGATAAATGTACTATAATAAACGAAAGAAGGTAGCCTATTCATGTATATAAGATGCACATAATAGACAATGCTAAGCAAGGCTTATAGAATAGAAAAACTGGAAAATTACTCAGAAGCAAAATTTAAATCCTGGTCTGGCAAGGTAGCCTCTGATCCAACCATTTCTTCTCCTGTTTCCCCAAACCAGAGCTTGTGCATCATGCAAATCTTACAATTATATAAAGTAGGGTTTTCAAGATGCATGGTATTCACACTAGTCCACCGCATGAATTAGGTCAGGTATAGAAAAAGGTTGAATTTTCTTATTTTCTTTTCTTTGTTTCTCTCATTCCCTTTTCCTTTTTATTTGTCAATAGAGTTATTCCTCTCCAAATTGACTTATATTTTCCAGGACAATGCCCTTTTGTGCCATAAACCACTAGACGAACTTTCATTATTTAGAGGAAATGTCATGTTTTGTTTTTAAATATTTTCAATGCTTAATTTTAAGCAAGAAGCCAAGTGTTTACCCAATTCTATCCAGTACTTTCCATCTCATTATATTATTTGGTAAGCCTTTTGGGGAAGCTTCATAGGTTCCTGATTTAGCAAGGAAAAACCAACCGAGAGCAGTTGATAGGATGAAGGACAAAAAAAAAAAAAAGTTTCACAGTTCTTGATTAAATCAGAACTAATTCACTCATACAGATTTGATATCGCAATCTTTTATTGACACAATAACTATTTTACATCTATGAACGAGTGAAATTATGAAAAAATTGGGCGAAATGATCATTATGGCAAGATTCAATGAATATTAATAAAAACTTATGAAAAAGAACAGTACTCACTGTGAAACTCGGGTTTTCACTAACTTTAAAGTTATCAAGGGCCTGCTTGTTTAAGCCTTTTAAAAGCAAAGAGTGATTTTTTGCTTTCCCACCAAAATTTAAAATATTCTAATTTCAAAAAACTATGAAAAATTTATATGTGAATGTAAGTCTCAACATTTATATGTCATAAAAGTTTCATACGTTTAGGGTTAAACAAAAAGTCAAAGGGTTTCTGCCACAAAATTTAGATTGAGTAAAGCTAATGATAATCCAGACACGCCTTAAAGAACTTTCTTTTAAAACTCATGGCCTTCACACAGATGTTAACAAACAAGCAACTCATTTCGGTGTACTCCATAAAATGTCACCAATTGAACTTTAGAAATTGACCAAATTTCTGAAGCACCTTCACCACAATTATTTACAGATTTGAAGCTTTTCTACCCATATAGCACCAGTTCACAATAAAATCACAAAGTTCTCAGGTTTTTACTTGTTAAAGTTCTTCCCAGGCTTGGTGTCTGAGGGTTTGCTGCTTTTGCCAAAGTCTTTGGGAGAACTTCATACAGAATTTGTATTTTTAGAATCCTTGCTCATTTGGATTTTGTGAAATTGACACTGAAGTCCATAAAATATCCATGGAGTAATTAGACACAGGGAGCAAACCAATACATGGCCATGATGTCTCAAAGGTTCAATTCCTTTTTAATCTTTTATATTTACATCATAAAACTGTTATCCAAGCAAATATGAATCGAGTCTGCCAAAATTATTCCTATAAGCATCGGCTGGTACACCTTTCTGCCACGGACCTCATAATGGCTAGTCCATATTGCATCTGCAAAAATTCTCTCCTTCTCTACCATGAGCCCCAGGAAACAGAAATAATAATCCTACCTGTAACTTGTCCATCATCTATCACTATGCCTCAAAGGCTAAATCTTGTGGCAGCATGCAAAAGATAATTCCTTGCCATATCTAACCTTTCCACGTTGTCACAAGAAATGCTAACATATAATAGGAAAAGGCCAAAAACAGAACTTGAAGAAGTTAAAGAAATCAATACTAATCATATTGATTAGATGGAAAAGACGAACCTCCCAGTCTGTGCATATTGGAAGCAAGCACCTCAAATTGCTACACTGGGCTGCATATACAGCAGCTTCGAATTTGCAACCATCTTTCTCAGCAATCCTCTTTAAAGTACCATGCACAAAAGCAGACACATATGTAAGACTACAAAAGCCAAACACCAGAGAGAACCATCAAACATCCAAAAACTTGAAAAAACCCTGAGTCTCGGTAATAATCCTAACACTATTGAATGAAGATGGCTGCAGTTATTCATAGCGAATACCACAAAAAGATGAGATTAACATATATATGCAGACTGTTGAACCAATACACCTTAAACAGAGTTGCATTTTCGGCACGATGCTGCATATTAATATTAAAATGTTAATGTAATGAGTCAAGTATGTGCAGAATTTATCATTAGAACCCCACCTCTGATGCGCAATAGGATGCCCATTTCCAGAGGCGCCACTGGTGTCCAATGCCATTTTCCAACTCAATTGCTTGTAGAGTCCGATTTTTTCCGTTCTTTACCAGGGCTTCACAGGAAGGAAATAGATCCAACCCTCCAAATGGACGAAGAGTTGCTGCTCTCCATGGCTGCCATGCCATAACAAAATATGCTTCATAAGAACATTAAAATACTGGTTGATTTCACAATTGCATCTTTTTGTAACTCAACACACCTGTCCAGCAGACCGACAAATGTCACAAGCCTCGTCGACTCTCCCAGCCCTTAATAAAGTCCATACATCTTCCAATAGCAAATTATCTTGTTTCTGTGAGGAAATATTGAAAGTCCTGGTTTAATTCCCACAAGTTTAAGGATCCTAAACAGGTATATGTTCAAGATAACAGTATTCACCCAACAATAGGAAAAATAGGAAAGACATGCAACTATTGACAGAATGATTGCCAGAAAAGCTTCACACACAACATTACTTTCACTTAATTAGAACTAGGCTTCAGCTTTGAGTCAGGCATAGATAAGGCAGCTCCAGAAACTATATGAAGTGATGATAACAGTCCTGGCAGTACCAAAACAGGTATCATTCTTCATAATAATTAGTCTTTTAAAGTTTTTAAGTAGGAACTTTAAAATCCATCAATTAACATCAACTTCATGGACACAGATATTTTTCCAAAAACCCATAGTTATCAAGCGGCATCATGTGCTCTGCAGCACGTAAGCAATAAAATGAATCTGGAGAAAGTAAATAGCATCTGTCTTTGCTGGCAAGACAGACAATTTCCCCCCCTGATGGGGATTGGAAAATCAACAATATATCTGCTTTGTAGTGCCTTCCCTATCTTTGTGTGAAGAAACGAGGTAGAACAGAGATAACTACCAATGCAAACAACATTCTTTATGAAAATCACGTACAACCTATATGTTTTTGAGGAGGGATAACAACAAGCTCTCAGTCAGACTGAGTATTTTACTCAGATGCTGAAGATGGAAAAACTGTGAATTCCAGCCTTCTTGGCTATTGGAGAGGTGCATGCTGTAATATCCTTAAAATCCTTGAAAAGAGGGATTATATCTCTTCGTATCCATCAGGATTCAGCTACATTTCTCAACCTTAATACATGCGGATAAAGAACTTCTCTCTATCGCAAATGCCCATCACAAAGAGGATAAATTTATAACAAGCATTCTTCTTTCCTCCATCATCTTATCCCCTTTTTTGAAGTTTCCTTCACATGACCCCCGAAAAAATACAATAGAAGGGCACTAGCAAATGCATTTTATCATTTTTATAGCAAGGCATGCAAATCACAAACAAGGACGAGTATGGCGAACATAGATGCACAAGCTTCATTAAGAATGAATCATCTCAAGGCTTCTAAGCAAGCTGGGGCCAACAAGGGGCAATGTTATGAAATATAACCGAATTTGAAGGGGGAACACAGGCTTCAAACAGCAATTCAGTCAATATTTCGTTTATAACCCAGCTATAATTGGAATGTTACAGTGGGTATCTGTTTGCTAGAACTATGAGGCAAGAGAAATACTTTGTCATCAGGCAGTTGATGTGCATGTTCACGTGTTGGAGCATCAAAATCCAAGTGACGAACGGTGTCTGTATCAGAACGACCCTTCTTAAGAAACCTCTGAGTGTGATGCCAGATTCCAGAGCTGGGTAGGTAGGTTCCAACATGAGATCCTCGCACCTGAAATGACAGATAATTTCAATGGGAGCCCCAGTACAAAACTCATGCCATCTATCAGTAAGTAAAACTATAATATTTGGCCAGCACAGAAGCATAGTAATATCAGAACCTAGAGGGATACAAGCATGACACTCAGCATTATAGATCAACTCATGGATTTTTTTTCTCAAATTGCATACCGAAAGCAGACTTACATTCAGTTAGATTACCAATTAGAGAAGGATTGTAGACATTTAGCTTCCTCATTTTTAGTATTTTCTTTGCCTCTTTTCTGATGATAGATAAAAAGTTCAACTACTGGGCACCAAGAAGTGCAAACCCAAATACAAAAAGAGCCCGAAAAACTAAAGCCATATACAGGACAGCTCTCAAAACCAAAAGGATTTTTTAGCATCTAAACAAGAATATTAATAGAAAGACAATAAAATACATGTGTATTTTCTGATAAATACAATAGATTCACTAAGTGGTACCAAGAAGGCATCAGCCCCACAAAAAATGGCTTCTAAAGCAAAGCCTTTCAAGTACAAAAACTAAACACCACATTGTGTCGCGATCATTCTAGAAACACGTTTACATAAGTATCTAACCACCATCTTCACCCTTCCACTTCCCTATACCAAAGATGAACAACATAACACTGAAACTCCATGAATTTTACTATGAAGATTCTTCTCCTTCTAAGCTCTCCTTGCTTCTTCCGGTCTAAATATGCAAAAGAACAGCACGATGTCCATTTTTAGGTATTTTTCTTTTGCTGTACAGTAATTACACCTTGTCATGACTATGATACTGTTCCTGCTTGACCTTCTTCTCAAGGCCATTTTCATCCCAATGATTAAAAAAAAGAAGAAGCAAGCAACCGATATTATCAGAACGGCGATCAACTATCCACCAAACTACGGCATAACTAGAAGATATAACTCCTCCATTGTTAAAACCCAAAGTCAACTACAGTTGACCTTATGGGTCCATCAACCTTTGGTGTAATCTTTTATGGGAGAAATGGTTTAGTACACAACCAGAAAAAAGTTCATTATTTATAATTTCTTAGGTGGCTGACACAATCCTGTCTACAAAAATACAAAAAACTGTGGTCCCACTGGAACTGACAGGCACCAAATTGTAAGAAACAACACTGCCACACAGAAAAGAGATTCTGGTGAAGCATAGGTGACATTTGTCAAATATTCTGAACAACAAATCACACTTTATAACATGATTTGATGTCCCTCATAAAAGAAGTAAGTGAATAGAGTTATGCCTTGCTTTCCAAATCAAGTTCTTTGGAAGCTAGTCCCTCTAACCACTGAACAACCCGGAGGCACAACTGTGCTGTATGGTCATTTGAAACAAACTGACAAGCCTCCAAATGTGATGTAGTTGGATACTGTGGTAAACAAGAGAGAGGTGTTATTAGAATAAGGAAAGTATTATACTTGACTCTGAAGTTATTTTGTATACATCAAAAGATAACTGTTGAGACAACAAGATGCATTACCAAATATAAATCTTTTGGGATGTCTTCATTCCCTGTATAGGAAAAGGAAATTGTTAGAAGCACATGCATGCAGACAGAGCTTCAGGAGAAGAGGGGCAACTTGGCAGAGATATTATACATGAAATATTCACATAACAACAGGCTAGACAAATACTTACAAGTCGCTGGGGAAACAGTAAATTCAAAAGATTAGGGTACCTCTCTAATTCTAGAGGAATGTCAGATTTTCATTTTCAGTGAAAATTTTTTAGGAAAATGTTTTCTAGTTTCCAGACTGTCTTTCTCTTCGTCCTTTTCTTTCACAACTCTAGGAGCTTGATCTTGTGCTTTTTGGAACTTTCAAATCATCCGATTACTTGTAACTGTGTTCATTTTGATTATATTAGAACTTCAAAAAGTTTGGAGCACAAATTTGGTACATTGTTTATACTCTCTATAAGTCATCTTTCTCGTACTTTCTGTTCCGACATTGGCAAGAAATGTTCAAACAAGAATTTTTCAAGAATTCCCAATTCTTTCCTCATATATAATTGGAAACTTCATAAACCATTTTATAAAATGATAAAAGACATATCCTAGCAGTTTTCTGTTTCCACAAAGAATTTTAAAGAAAAAAAGGACCAAATAGATCCTTAAGAAATTTTCATCCCCATCTTTGACCTTAACCTACCATTCAAATATATATTTATCAAACTTGATCTTGATCTCAATCCACAAAATCAATTTCGGATTCACTAACAGACCCATAAAAAAGATTATTCAACAGTGATCCTATAAAGGATCCAAGAACAATTTCTAATTCATCACATGGATAAATGCAAAAATTACAGCACATTTTTTATGTCCAGGTAGTTATATGCAAAATATCAACGGAAAAAAAATATTGTAACATATCAAATGATCTCATTATCATATGAAGCTTCACAAAACTTGCCATGCACAACAAATAACGTGCTAATTTCACAATTCCAGATTTAATGGATTAAACTGTGAAAGAAATATTCTAGCATATAATCAACTTCAATAGGTCAGAGATCTATTTCCTTTTCCATATAGATACCACAGGAGAGACCATGAAGCAGCCTCATCAAGCAAGAATTGAGCCTTTTGTCTCATTAGCTTGTCCTCCACAATACGATGCTTCATATTGGAACCATACCTTTTAAAGCAAAAAAGTAAAATGAGAATCACGCCATGCAAGGGTTAAGAAGAGTACTACACTTCAACAAGGCAATAGTAATCGTGCAGTGAACTTGCTAGTCCATGCACACATTGCCAAAATCCCACAGAAAGAGTTATTAAGTACTGTATTATTCGTCTGATGTAATATACCTGATTGACTCTGAAACATTCCTACAAGATGACTCAAATCGTAGTATTAGATCAGGTATAGACATCAGCCCTGCAAAATGATAAAAAGTAAGACTCCACAAAGCATACTATTGAAAGTTTCACATTTAAGTCTGTCAAATTGCATAACACTGCAGATTTAGATATAGCTGTCAAGAACAGGTGCATGCCCACAACACCATACTATTTATGCACTCATGAACTTCAGGTTAAAAAGAAGGGACAAAAACATATGTAAACACACGTGCTCACACACACACATAAACTCACCTGCACACCTGCATATGCAACACAGAGAGATCAATTACATGACACCTATGCTAAGCTCACAAAAGAAATTAGAAGCAGCCCATACACAGATTTTGAGTATATCAATATTGAAGCTTAAGCATCTTTGTTGATTTAGATTCTCCAAAGGGACCATAATATCCTCATAAAAGCTTCCCTCAACTTTCATTTAACCTTGCAAGAACAAATAGTTTCTGTGGTGGGCATGTCTTCAATGTCCTCTCTTCACTTAAAAACTTACTTATCCTCTCCATATGTCAACTCATGTCTATTACTCATGAGTACACTCTCTCTAATAAAAGTAGGTAATCTGTGCTGAAAAGAAAAACTACAGTCTCTTTGTTGACAACACAACCGATCCATATTCAAAATGGACTTTTTCTAAGACAATAACAAACAAGTCAAACATCAGGCCCACTAGTCTGATGCACGTAATCTAAGTTAGAACAGATTTTGGAGAAGCTTAAATGGAGAGGGAAAGAAAAAAAAAAAAAAAACAGCAAAACAGCACCTGCGTCTTTATAGATAAAACTCCTAGAAAGGATACCGAGGGGGAACCTTTAGAAACCATATAGAAAATCCTCTATCACGGCAATTTAAACCATCACACAGACTTTCCTAAGTAACAGAATGCATCACAGTTACTGGACTTAAGATCGAGGCACGTGCTCATATTTCATCTCAGATTCAAATTTCCATGAAGAAGTTTTCCATACTTTCCATGATATCAGTGCAAATAATGCATATGTGAGTGACAAAATAAATCAATTATGAGATTAGAGAGATGAACATCTATTCAATTTATCTCTACATGCTAACATTTAATCTACTTGGAACACCTTGAATAGCAGAATCCAGGAGAGAAGCGAATAAAGAGAACGTTGTCTCTCCACTGTCCGATGATGACTCATCCTCCTGCTTACAAGCTTTCAGTGAATAGCTTCCAGCTCTTCGGACCGAATCAAAACCCATCTCGGCCTCTAACTTCCCATGACCCTCGATGGAGTATCTTCTCTTGGAAGAAGATTGGGTCCTCGCAGGCGTTCCCTCTGCATAATCAGCATCGAAGCCCAAGGCTTCTTGCTTGATGACTTCAAGAAGAAGTGCGGCATTTGTTGGGCTGTGGATGCGCGGTCCATCGTACAACACGCTACCCTGCCTCACCATTGATCCTGAACGTTTCTGGGGCGATATGTTGGAAGTGGACGACTGCCCTCTCCTGAGCATGCGACAACACGATTCAATCCTAACCACACATACGTTGCCAATACAAAACTAACATTTACCGGCACCTAATGAGCACTCAAGACTCGAATCAGGCAATGCATAGCAGAGATGGCGAGCTGTAGAACTACACCGTGACCACAATGCTGCCTAGAGGTTGCCGATTCGCAAACTTCCATCCAACTTACGATGACCGAACCGTCATTCCCCTCCGATTCCAGCTAATCTCGAAAACCCACGGAACACAAGATGATCGGAGAAAATGCAAAGTGAAAAGGGATGCATCGATTTACCCGTATCGTCGAAATTGCTCTCTAATTGTGAGATCCTCCGGGTCGAAGTAGCTTGGAGATGCATCCATCTCGTCCTCCATGGCAGCTCCGGGCTTGAAGCTCGCGGTGTCGGTCACGGTGAAGAAGAAGCAGCAGCTCGGAGCTGACCCCTTAAACCCTAATTCTCCATGCGCGGGAACTGAAAGAAGGATGGCAGCCGGACCGGGCTCGGTTGGGTTGCTTCGGGTCTCGACCCGACTCCGGACAAGACCCGCCATAGCCGGGCGGTCCGGGCGTCTGGCAATCGGCCCGGCCCGGCCCGAACGTCTAGAGACTTTCGGGCCCAAATAGTGCATTTCAAGCCGGGCCGACGAAAGCCCGAAAGTCTCGCCTTTTTTTTTTCCAATTTTTTCCAAGTGAAAAGAGTAGCCAAAAAGACAACCAATAAATTCTCTTATATCAATCTCACAACTAATTTCAAATATAGAACTCAAGTTTTAGAGAATAAATCTTTACAATTTCAAAATAAAATGAAAAAATTTCAAGAAAAGCTCTTGCAAAAGACTCGTGAGCAATTTGAGCATTTCTATCTTTTCATTGTTTCAAAAATCTTCTATGATATCTCGAAGAATAGACAAAATCAGTTATTTCCCATTACCAATTCATAGATGTGTATGTTTCAAGCAATGTTAGTATGAGGAATACTTTGTCACCATTAGCGGCATTTGAAGTTTATAGTGGACGGACGCCTAAAAACAAGGTGGACCTTAATAGTGGGTTAACCAATTTAGGAGAATAAGGTGTACACAAAGGCTTGAAGAGATGTTGGTAAGCTGAACAACTAGTGAACTCTTGATCGCTGATATACTCAAGAAGACCAATGATTAGCAGTTAGTAAGTCTTTTCAGCAAGTAGCTAGGATAGACCCATGCCATTCAACGAATGTGAGTATCTATATAATCTCTATACCATGATCGATTATGTTTATTCCATTATAAAAATAAAATAAACTAACGAGTCTCTTTAATATCTTTCAATTTAATATATTTTGATCAATTTAGAGAATATAGTTAATTCATATCAAATAATGATCTAGCACTTGGAAAACTATTGGATTTTCTACTTTCTATTTTGGGAAAATTTTAAATAAAGGTCTGAAATGGAGCCATTTTTCTCAAAAAATTACCCAAAGTAGCTAGTATCTCAAATAATGACCCGAAGTGACTAGCTCAGTCTCAAATAAAGACCCAAAATTCCAATTTTATTCATACTTAGGGGTATTTTTGTCCAAGAACATTTTTTTTCTTTATATTTTTTTCTTCCTTCATCTTCCTCACACGTCCTCCTTTGCTCTACATCACCTTCACCTTCACCGCCATCATCCGCCCCTCTATCTCTTTGTCATCTTGTTGTATGAACAAGAGTGGCTTTTCATCAGCATAAGCCATTATAACATAGTCTAACTTGTTGAAGATTTTAAATTTTGCTCCTCGAAATGGCTTGTAGACATTTTAATGAAGCCGAAACAAGCTTACAATAATAGGTTATCTATATTCCATCATTCATCGCAAATTCCAATATCAAAGCGATAATATGAATTTGCTTTTCCCAAGACTCAACTTCTTGTCCAATTCTCAAACAAACGTACGTTCTCTCACCTTGAGAGTGCATCAATTACAATTTATTGCTCTGTTTTTGGTCCTGCTTGCCAACAATAGAAGCAATAATATCCAAGCATTGGCAGATCATCTTGTTTGACTAATCAATGCCTCTACTCGATTAATGCTTGGTGATCAACAATTTCATGCCAAAGAACAATGTTGTTGTAGCAAGCAACTATTTCAACCTCAGCAATAGTTTTGCCTTGTCAATTTCAAATTCGATTTTGCCTCTCTTGTGTGAATTTGATCTTTCGAAGATCCCCTTTCCCCTTTGCAATGCCAATGGCTCTTTTCAATAATCCCTAGTATGGAGACACCCACTCACACTCTTGTCATTGTAATTGACACAGCTCTTCTCCTCAACCAATACCCCATCCTCAGATTGATCATCAATCCATCTCACATCATTAACTGCAAAAAATGTTGTATTCAATTGCGCCATTGCCACCATTAATAAGTCCTATTCAAGCTCTCGACCTCATTGACCACCGCCCTCAAAAGAAATTCTAGTATCTTCCTTTTCAGATGGAGGTCGATTCAAGCCTTATGTTGAGCACGAGCGGCGAGATCTAATGCATCTTGAGGAACTAAGGATTTTATTGTTTAAGAAGGTAGCTAGTGGCAAATAACTCCAATCTAACTTCTCGTCACTAAGATCAACGATAGTCTACATGACAACGTGAAGCTCACGAGCTTGTTGGTGGGAAGCCTAATTTAGAGAGAAGGAGGAAGTGTAAGGAAGATGAAGAAAGAAAAAATATTTAAAAAAAAATGTTCTTGGACAAAAATACCCTTGGCTATGAATGAGATTGGAAGTTTAGGTCCTTATTTGAAACGAATAGTGCATTTAATAACTATTCTATTTCGGGACAATTTCTAATCAGAAATGATTATTTGTTATTATGTTCCCATGAATAATTATAAGCATTTAAAGGCATTTGATAACTGTCAAAATTTTCTATTCCTTGAATAGAATTGCATTTGGTATCGTCCTCAAAATCTCTAATCCAAACCATTTTTTTTAATTTTTAAAAATAATTTTGTGAGTTTTTCTTTTCTTTCTCTTCTTCTTCAAGCTTTGGGCGATGACCTCATCGAAGCGTTGCCAGCCCCTATCGAGGCCATGCCTCGTTGCCTGAGCCTTATCGGCAGCTAGGCGAGGCTTGGCCTAGCCTCGCCCAACCAAGTGAGGCTTGTTAGTGGTTGGGGGAGGCCTAGCCTCACCTCACCGATGGCTAGGGAAGCCTTCGGTGAGCTTATCGAACCTCACCCAACCAGTCGCTAACGACCGGCGGAGGTGGACGGCGGTAGTAGTAGAGACCGACCATGGTGGTGGTGGAAGAAGAAGAGAGAAGAAAGAAGAAGAATAAGAAGAAAATAGGAAGAGAAAAGAGAAAAATAAATCCAACTTTACTTGATTGTGGAATTGTTTCCGGGAATAAAGAAGTAATTTTCTTTTACTCATTGATTCTGTTATAAATCTATTCTCAAGAACAAAAATATTATCAAACGGATTTCTATTTGAAATTAACTCCCGAGAACAAAAAAAATAGAATTTGTTATTGTTTGACAAGTTGCCAAAAGCGCCTTTAATTAGCCACTTTGGATTTTTATTTAAAATAATGTCCACTTTGGATCCTTTTTTGAAAAATGGGTTCCACTTCGGGCTCTTATTTAAAATTTTCCCCTTCTATTTTTAGTATAATACTCCACTTCCACATTGATCTAGCACTCCATGGGACCATTTCTCTAAAATATAGTCAAATTCACGTGAGTCTCGTTTCGGTCGGCATCAACTCTCAACTAACTTGGCTTTGCCCTTTTTTTGCAACCGATTTGTCCTCTCTTCCCAAAAGATTGATATTTCTTTTGATTTTCTAAAATATTAATCCAGTCTCAACTCTCAACTTACTTAGTTTTGTCCTTTTTTCTTCAGTTTGGTAGGACGTAGGATCATTCTATTTGTCCATATACTAGTTTACTGACTTTTGCAAATTTATTATTAAGACATTATTTATTTCGCAAGAAATGAAAATTTTTATAAATAATTTTTTTTAAAATGATCATTCATATCATTTAGAAAAATGATTAAATAATTTTTTTCATGATCCATGAAATTGTTTAAATATAAATTATTGTCAATAAAGTAAACATTTTTTATTACTTATTATTTTAAATGATATGAATGATCATTTTTAGGAAAATATGTTTCAAATTTTTCATTTTCCGCAAAACAAACTGACCAATAATAGTTTATGAATTTACATGACAACTCTTATTTCAAAGCAACAATCTCGAAAATTCGATAAGATGAAAATCTTCAAAGATATCTTGATAAGCAAATGTGAGGAAACACTTTGGGCCTATTCGGTAATCATTCTGTTCTTGAGAATAATTTTTGCTTTAAAATAGTTTTTATGATTTTCCTAGATAAGTTTCTAAGCATTCGAATACAATTAGTAATTGTATAAAATTTATATTCCCGAAATAGAAAAAAAACATAAATGTGCTTGGTACAACTATGTGTTGTAGAATTTAGTTTAATTTTTAAATAATTTTTGAGAATGTTCTTTTTTTTTCTTCTCTTTTTCTTCTTTTTCCTCCTTTAGTCGATCATCGGCCTTCTTGATTTTGTTTTAAATCTATTTGCATGAACATATTTGTTTGTGAGAGTAGAAAAATTAGTAGAAATTAGGAGTTTTGTTCTTTTTGTTCTTTTTTGTCCGAGAAACAAAAGAAAAAAATAGCTAAGAATTAGCCGATTACCACGTGGGTCCTTTGCAGCGGTAGGAATTTTTTTTCTCCACATCCTCCTGAAACCCCTCCCCGGGAAAAAAAAAGACAAAAACCCGCCGTTGAGAATGTTCTTTTTTTCTACGGAGACGACTACTCTATTCTCTTTTCTTCTTTTTCCTCCTTTAGTCGAATCCGGCCTTCAATTGATTTTGTTTTAAAAAAAAAAGACTATGGCGAAAAACAAAGCAAAATTGTAGATCATAAACTAAAGCCGAAATGGGAAAGAGGCCATAAAGACATGATGAAGCTTGTAAGTGCTGCCCGGTTTTAAAAGAGTCGATTCCTTCTAAACTTTACACACAAGAGATAAGCCCGTGCCATTGAAAACGTCAATTTCATCTAATATTTTAATGGAAACAGATTCACATTAATAGAAATACTATATATTTAATATAACGTACATAAATTTGTGTAGCAAGTAGTTTTAATCATTGGAATATACGTTCTTGACCTTTTATATTTAAACTTTTTGTCTCATTACAAATATGAGAATAAATCAGTTTTTTTTTTCAGCCAAGAAAATGACTTGCCATCTCAAAATGTCATCATCGGCGCATTTTGTATTGACAGAAAATTTACTTAATTAAAAAGGAGTCACGTGGTTAAACATAACTTAGTTTATTCTTAGAGAATGAGACATAATGATAAAGCTTACGGATGTAAATGGTAGGTTCCTTGTTTTGCTCTTTTAAATCATATTCTATCACATCAATCATAGTTCAATGCCAAGTAATGGTGCATATTTAAATTCAATCAATCTTCTTTTGTAAAGGTGTTTCTATTGTACCCGTATCTATGTATTTTCAATTTCATTCTCTACATGATAGAACATGTTCACAAGAATTATAGATGTTTGTGCAAATGGTTTGGTCTTTCGGCTGTCTTCTTTGGCAATTGTTTAGATAGCGACATTCTCTTTGTTATATCCGTTTGTCATGGACTTGCATAGAAAATTCTCTATGTTTGTTTGTCTTTTGGCTCTTCAGTAGCCGGCTTTTCTTACTTTCTGAAAGATGGAAATGGTGATTAAAAAAAAAGAAAAAAAGAAAGGTGAACGTGGTCAATCAACTTGTGGACCGAAAGAGAAAAAAGGATAAGTTTCTTGTTTTTCTCTTTTAAATCATATTCTATCACGTCAATCATAGTTCAATGCTAAGTAATGGTGCATATTTAAATTAAATCAATCATCTTTTGTAAAGGCGTTTCTATCGTACTCGTATCTATATATTTTCAATTTTATTTTCTACATGACAAAACGTGTTCACAATAATTAATAGATGTTCATGCAAACGGTTTGGTCTTTCGATTGTAGTTTTTGGCGATTGTTTAGATAGTGACCTTCATGGACTTGCATAGGGGTTGAAAAATTCTCTATACCTAACTTTGAAACTTATATCTACATTTGTTTGTCTTTTGGCTCTTCAATAGCTGACTAAATTATTGCCAATAAAGGAAATATTTTTTTTATTACTTATTATTTTAATTGACACAAATGATCATTTTAGGAAGATATTTTTCAAATAGTTCATTTTCCACAAAAGAAACTGACCATAATATTTTATGAATTTACATGATAGCTCTTATTTTGAAGCAATATTCTCAACAAAATTCGATAAGATTAAAATCTTGAAAGATATCTCAAAAAAATTTCTGCTTAAAATTAGTTTTTTCTGATTTTATTTGCTAAATGAGTTTCTAAGTATTCAAATATGTTTGATAATTGTATAAAATTTTTACTTTCAAAATAGAAAAATAACATAAATGCATTAGGTACGACCCTCAATTTTTTTTTTTTTTTTTTTGTATTTGTAGAATTTCTTTTGATTTTTTGATAATTTTAGGGTTAATACCCCGAAAAACTCAAAACTAGTACACCTATGACAAATTTACCTCAAACTATTTTTTTGACCACCAAAAACTTCAAACTAGTATACCTTTGATAAATTTACCCCAAACTAGTACACTTGTAACAAATTTACCCTCTATTAGTTTTCGTTAAATTTTACTATCAAATTATTAAATTAAATGTCACATAATAGTTGATTGGTATACCAATGTGGATTTTACACTCTGTTTGTCATAGTTTACTATCCAATTTTTTCCAAGTAAAAAGAGTAGCCAAAAGGACAACCAATAAATTCTCTTATATCAATCTCACAACTAATTTCAAATATAGAACTCAAGTTCTAGAGAGCAAATCTTTACAATTTCAAAATAAAATGAAAAAAATTCGAGAAAAGCTCTTGCAAAAGACTCGTGAGCAATTGAGCTTTTTGTTTTTTCATTGTTTCAAAAATCTTCTATGATATCTTGAAGAATAGACAAAATCAGTTATTTCCCATTACCAATTCATAGATGTATATGTTTCAGGCAATGTTAGTATGAGGAATACTTTGTCACCATTAATGGCATTTGAACTTTATAGTGGAAGGATGCCTAAAAACAGGTTGGACCTTAATAAGGTGTACGCAAAGGCTTGAAGAGATGTTGGTAAGCTGAACAACTAAGTGAACTCTTGATCGCTAATATACTCAAGAAGACCAATGATTAGCAGTTCGTAAGTCTTTTCAGCGAGTAGCTAAGATAGACCCATGCCATTCAACGAATGTGAGTATCTATATAATCTCTATACTATGATCGATTATGTTTATTCCATTATAAAAAAAAAATTGAGTCTCTTTAATATATTTCAATTTTAATATATTTTGATCAATTCAAAGGATATCATTAATTCATATCAAATAATGATCTAGCACTCCAAAAACTATAGGATCTTCTTCTTTCTATTTTGGGAAAATTTCAAATAAAGATCTGAAATAGAGCAATTTTTCTCAAAAAGTTACCCAAAGTAGACAGTGTCTCAAATAAGACCCAAAGTGACTAAGTCAATCTCAAATAAGGATCCAAAATTCCAATTTTATTCATACTCAAGGGTATTTTTGTCCAAGAACATTTTTTCTTTATATTTTTTTCTTTCTTCATCTTCCTCACACATCCTCCTTGCTCTACACCGCCTCTACCTTCACGCCATCATCAACCGTTGTATCTCTCTGTCATCTTGTTGTATGAACAAGAGTGGCTTTTCTTCAGCACAAACCACTATAACATAGTCTAACTTGTTGAAGACTTTAAATTTTGCTTCTCGAAATGGTTTATAGACATTTCAACGACACCGAAACAACGCTTACAATAACAGGTTCCTTTATTCCATCATTCGTTGGAAATTCCAATCTCAAAGCCATAATATGAATTTGCTTTTGCCAAGACTCAACTTCTTCTCCAATTCTCAAACAAATGTACGTTCTCTCACCTCGAGAGTGCATCAGTTGCAATTTATTGCTCTGTTTTTGGTCTTGCTTGCCAATGGTAGAAGAAACAATATCCATGCATCGGTAGATCATCTTGTTTGACTAACCGAAGCCTTTACTCAATTAATGCTTCGTGATCAACAATTTCATGTCGTTGTAGGTAGCAGGCGATTGCCTTATCAATTTCAAATTCGATTTTGCCTCTCTTGTGTAAATTCGATCTTTTGAAGTTGCCCCTTCCCCTTTGCAATGCCAATGGCTCATTTCAATAATCTCTAGTATGGAGGCACCCACTCACACTCTTGTGTCATCAACACAGCTCTTCTCCTCAATTGATACCCCATCCTCAGATTGATCATCAATCCATCTCACATCATTAACTGCAGAAGTTGTTGTATTCAATTGCCCCATTGCCGCCATTGGCAAGTCTTATTCAAGCTCTCGACCTCATGGACCACTGCCCTCGATAGAAATTCCATTATCTTCCTTTTCAGATAGGGGTCGATTCAAGTGTTAGATTGAGCACGAGCATGCCAAGATCTAATGCATCTTGAGGAATTGAGGATTTTATTGTTTGAGAAGGTGGCTAGCGACAAATAACTCCAATTCAACTTCTCGTCACTAAGATCGAAGATAGTCTACATGACAACGTGAAACTCATGAGCTTGTTGGTGGGGAGCCTAATTTAGAACGAAGGAGGAGGTGTAAGGAAGATGAAGAAAAAAAAATATTAAAGAAAAAATATTCTTGGACAAAAATACCCTTGGTTGTGAATAAGATTGGAACTTTGGGTCCCTATTTGAAACTAAGGGTGCATTTAGTAACTATTTTGTTCTCGGAAATAGTTTCTAATAAGAAATTATTCTTTTTTATTATGTTATCGGGAAAAATTTCTAAGCGTTTGAAGGTGTTTGGTAACTACCCAAAATTTCTATTCATGGAATATAATAGTGTTTGGCACTATCCTCAAGATTTATAATCCAAATCATTTTCTTTTATTTTTAAATAATTTTATTACTTTTTTTCTTTTTATTTTTCTTTCTCTTCTTCTTTGAGTGTTGTCGGCCCCTAGTGAGGCCACGCCTCATCGACTAAGCCTCGCCGACAACTGGGTGAGGTTCACCGGTGGTTGAGGGAGGCTCAAGCGAGGCTCGCCTAGCCACCGGCAAGGCTCGGCCTCGCCACTGGCCTTGCCTCGTTGGTGGCCAAGTGAGCCTCCGACGAGCTCGCTGGACCTCGCTTTGGCCAGGCGAGTCTCCGGCAAGCTTGCTGAACCTCACCCAATCAGTTGCTGGCAATCAATGGTGGCAGACGGCGGTGGCGGCGGCAGCTGCAGCGATTGACAGCTGCGATGTTGGAAGAAGAAGAGAGAAGGGAGAAGAACAAGAAGAAAAGAATAAGAGAAAAGAGAACGAATAAATTTAGGTTTGCTTGATTATGGAATTGTTCCCGAAAACAAAAAGTAACTTGTTTTTACTCTTTGATTATGTTCCAAATCTATTTTCAGAAACAAATTTGTTCCTAGGAACAAAAAATTATTAAATGGATTTCTATTACAAATCTACTCTTGGGAATAAAAGAATAAAATTTGTTACTATTGCCAAAAGCGCCCTAAGTTAGCCACTTTGGGTTTTTATTTAAGACACTGTCCATTTTGGATCATTTTTTGAGGAAAAAGGTTCCGTTTCGAGTCCTTATTTAAAATTTTCCCTTCTCTTTTTAATATAATACTCCACTTCCACATTGATCTAATACTCCATCGGACCATATCTCTAAAATATAGTAAAATTCACATGAATCTTGTTTTGTTCGGCATCAACTCTCAACTAACTTGGCTTTGCCATCTTTTTCTACCAATTTGTCCCATCTTCCCAAAAGATTGATTTTGCTTCCGACTTTCTAAAATATTAATTCAGTCTCAACTCTCAACCAACTTAGTTTTGTCCTTTTTCCTTCACTTTGGGAAAAATTTCTAAGTGTTTGAAGGCGTTTGGTAACTACCCAAAATTTCTATTCCGGAATATAATAGCGTTTGGCACTATCCTTAAGATTTATAATTCAAATAATTTTCTTTTAATTTTTTAATAATTTTATTACTTTTTTTCTTTCTCTTCTTCTTTGAACATTGCCGGGCCCTAGCGAGGCCACGCCTCGTCGATTGAGCCTCACCGGCAGCTTGGACCATATCTCTAAAATATAGTCAAATTCACATGAATCTTGTTTTGTTCGACATCAACTCTCAACTAACTTGGCTTTGCCATCTTTTTCTACCGATTTGTCCCATCTTCCCAAAAGATTGATTTTGCTTCCGACTTTCTAAAATATTAATTCAGTCTCAACTCTCAACCAACTTAGTTTTGTCCTTTTTTCTTCACTTTGGGAAAAATTTCTAAGCGTTTGAAGGCGTTTGGTAACTATTCAAAATTTATATTCCTGGAAATTAGGGGTGTGCAATCGGATCGGGTCAACCCGGTTCCCGGATTGGCCCACCAGGAAAACAGGGTCGGGAACCGGTTCCGGTTGAAACCGGTCCGGGAACCGGGTCCCAAAATTCAGACCCTGTTTGAACCGATCCGGGAACCGGTTCCGAGGGATTACCCACCCGGGAACCGGATCGACCGGACCGGTTTGGGAACCGGTTTGAGAACCGGTTTGTAAGCCACCCCAAAAAGACCAAAACACAAAACCCTAATTTGTTTTTACTTTATATCTTTACCTCTTAGGCTCTCACACCCGCAGACTTCCCCGAGCTCGCGACCTCCGCCCGTCCGCCGATCTGGTTCCATCCGAAGTGCCGACGCCGCTTCGGTTTACTTTGTCTCCTTCGGTTGTGTGACCGAATTGTCGTTTGGTATAATAGTAAGTCACTATACATCGGTGGTGAATAAATCACAGCCAAACTATATCAAATTCAATCTCGTTTTGATGCTCATAAAAGACCATTCCGCCAAAGTTTGAGGGAGAGAGTCTTCAACCTAATTTAATTCAAAATAAGTGGAAACAAAGATGACGAGAAATGCTCGGGTATCGGAAGTTTAGTTAAGTTGAGAAATTATGGATATATGAAACGGTTAAGTTAAGAAATCATGAATATATAAAAGAACTTAAGTTAAGAAATGGACATTGACCTAGTAATAATCAAAGGGAATTTAAGAACTCATCTAGACTTGCTTCTCTAAGGTTAATATAAAGATACAATAATTTTTATGCAAAACAGGTTCTAATATAAACATGGTCAACCTTGTTCTCGGACCGGAAAAACAAGGTGGGTCGGGAACAGGGTCCAATGCAAACAGGTTTGGGAACAGGGTCCAAAAAAAGAGAACCGGTTATAACAGGATCGGGTATAGGGTTCAGGTCTAGACCCTACCCACCCTGGACCTGATTACCCCTACCTGGAATATAATAGCGTTTGGCACTATCCTCAAGATTGATAATCCAAATCATTTTCTTTTAATTTTTTTAATAATTTCATTACTTTTTTCTTTTTTCCTTTTCTTTCTCTTCTTCTTTGAGCATTGCCGGCCCCTAGTGAGGCCACACCTCGTCGATCGAGCCTCGCCGACAGCTAGGTGAGGTTCGCCAGTGGTTGAGGGAGGCTCGAGCGAGGCTCGCCTAGCCATTAGCAAGGCTCGACCTCGCCACTGGCCTTGCCTCGTTGGTGGCTAGGTAAAACTCCGACGAGCTCACCGGACCTCGCTTTGGCCAGGCGAGTCTCCGGCGAGCTTATTGAACCTCACCCAATCATTTGCTGGTGATTAATGGTGGCAAACGGCAGCGGCGGCGGCGGTAGCGATCAACGGCTGCGATGGTGGAAGAAGAAGAGAGAAAGGAGAAGAACAAGAAGAAAAGAATAAGAGAAAAGAGAATGAATAAATTTAGGTTTGCTTGATTATCGAATTGAACTCGAAAACAAAAAGTAACTTGTTTTTACTCTTTGATTCTATTCAAAATCTATTCTCAGGAACAAATTTGTTCACATGAACAAAAAGTTTATTAAATGGATTTCTATTATAAATCTACTCTTGAGAATAAAAGAATAAAATTTGTTACTATTGCCAAAAAGCGCCCTAAGTTAGCCACTTCGAGTTTTTATTTAAGACAATGTCCATTTTGGATCATTTTTTGAGGAAAAAGGTTCCACTTCAAGTCCTTATCTAAAATTTTCCCTTCTCTTTTAATATAATCTCCACTTCCACATTGATCTAATACTCCATGGGACCATATCTCTAAAATATAGTCAAATTCACATAAATCTCGTTTTGGTCGGCATCAACTCTCAACTAACTTGGCTTTGCCATCTTTTTCTACCGATTTGTCCCATCTTCCCAAAAGATTGATTTTGCTTCCGACTTTCTAAAATATTAATTCAGTCTCAACTCTCAACCAACTTAGTTTTGTCCTTTTTCTTCACTTTGGTAGGACGTAGGATCATTCTATTTGTCCATCTACTAGTTTACCAACTTTTGCAAATTTACCATTTAGACTTTGTTTATTTCGCGAGAAAAGAAATTTTTTTAAAATTTAAAAAAAATGATCGCTTACATCGTTTAGAAAAATGATTGAATAATGTTTTTCATTATCCATGAAATTGTTTAAATATAAATTATTGACAATGAAGGAAACATTTTTTATTACTTATTATTTTAAGTGATACGAATGATCATTTTTAGGAAAATATTTTTAAAATTTTTCATTTTCCGCAAAACAAACTAACCATAATAGTTTATGAATTTACATGACAACTCTTATTTTGAAGAATATCCTCGATAAAATTCCATAAGATGAAAATCTTGAAAGATATCTTGATAAGCAAATGTGAGGAAATAGTTTGGACCTGTTTGGTAATCATTCTGTTCCCCAATAATAATTTCTGCTCAAAAATAGTTTTTATGATATTATTTCTCAAACGAGTTTTTGAGTATTCGAATACGTTTAGTAATTGTATAAAATTTATATTCCCAAAATAGAAAAAAAAATAGAAATGTGCTTGGTACAATTCTCAATTTTTTTTTGTGTTGTAGAATTTAATTTAATTTTTAATAATTTTTGAGATTTTTCTTTTTTTTTCTTCTTCTCTTTTCTTCTTTTTCCTCTTTTAGTCGATCGCCAGCATTCTTGATTTTGTTTTAAATTTATTCCCATGAACAAATTTGTTCCCAAGAGTAAAAAAATTAGTTGACATTATCAAACAAATTTCTATTCTTTTTTTGTTCGAGGAACAAAAGAACATAAATAATAAAGAATTGGCCGATTACCATGTAGGCCCTTTGCGGCTTTTTTTTTTTTTTCTCTCACGTCCTCCTGAAAATACCCCACAAAAAATGATGAAAAGGTAAAGAAATCCAAGTCTCTCGTTTTAGACTATGACAACCGAATTGGGAAAAACAAAGCAAATCATAAACTATGCTCGGAAAAGAGGCCATAAAGATATGATGAAGCTTGTAATTGCTGCCCGGTTTTGAAAGAGTCGATTCCTTCTAAACTTTACACACTAGAGATAAGCCCGTGTTGTGCACCTTGCTGGGTATCAAAACGTCAATTTCATTTAATATTTTAATGGAAAACATATTCACATTGATAGAAATACTTTATAGTTATTATAACGTACATAAATTGGTGTAGCAAGTAGTTTTAATCATTGGAATGTACGTTCTTGACCTTTTAAATTTAAACTTGTCTCATTACAAATATGAGAATAAATCATTTTTTTTTTCAGCCAAGAAAATGACTTGCCATCTCAAAATGTCATCATCAGCGCATTTTTGTAATGACAGAAAATTTACTTAACTAAAAAGGAGTCACGTGGTTAAACATAAAATGGTTTATTCCTTGAGAATAAGACGTAATGATAAAGCTTACAAATGTAAATGGTAGGTTCCTTGTTTTGCTCTTTTAAATCATATTCTATCATATCAATCATAGTTCAATGCCAAGTAATGGTGCATATTTAAATTTAATCAATCTTCTTTTGTAAAGGTGTTTCTATTGTACTCGTATCTATATATTTTCAATTTTATTCTCTACATGATAGAACATGTTCACAAGAATTAATAGATGTTCGTGCAAACGGTTTGGTCTTTCGACTGTCTTCTTTGGCAGTTGTCTAGGTAGCGACCTTCTTTTTGTTATATCCATTTGTCATGGACTTGCACAGGGATTAAAAAATTTTCTATACCTAACTTTAAAACTTGTATCTATGTTTATTTGTCTTTTGGTTCTTCAGTAGCCGGCTTTTCTTACTTTCTGAAAAATGGAAATGGTGATAAATTGAAAAAAAAAAAAAAAAAAAAAAGAGAGAGAAGAAAAGGTGAACGTGGTGAAGTAACTTGTGGACCGAAAGAGAAAAAAAAAACGGTAGGTTTCTTGTTTTGCTCTTTTAAATCATATTCTATCCCGTCAATCATAGTTCAATGCTAAGAAATGGTGCATATTTAAATTCAATCAATCATCTTTTGTAAAGGCGTCTCTATTGACTCGTATCTATATATTTTCAATTTTTTTCTCTACATGATAGAACGTGTTCACAAGAATTAATAGATGTTTATGCAAACGGTTCGGTCTTTCGACTGTCTTTTTTTGCGATTGTTTAGGCAACGACCTTCTCTTTGTTATATCCATTTGTCATGGACTTGCACAGCGGTTAAAAAATTCTCTACACCTAACTTTGAAACTTGTATCTACGTTTGTTTGTCTTTTGGCTCTTCAATATCCAACTAAATTATTGTAAATAAAGGAAATATTTTTTTATTACTTATTATTATTATTTTTTGGTCGGTTATTACTTATTATTTTAAGTGATACAAATAATCATTTTAAGGAAAATATTTTTCAAATTGTTCATTTTCCGCAAAACAAACTGACCATAATATTTTATGAATTTCATGACAGCTCTTATGTTGAGGCGGTATTCTCGATAAAATTCGATAAGATTAAAATCTTGAAAGATATCTTGATAAGCAAATGTGAGGAAATACTTTGAGCCTGTTGGCAACCATTCTCGTTTCTTAGGAACAATTTCTTTTTAAAAATAGTTTTTATTTTATTTTATTTCCTAAACTAGTTTTTAAGTATTCGAATATGTTTGATAACTGTATAAAATTTATATTTCAGAATAGAAAAATAAAAGAAATGCATTTGGTAGGATTCTCAATTTTTTTTTTTTAATTTTTGATAATTTTTTGAGATATTTTTTCTCTTCTCTTTACTTCTTTTTCCTCCTCTATCTGGTTGTTGGCCTTCTTGACTTTGTTCCAAATCTATTTCATGAACAAATTTGTTCTCGAGAGTAGAAAAATTAGTTGAAGGTACCAAATGGATTTTTGTTATTTTTTTTTTGTCTGGAAAATAAAAGAATAGAAATAACCAAGAATTGGCCGATTAGCAAGCAGGCCCTTTGTAGCTTTTTTCTCTCACGTTCTCTTGAAAAAGCCTCCCAAAAAAAGATGAAAAAGGTAAAGAAATCGAGGTCTCTCGTTCTAGACTATGACGATCGAATTGTTAAGAATAAACCAAAATTGTAGATCATAACCTATCCTCGCACGAAATGGAAAAAAGGCCATAAAGGTATGAAGAAGCTGGTAAATGCCGCCTGGTTTCAAAAGAGTTGATTCCTTCTAGACACACTAGAGATAAGGCCGTGCCGTGCACCTTACTCGGGTATCAAAACGTCAATTTCATTTAATATTTTTATGGAAAACAGATTCACATTAATAGAAATACTTTATACTTTATATAACGTGAATGAATTGGTGTAAGCAAGTAGTTTTAATCATTGGAATGTACGTTCTTGACCTTTTAAAGTAAAACTTTGTCTCGTTGCAAATATGAGAATAAATCATTTTTTTCTGCTAAGAAAATGAATTGTCACCTCAAAATGTCATCATCAGCGCATTTTGTAGTGACAGAAAATTTACTTAACTAAAAAGGAATTACGTGATTAAACATAAAATCAGTTTATTTTATGGGAATGAGACGTAATGATAAAGCTTACGAATGTAAATGGTAGGTTTCTTGTTTTGTTTTTAACTAATATTCAATCACGTCAATCATAGTTCAGTGCTAAATAATGATGCTTGTTTAAATTCAATCAATCTTCTTTTGTAAAGGTGTTTCTATTATACTCGTATCTATATATTTTCAATTTTATTCTCTACATGATAAAACGTGTTCACAATTTAATAGAAGCTCGTGCATACGGTTTGGTCTTTTGACTGTCTTCTTTGGCGATTGTTTAGGTAGTGACCTTCTTTTTGTTATATCCATTTGTCATGGACTTGCACAGGGGTTAAAAAATTCTCTATACCTAACTTTGAAGGTTGTATCTACGTTTGTTTGTCTTTTGGCTCTCCAATAGCCGACTTTTCTTACTTTTTGAAAAATGGAAATGGCGATTAAAAAAAAGGTGAACTTGGCGAATTAACTTGTGGACCGAAAGAGAGAAAAACGTGATGAACTACCTCAAGGTAATAAAGAATGCATCAAGAAAATGTTATTGCTTTGCCGATCATTGTACATCTCAATTTTGACTCTAGGCCTAACCCCAAATTTCCAAGATATCTTTTAGGATATGTTGTCACATTGAAAAGAAAATTTCTAGTGTTTGTCTTTGAAGTATGGCTGGTTAATGTTCACACTTTTAATAACCTGATAATGTTTAAACATAACTGTTTGGCTTCGAATTATGGGACAAAGCCTAAACTTTTATGTTTAAACGGTCAAGTGTAGATGATCCTAAAGCATGTGATACAAAATTAGGGTGTGCACTGGTATAAGGGTAACTATGGCTTATGGCCAAAGACTTATTACAGGTATGCTTCAAGCAGCGGCCATTAGGGAATGTTTATAGACCTCTTAATAATTTAGCATGCATAAATTGTAACTCATCAAACACGACAGGACAGCTAATACAGTAACAATTATCAATGGATATTAGAAATTTAGCAATGGCAGTAGTTTAAAAGAGAGGAAAAAAAATAGGAAGAATGACACAAGTGGTCCTTGAATTTCGACTTAATATGCAATATAATTTCTGAATTTTTGATTTGTTTCATGTCATCCCTGAACTTGAGCTCAATGTACAAAATCATCGGTGAACTTTTAACTTGTTTAACGTGGTTCCTAAAATTTTGTTTCATATAGTCTTGAGATTATTAAATATTTACCAAAAGTTTAAGGATTATATTGAACAGGTTTAAAGTTTAAGGACCGCATAGTACATTGGCCCAAAGTTTATGTAAATGTCTTAAAAATATATTTTTGGATGAGTCATCACCAGTTTACACCTCCCCTAATTCCCACTAACATATGCGCACACAGACGTCAGCGTTTGCATTGGAGCCGAGGTAGGTCCTAATGTTTTTCGACACATGATTAGCGTCTCGGGATAGCCCGCCTGTTTTCCTATATAAAGGAAGACTGGAGATGCTTCAGAAGTATAGACTACGCATTTTATAGAGTCAAGCCGTATACACCATCAATAGCTTTGTGAAACAGTTGCACGCGATTCCGTCGTCATGTCCTCTTACGCAGAACGAGATGCATGGTTCAATAACATCAAAAGCACCCTCCACCGGCAGCTCGAGGCCAACGTGGTTGCCAACACGTGTGTGTTTCAAGTGCCCAAATCGCTGAGCTCCGTCGCGCCAGAAGCTTACGCCCCTCAAATGGTTGGCCTAGGACCGTACCACCATCTCCGGCCTGACGTCCTAGCGATGGAGAAAGTCAAGCTGGACGCGTCCCACCGGTTTTTCAAGGGAATTAATTATGGGAGCTTTTCTGGTTTCATCGCAAGACTCTTTGATCGAGAACTAGAACAGAAAGTCCGCGCTTGTTACCATAAGTTTTTGGAACTGGATGAAAACCAGTTAGCGTGGATCATGACTGTCGATTCTTCCTTCCTGTTCGATTTTCTATGCCGCCACAGCATCGTCAAGATAACCCTCGAGTCCTCAGAAAGGCCGAGGAACTTGGCCAAGCCCATAGGGCGGAAACTGGCTGAGGATGCCATTCTCAGGGATGTGATAAAGCTGGAGAATCAAATCCCCTTCTTCTTTATGAAGAAGATGTTGACGCTCTCCACTCTGGACGATGACGAACAAAAGCGCTTCGTCGAAGACATCTTTCCCCATATATTGGTAACATTTTGCAGGGCTCTCTCACCGATCAAGGAGATAAAGACGTATTCACCCAATACAGCTTTGGAACATGCACATCTATTGGATCTTCTGTATCACATGGTCGTGCCCCAAGGAGACGAAGCCAAGATTGACATTCATGCAGAAGATTTTTCGACAAGAACTGTTACTGCGACCAAGGAAACCGGTTCCAGTACCTTGACTCACATTAAAAAACTGTGCGACAGCTATGGGCCCAAAGTTCTTGGAGCAGTCAAGAACTTCGACTTACCTGTAGTCCAATCTTTTGCCGAGATGGCAAAATATTTGCTTGCCCTACCGCTCTCTGAACTAACGATTGCTCTTTCAAACTTTCTACAAGAAGCACCAGTAGCAGATAATACCTTGATTCCTAGAGCTTCTAATCTTGCTAAAGCCGGGATAAAATTCTGCCCGACCGAGACTATCATGGACATTCAATTCGACGAGAGCAAAGCCATGTTACACTTGCCCGTCATCCAAGTGGGCGTGAACACTGAGGTTATCATTTGTAATCTAGTTGCATATGAAGCAATGGCCATGTCCAACTCCCTCATATTTGCACGCTATATGAGACTGATGAGCGGGCTTATCAACACCATGGAGGATGTGAAGTTGCTTAGGGACTGTAACATCCTCATAAGCCACATGAAAGACAACGACGTCACGTCAATCTTCAACGGTGCAATCAAGTCCATCAAATCAACTAGCAATATCCAAGCGGATGGGATGATCACAAGCGTCAGGAAGTTCTACAATGATTCGTGGAACACAAAGGTCCGAATGTTGATGAGGATGTCCAACTACAGTTTCTGGAAGATTCTGGCTCTTCTGGCCATCCTCTTATACATGCTGCTCGTAGGGCTTCAGTCCTTTTGCTCAGCTTATAACTGTGCGCGTCTCTACCGCACAGGCAGCTCAACTTAAGACGCGTCTGTTTGAAGTATTTGCTCTTCTGGATCGGGGGCCCACGTTATTCTGTTTGAAGTATTTAAGCTTTACCTTAAGAACTGTCGGATTTATAAGTCAGTTGGAAGTAATTTAAGAGAATCAAGTTGTACCAATGTGGTATTCCCATTAGATGCATTTCCTTAAGAGTGTGTTTCGAAATAAATAAAAGGGTTATGAAGAGTTGGAAACTTCTAAATTTGGCTGATTATGTGATTTTCTCCTCTATTTTTAGTTTTGTGCAATTAAGTCTTCTACTTCTCACAACTTGCCATCAAGTCCTACCAGTCAATCCCTATTACAAATACTGCCAAATACATTTTAATTTTCTTTTATATTTTCTTTTCTTTTTTTATTATTTTAAAAATCAAGTTTTTAATTTTTTTCTTTTCTTTCTTCCCTTTTATTCTTCTTTCTTGGCCTTGGCTAGTCACCGACCACGGTGGCAATTGGTGATCAACCACAGGCCAACTCAAGCCTTGCCATAGGTCGGCGAGCTTCTCGTCAGCCTGTGGTGAGGTGATGAGGCTCTGCCTCACCTGAGCTAGATCCAGTGAGGGCAAGGCTTGAGCTCGCCTACTTTTGGCGAGCCCAAGGCTCACTCGTCATCTCGATGGAGCTCAAGCGAGCTCAGGACTCGCCGTCGTTAATCGCCAGACTCAGGCCTCACTTGGCTCGCCCTCACACTCACCTAACTCTGGTGAGCGGCAAGCTCGAGGCTCGCCTACCTACTTGCCGCTAGATAAATTAGCGAACCGGCGGTGTCGATTTGGCAAGGCTAGAGGTCAGCAAGCTCAAGGCTTGCGCTCACGCTTGTCGCTTGCCATATCAATAAACTAGCGGTGAGTGTAAGTCTTTGGCTCATTGATCTGGCGAGCTTGAGCTCATTGCTTGCCAAATTGGCAAGCGTGAGCCTCTGGCCCGTCGATTTGGCGAGGCCACAAGTCGGCGAGCTTGAGCTGAGCTCGCATGCCAAATCGATGAGCCGTGGTAGCTCGCTTTTGGCCAGTAGCCAAAAAGGAAGAAAATAAAAGAAAAGATAAAAAAAAAGAAAATTTAAAAAAAATTTAAAAATCGATTTTTAAAAAATAAAAAATAATTAAAAATCCATTTTAAAAATAAAATAATAAAAAAAATATTGAAAAAAAGTGCATAGAAAAAAAGATTTTCTTTATTGAGCAACAAAATATATTTTCCACTTTATTTCAGGTTTTAGCCGAAATTGGAAAATGATTATATTTTTCTAAAAAATGAATTTTTATAAAATATTTTCCATAAAACGCTACATTTTTCGTGAAATAGTGTTGTTACCCAGGTGAGGTGCTAAAGTCAACGACTCAACGGCACGTGGGAAATGACCTTGGTCGCCCTCTTCACATGATCAATTCTTATTCATCGGCTTAGCTCATTTTTCCCATTATTTGTACATAAAATCCTGCAGAAGTTTATGTTACTTTCATTGGTAGAAGAAAAAATATCATAGAGAATTTCATATTCTGCCCCTTGTAATATCAATACCTCAATATTTTCTTTGTGTCATTAAAAATCTTAAATTTTTACCTACGTAGCACATATACTCTCTATCACAATTCTATCCAAAATCACCTTTACCAATCCTAAGTGGTGGCTTACATAGACAGTGAAAGACAAACAGAGGTGATGTAGTTGCTGCATGGTAAAAATAGGCCAACTCATATCTAAAATGAATAAGAAATTCTTCTTTTATATGTTTTTCTATGGTTCAATTCCCTAAAAAAAATTCTCAACTTTAGATTTAGTTCTAATTCTGTCATGAACTTCTCTTTTTACTAAAATTAAAAAAAAAAAAACACGATTTTTAACCTAAGTCTAAACATGTCCATCGATAACCGTCGGTCCAAAGTCACTAAATTAGTGCTCTGACATGGCATTTTCACATCCATGTTAGCGAGGATTTAAAGCTTAAAGCATTGTTCACAGTCACAAGATACATTCCCACAACAAGTGTCCTTGTTTATTTGAGCTGCACCGCACCCAATCAAAACCAAGCAACCCTCTCTTCCTCTTCCTCTCTTCAGCCTCTCAATCACAGGCGTTGCCACCACCTTCCATCGTCACTGGCGAACCACCATGCCATTCCCAACTGTGCACTTAGTCGTCGTCGTTGTCTTCTTTGTCTCTTCTCTTCATTACCCTCGTTATCTGCAACTGTTTTGCCCAATATGATCGTTGATGAAGTACCCTTTACTAATAGTTGGATTTTTAATTTTTTAGGAGTGGATTGGGTTTTGTGACGATTTGGATAGGAAATAATGGATATGAATTAACTAAGAATACTAATAATGATAAATAATAAAGAATAGCGAATAAAGAATTGAAAAACTAAATTGCTGGAGAAAATTGATAGGTGCGATTGATCGGGGATTCTTTACAATTGATTCTCCTAGGCCTTATGTAGCTTTGTACAAAGTGCATCCGTCATGGACGGTTATTATTCAAATTCGAAATTCTAACTATTATCGAGATTCAAGGCCTCAACTTGATTTGCTTATAACCCACACATTCTTATCGATAAACGATTACAATTTGACTTTGTCTCTATGTACGCATCTTTTATTGATCTCCAAATTGCCTCCCCACTTTTATCATTTGTCGATTTCCAATCTTTGCCAATTCTCTTTCATCATGATAGCCACCTGTGTTAGTCACCGATTTGCAATGATAGTTTGCAGCTGTCCTACTGAGAGCGCACCCTCACCAATCCATCAAAATTGAACTATTTTTTAGTGTCAACATATACTCTCTTTTAAAAGAATCAAAATTAATTCTTTTTCCTTTTTCAGTTGCTTAATGTGTAATATATGGGCTTTAAAAAAATAAAAGGAAAAGAAAGGGTTGAAAAGTCAAAAAAGGAAGCTGAAGGAGAACTGTGGAACCTGCTGCTTTAAAGAGAGAGAGAGAGTGAGAGAGAGAGAGAAGAGCACGGGTAGAAGTAGGGGAAAGAAAGAAACAGGGGAGAAGAGAGAAAGAAGAGAAAGGAAAAAGGAAAAAATTTTGGCTCGCTTGTGATCCGGACGCCTCATCAAGCCGACTTAAGTGTGTTGTGCAACACCGGTAAGAAATCGAAGCCTTTAATGTGATATCCTGATTTTCCACTTCTGTTTTCAATTGAATGAGTCGGGCTTTTCATCGACGCGCCTATAGCCATTTTCTCTAAGTTGGCTACTCACGAGTTAACTGATCTATCAGGTGAAGCCATTAAGAAATTTTAACGCTACAGACTCGAGAATTCGACCAGGAACCGACTACTCGATCGTGCTAATCTGCAATGGTCAATATGGCACTGTCAAAATTGATCATAGATCAAATATAGGTCGATTCGACTAAGATATATGATCAGTGAGTGGGTGATTCCACCTAATTGCAAAATTCTCGTCAAATGACATTGGACTGATTATTCTATTTTTTCTATACCATATGTCCGTATTTGAAATCTCGAGATTTCCACGACAACCGAGAGTCGCCAATGTGTCGAAGATGTACGTTGTTGCTTGAAAATAATCAACCACAGGTCAAATGTGCCAAAAATTCCTAAAAACTACCTCGTAGATTAGGACGCGCTAAAATCGCGCCAGATTAGAATTAACCGCGAAATTGAACCCGATTTCAGAAATTGGAAGTTTAGGCATTTCTAGCCAATTGCCCTCTCGACGTTGATAGTGTGTTCTTCAATTATCAGATAATTAGAATAGAATGAATAATAAGAGGGTTTGGCTTAGATGACCTATTTATATGCCCATACAAATCTTTATATATAGTCTTCCATCAAGACAAATCCTAGTAGATATGGGCAATCTCCATAGTTATCAGCAATCAGATTTGGAAATAAAACTTTAATGAAATTTAATGTCGGCAATGTTTAAACTGAATGTGGGATCACATTAAAAATATTACAGCATTCTCCCACTTAATTCCAACATTTCATTAAACGAAATCGTGAACCAAATCCACATAATTTCATGCTGAAAATAAAACACATAAATCATGGCGAACGTATCTTGTTTCTTGAATAGATGCTTTGTTCACTTACCGCTGGTTTCCGCTGGTTTGAAAACTTTACAAGAAATTCGGAATGTGGATTGTAGAACTAAAATCAATCCATCAAGTATTGTAATTCACATTAAACATAGTAGATTCATAACAAACATATTAGAGTGGATTACCCTTCTTCTTGAGCCAAATCTTAAATTTGGTGTAATTCTTCTTCATGTGGTCCCTTCGTTTTACAAAAGAAGCACTTGTATTCTTTCTTAATGCCATCTTAAGGAGGTTGAGGTATTTTATCTTTTTCATTCTGCTTGCCTTGCCCTTTATAGCCCTATGTTGCCATATGAGAAACTTCTCATTTTTCCATAAGTAGCCTCTCTTCCTCTTAAACATACATAGTCATGAGTTCATTGATTGACCATTTAATATTATCTATGTTGTAAGAAATCTTGAAAGGGGTATACTTTTGTAAGAGAGTGTTCAGGATATAATATACAAGAAAAGATTTTGATATCTCAGCCTCAAGATTCTTCAATTGAGTTGCAATGTCCTTCATCTTCATGATATGCTCATGCACATCTCCTACACTGGTAAGCTTTAAAGATGAAAATTTTATAATCAAAATCATAGCATGCCCTTTCTTTGAAGATTCAAATTATGCATCAATAGCCTCTAGTAATTCCTTAGTTGCTTAGATGATTTATTTATATGTCCATACAAATCCTAATAGATATAGTCTTCCATTAAAACAAATCCTAGTAGATATGGCAATCTCCATAGTTACCGGTAATTAAATTTGGATAATAAAACCTGATTAAAATCTAATGTGGGCAATGTTTAAACTAAATGTGGGATCACATTAAAATTATTATAACATAACCAGCTTCTGATTTGTGAGCTATTATTGGGCTCAGTCCTTTGGGAGAGGATACATGTACTGCTGATCAGCCAAATGTTCCTTTTTCGATGGTGTCAAGGACACATCCTATGGTTCTTTCTTGAATCGCCGTTGCGAAGAGTCGGGCGACGTCACCCAGGAAGAACACATGGCATTTCACTTATTATGGCCATCGAAATGTCTTCTTTCACCTAGCATTAAAAGTTTCAAAGAACTCAGCAAATTTATCTTTTTACCTCGCCAAAGGCAAATTTTTTGCGCTTGGACACCTTATATTGGTTGCTCTTTACAGAGGACTGAACCATGCATCCACGTTGGTGTATGAGGATACCTCGTCTTCTACGTTCCCCTTCTGGATTCTTCAAGCATGAGCCAAGCTTTATTTCCCTTCTTTGTTTTCTTGTATCAAGCAAGCCCTGCCTCGTTCCAGGGATATCAAAGCTGAACCTTACTTTCCGGACGCCACAGAACGCAAGCTGTTGAGTTATAAGCTGAAACCCGTCCTGCTAATCAACTTCGTGAATAGTTCAAATCTCTTATAAGCATATCAAGCATTTACTATGCATATTTATAAAGCAATATTATAACTCATTTATTATATCCTTTCAATAGAGCTTTTACGCATCAGAATTATAATCAAACATCAATGGTCTATTCTGCTTAGAATTGGCCTAAATCCAAATTTATGTCCTGATTTAAAAAATTCCTCCGATTAGATGAATAAAAGTTTTGAATACTTACCAGCGTTGCGAAACGGAGTTGATTTGACTTGCCGAGACACCCCGAGCACACATGCACGACTATCTCTCACTGTCAATTGTGCTCTGTTTCCCTCTTTTCTTTCTTCATTCTGGTCACTGTCTTTCCCTCTCTCTCTCTCTCTCTCTCTCTCTTTCTCTCTCTCGTTGTTCTAGATTAACTGCAAAAGAGAAAAGAAAATGGGCTGAGGACTTACTCAAAAATATACTTGGCCTTTGGGCTATAAATTTTAATATTTTGGCCCAACTATTATAGCCTATGTCCTGTTTCCATTGCTTTGTTTGGGAAGGAGAGGCCGAGTGTTCTAGATAGCGCTTATGTGCAAATCAGTTGCGATTGAGGCTTTATTAAAGATTTTAACTTGTTGCATTGCTTTTGTGAAAATCTGAAAGTGAATCATTGCTCTAACTTTGCATCTAAGCTCCTTGCCCGAAATGTGCCTCACCTGATCGATGATTTGTGTCAGAGATCTTAGGATTGATTTACCCTCGCCATTGATCAATTAGAGAGTTATTGAGTTTGAATTGAATATTATTGTTTCACACATTGACCTTGTGACGTGATTGCTATTCTATACTATACTTGGCCAAATGAGTACTTTAACCAAATCCTCGATCTTAGATCTTAGATTTACAATAAGTTTAATTGGCCCATACAAGGTAGTGGTGACTCCAAATAAGTTAGGATCTCATCGTTTAAATCGAATTGAGTCCCCCAGTGTTGCGTACAATAAGGGTTTGGGAGATTCCCCTCCAAACGATAACGAGTCCCTTGAATAGAGAAACCACCTGTTCCCATTCGACATACCACTAAATCCACTTCCCCTCAAGGAAAGACCCCTCATAGAGGATCATGACAAGGAATAAACTTATCCCTTCAAAATGCATAATGGAGGTACACTTATAGGCATTTCGGGAAGCCTTAGGATGAGACGCGGCTGCCTTGTCTTGGAGCATGTCCGCCTCATCTTGAGGAGAGCCCGCCTCAAGTCAAGACTCGTTCTTTCCGAGCTCCTATCTCCTCCGTATGACATCCGATTCATATGATTTTTGCGTCTTGAAAGGCTCCTGTCAAGAGCTTCCTAATGAGCCATCACAAACTTAAGATTTCAACGCATACCAGGGCTTAAGGCTTGGGTATGAATTAGGCATCGTTTCCATAACTTATCATTTTCAAAAATTTATTTCAGCTCAGAGGTCTAGAAATTTTCGTTCGATTCTGAGGCCTATAGGTACGGTTTTGGGCTCAGGGACCTTTCTTTGAGACATCAGAAGGTCGAACCGATAATTACTCTCTTGTCCGGCATTCGTTCAACTTGATTTTTGTTACTTTAAGATGCTTGCAATCTCTAATTTTGTGAGGTGCAATTGAAATCAGAAAATTTTGAACTTCCCGAGACTACCAAAAACGGGTGACCAGTTCCCAAGGATGACTAAATAATTCGTTTTTGTGTGAAACCCATTTTTGATCTTTAAAATGTGTTTTGGGCCTTGTATATCCTAATCAACTTTAGGTCAACTCTCGGTCAATCCGCGGTACGTGGGACCAAGTGCAATACCTTGTCCCGAGGGAAAACCGAACCTTCAAAAGAATGACTATTTGCTTGAACATGTGTGTTGATGGCTTTGCCAACCCTTTATATTTAAGATATTGTGTTTATCAACTACTTAGCTTTTTCTATGATGTCAAATACTTTAAATTTTCCTACTCCCGGAGCAAATTAAGATGTGCCCTCGTGGCCAAAAACCATTTATTCGGGTTCATTTTTAAGTGATAGTTGATTTCTGGAAAGGCAGGTGTTTATAGATTGAGAAGTTCATTAATGCGTGTATGATCAATGAAATTTGAATTTTCTTCGAATATTCGCCTTGTCATGGACAATTATTCAAAGCATTTGTTTGTCATTCATGATTAATGGTAAAGCGTTTCGAATCCAACAACGTAGGAATGTTTTTGTGTCGTTCAAGCTTAATGGGGAAAAGTGGATCCAACAAAGAAGGAAAATGTCTCTTTATTTGTTTTCTGTTACAGGGCTTTCTGAAAAAAGCTGTAAGTTGATAGCATTTTGCCAATGGATGGAAACCTAAGGACTGCTATGTTCAGACCAAGATTGACTTTGCTTGTGTTTGGGTAGTGAGAAATTTTTAAGTCCTCATTTTGCCTAACAAAAGTAACTAATTTTATTTCGAGTTTTGAGTCCAAAAACGAAGCCTCATCTAAAAATGTGCTGAAAATCCAACTCAGTTCATGCAACTCTCGATTGTGGCTCAAAGGGAGTCCAAATTATATTAAGTTTTCAATTCAAACTTATAGCAATGGTACCTTAATTTGAAATGTCTGTGTCCAACAAGAGGGAAATGTGCATAAACTCGAGCCTTAAAACCAAGTATAGTTATGGAATATCAAATTTCATTCTTTTTCCCCCTTAATAAACATGTGTTTTTTGTTTTATGTATTTACAATTTGTCCTTGATATTTGAAATCTTATATATTAATTTTTGCGAATCTTGTCATGAAAATTATCATAAGTTAAATGAAATAAGAATTCCCATCATTAGTTTTCTAATTTTTCTAATTTATTGACATTTTTTGAAATTAAGGACAAAGAAAAAAAAAATGAAAACCAGGTGTGGCCGGGCGAGGCACGAAGTTAGCAGGGGAAATTCCTATGCCTGGCTCGGCACATTGATAGGCCATGGCCATTACCTGTGGAAAAATCCGATGTGGCTTTTTTTCTTAATTTCTTTTCTGTATTTTAGCGTGCATTTTGCAGAGCACTTGCGTTGACGTGGTGCCAAGCAAGTGCTCCGCCATCAATTCCGTTCTCCGTTTTCCCTCCACCTCCTTTCCCAGACTACCGCCACTCGACGTAACCGCCGCCACTGGCCATTGCCGCCACTCAGAGGGAATCTAGATATTTTGGCCATCTTCAAGATTTCACCGACTCTGGATTTCAGGAGAGAGAGAGAGAAAAAAGGGAATGGTTGACAGAAGGCCGATGCCGGGACAAAGGCACGGGAAGGAATTCCTACTACTAAATATATAAAAGATTACCAAATTAGTCCAAGTCCAAAATCTATTATACGGATTACAATTATATCCTAAATTTTTCGATTTTATCGTAACATTTGGGCAAAATTATAATGTAACTAATTACCACTGAAAATTACTATCGTGACAATCCACATAAGATGTCAATTCGAGTAAAGTATTACATCAGTAAGGCCCATGGGACAGCCCCGACAATAGGTTAATTGCACATGAAAATTTTAGAATTTGATTACATTTTCATTAGAAATTCTAAAACTTTCGGTCTCGAGATACAGACCACCACACTGGCAATTGGCAGGTCACTGTGTAAGCAGCCATCGAGGAGCCAACATTGGCCCAAGATCGCCAAGTGACATATCACAGGTACAAAAAATATATGGTGTGGGTGGGCGTTTCCTACACGGAGAATGCAAGCCATTACGCAAATTCCTCGGCAACCACGACGTGCATTCATCCGCTCTCCTCCTGTATCAATCGAGTGTGGACTTACTGTGCATGATGAACGAACTTCAGAATCTGTCTTTACTCCGACTTCTCATTCTCTCGAAACCTCCTTTCCCAGTCACGGGCATCATAGTCTTGCTCGATAAAGTCCTTGTCAGTGCTATAGACTATCCGATCCTGTCCGATGAATGTTTTTTGCGCCATCTCCCGAGCACATAAAAGCTACAAAAGTACAGACGCTAAATGTAAGCTAAACATGGTTTTTAAGAAAGCAAGTTACTGTGAAAATCAAGTACTGCAGCCCAAAGCCATATATCATATTGCTGCGGTTATGGAATACATGTCTTAACTTTATAGAAGATAATGATAGTATATGCCTGTGTTGATGATGAGCTGGGACTCTCAAACATTGGCATAGTAAAGGCAACCAACCCAGCTGCTTGGAAACATCAAGAGATTTGAGTTTCCTCTCAATTTTGAAGTAACCTTTGTGCATGTGGGAATTGTTTCCCCTTTTTATCTTGACATTCGAATCTTGAATTTTGTAAAGATTAGTTTTTCTGACTTTTCGAGCTATCGCTCTTGCTTAGGAATCACTTATATAGCAACATCACTTAAGTGTTCATCATGTTAAGCAGACAAAGGGAAAGCAAATGCAAAAGCTACTGCGTATAGAGGATCAGAGAAGGTTAGGTACGTATAACTTACAAATTCTAACGAAAAATACCATACCAAGAATGAACTCAAAAACAGAAACTATGTTAGGACAATGGTAGATCATTGACTAAAGGAATAGTAACCTTTTGCCAGAAAAAGAATAATAACTGCTGGACAGAACACAATCACAATGTTATTTACCTTCCGTCTCAATGAAATATCTGGCAATTCAAGTGCTTGAGCAAACTTTAGCCTGGTTTGGTTTCTTCTCTCAATTTCAGCATTCCTCTTGCGCAGGAGCAACCAACGGATTGCTGGAATTGCAAAAAATGAACCAGCATAGATCTGCAGATATTTTAAGTTACAATGCAATGTATAAATAGGTAGAGAGTATAAACCGCAGAGAACTGCTTTGTGAAAACTGGAAAGTACCGATACACGGTGTACATGCATCAAAAAGTTGATAAGATGCATTTGTGAAATGATTCAAAACCCCAATCAGCAACATGCCTAGAAAGTTCACAGGTTCAACTAAGACTTGGCAGAAAGAAAATTATATGGACACCAGTTCTAAAACATTCTGTGAAAGTAACATAAAGAGCCATGAACTAGCACGAACCAATACAGTGCAGATAAGTGTGGTCACAGTAAGAGAATGAGCTTGTTGCAGTGATTTAAGGCAGTACAAGAAAACATGAAAACAAAATATGAGAGAGAGAGAGCATAACAGAAACTGTCTATTAAAATCAATAATTAATTTGGTCCAAAAAGTATAACTACTTCTGGTGGGTACAGAGGGCAACAATGTAGAAAACCCACGGAAGAGATTTTCTTTGAAAATAAACCACATGCAACAGGAAACGCCACCTTCACTGCCATATATTCAAGACAGAACTTTGCTATTCAGAATAATGTGAATAGAACATATCCAGGGAAATAACCACAGTCAAGTCTCCATCAATCTACTATTACATTGAGATGAAAATCTACTAACTTTAGGCAAAAATAAAAGGTAAAACAAAAATAAAAGAAACTAAGGAGGATCAAATGGTTAATAGTACCTGAAGCAAGGGAAATATGTCAGCAACAAACTTAATGAACCCACTTGGTAGAGTAGTGTAATCCCTTTCATAACCAAAAAACTAAGTCAGAGAGAGAGAGAGAGAGAGAGAGAGAGAGCTGATATATCTATTATGATAGCAACATACTTTAACATCGTCCCAAGAATGATAACACCAAAAAAATTAAGTCCGCCCAATCCAATAGCCATTGCTCTCTCTGATGCACTAGTTTTACTGCAGAGTGAGCAAACATTAGGGCTAGCCCTAAAATTCTTTACAAATTAATGATTATACAGAAAATGCTACCTAAACTGCCATGTCCTTTCTTTGAAGAACTTTTCTACTCCACCAACCCAATCAGTCCATTTTCTACCCACATATTCTTTCCTTCCAGTTCGCTGGGAAGAAGCTGTGCGCTGCAGAGATGGAAATCTATACAGAATGTTTCCCTACATCACAAGCAGCCAGAAGAATCTTTTAATGTAGGAAGCAACAAATTTGGGTTGGAAAAGAGTCCTGTGCATTCAGATATCAATGTTTACAATTGGGATTATTACGCAATCAACACCTTCAACTTTATAAAAATGTGGAACACCAAATGCATGATAATCATGATACCCAAATTAACATGTACTTTTAGAAGGAAATATCCCAGATATCGAGTGTTCAATTGGCATTTAACAATACCTCTTCATCAATTTCTGGCTGTCCATCAAAACGCAAAAGTACAGGTAGGATGTATGATTCATCACTCTGGAAAAAGATAGGAGAGAGCTCAATTAGTGCATAAGTCTTTAATGACAGTTGACGTGGACCATATACAGACCCATAAAACTCATAAAGGCCACTCATGATAATATAAAACAAAACTCAGTTAGGATCTGCACAACATTTAAAAAGGAGAAATAATTCGTTCTCTCAAAATAGAAGACTCAGAGCTCCATATGAGGATCAATCATTCCATTAATTTCAAAATCAGATAATCTCATGCAAAGAATAGTCAAAGAAACGAACTTAAGGAGATAACATACTCTAAGTAAATGAACCAACCAATTGATCAGGATATGCATATCACCAACATACAATGGAGAAGATTGTCCAAAGCATTGTCCATCATTTGAGCTTAATTTTGCACATGGAACTTCTTTTATCTATCATTTCTCTTCTTGTAAGATCAAAATGATGAAGTATAGAGAAGGCATCCCTCAAAAACTAATTAAATGATAACAGAGCCATGACAGCAATAGGATATAACTTCTATCTGGACATAAGAATCAGACATACACCAAGACCCAGCTACTACATACCATATCTGTTGTCTTTTCTACATCAAGATAAGGAGCAAGTTCTTCAGCCGCAACAACACCACCGTTAGATGAAATATATTGACCAATCTGCAGAAACATTCAAAAGTAATACATCATTTAGCATCAATTTTCAAGGTTTCACTTCTATTGATAGTCTACATTATTTAGCATAAATGCATTGCTTAAGATTTTCTTTTTTTCTTTTGGATAAACATGCAGGGCACTTTATAGATACATATGGTTACACAATTAAAAGCATAGATAATAGTAACACACAAGGCATAAATAGTCTCTAAAGGTAAACATGGTAAGGACGCTAGGTCGTTTGGATCTTCCAATCGTTAAGTTCCTGTGTTACATGGTGCACTCCAACAACGTCCTCGGCGATTCAAGAGGCTTACTACTTTACTTCCAGATCTTAGTTCTCACTTATGCAAGTTGAACAAGTCAAGACGAAGACAATGATATTAATTTAAATTAATGATAACAGCGACGGACCACTGAACTCAGTGCTCAAATATTACCAACTTCCACCTTTCTTCTTCGATTCCTTGATTTGGATCACCATCGCCAAATACAAAAGAGAAAACCTGCAGCAGATGAATTCAAAAGTGTTCTCTCACTTTTCCTCCTGGAGGTAGAAACGGATGAAGAAAATGTAAGATGACTGATCATGACATACAGATTCAATGAAGTTCATTCTGTCATCGTCCACTTGTAACTGTCGTCTCCTATAGTAATTTGGATCCCAATACCTTCCAAAAACCAAATATGGGACACATCATTTGAAGTTCCGTATAGCTGTAATAGTTATGTTGAGGATGTCCTCTTATGCACATTCAAAGGTTATGCTAACTCGATTGGAGTATGAACACGTGCAATTTTTCATGCCAACTTTTCTATTAAGAAACATGAGGTGCCTGCATCATCCAAACCGCTAAGCAGGTAATCTTGAAGCATGACATTTTAAGCTGCAGAACGCGTCTCATCCAAAAAAAATATCAGTTCTTTCTCCAGGAGATGCTAATGCATAGTGCAAGAATAATAACTTAATTTATAAAACCACATATAACCATGCATCTCATGCATGATACAATAACATCAACTAATTAATAAAATGGTTCTAATTGTTTACAAAGAAATTGTGCATATACAGACTATGTTCCTTCAGAGTATACAACGGATTGCATCTCATAGAGTAAAGAGAACATAGATCTACACATTGAGTAATGGAACTAGTATATTGGAGAAATGAACATCAGCAAATATATCCTTTATGTATACAACCATATAATTTGGGCAGCAGAAAGGAGCACTTGCCCACTCAGTTCCTTATCTATGGATTACATAGATAAAACAAAGAAGGTCAATCACAAAACCTTTAATATATTGCAAAATCTGACTCGATTTTTTCAAATTAAACAAAGCCAGATGGTGTCTAGCCAAAAGAAAATAATAAAAAAAATAGAGAGCAAAATCAATCAGTAAAGAAGAATCACACTCGAAGCTCCATGGACGACCTAGAAAAGTGACACTGTCTACCAGTAAGAAAAAGCAACCAACATACCAAAATAAATCAGTTGGACTGATGTAAAATGTAAATCCAGAGTCATATGATCTGCCTCCACGTCTTCCTCGGTTATCTTCCTCACTGTCAGGTAAAAATTCAAGTGCACAATCATATGAATTTATTTGCAATTCCAATTATAGAAACAAATGAAAAACGAATAGCAAGTCAAACATCACCATGGAAACGTACCTTCTGCTTGAGATTAAAGCAATAATGGCAGTATAGACAAGAACTATTGAAGCAATTAGGGCTGTCCCAAAAGAAACTCTCACTAGATACTCGGCAGCAGCCTGTTACAAGACAAATTTCAAGTTGAGCACACACCAACAGAGTTTCACAAGAGAATGCTGGGACATGAAAAAGACAAAAATCGGTACCTTTGCCTTATCAAGCCAAGGTTCAATTTTTATCCTCAATGACTTAGTCGCAAGTTTTGCACGATAATCCTTTGGAAATACATACAAGACATCGCCTTCGTCTGAAACCTGTTGAAGCAACCTTAAAGAAACAATATTACTCAAGAAAGAACTTCAAAATGCCAAATTGAAACATAATTGTTCAAAGATAATAAGGGTTTCATGTATCTCCTAGAAAATTCATCTGTGCTGTTTATTCAAGTAAGAACCTCTAGAATCAGAATAATCTCAATTTCCACTATTTTTCTCAACTCAATGCCTTTGGTAGAAAATGAGTCTTACGTATGCTCAAATAGCACCATCAATTCCCCACAGTACATAAACTGGACTCCACTATGTTCCATTATACTGTAGGTATGTCTGGTCAATTTTAATTATCTCATCTTTACAGATGTCTAAACACAAAAGGCGCTTGTTCCTCTGGGAGACCAATCATATAACTCTTCTGCTCCACATATAATGGATGTTTGCATTTTCTAAGCATAGACCATCAGCATCATAATTTGTAATTTCACGTGAAACAATACACAAGTATGTGCTAGGTTGCTAGGTAACACTTTCCAACCATAAACTTATCACAGTCCTCAAAAACCTAAAGATCTTACATAACAACAAATGAATCTATAGAGATAGGTTTAGTCAGGGATCAACAACCATCTTAGACAGAAATGTACAACACCATAGGTTTAGTCAGGGATCAATAACCATCTTAAGACAGAAATGTACAGCACCACCACCTCCTTCTTATGATATCTTCTCTTAGAAAATTAAATTCGCAATGATTGAGCTTTATTTTCTAATGATAATTGGAATTTTTGTTTAGGCTCTTGCCAACAGCCCCTGATAATTAGCAAATTGGTCTTTAAAGAGTAACATAGGCACCTTTGACTTCAGGTGATTCCCGTTTCTTATCTCTACCAATGTTTTTCAAGCTAGAATTTAAGGTGCTCAACAAACTATCCTCAGTTTCTAGTCACATGCCACAACTCATGAGTCTACATTCTATGAAAGACAAGATTCGATGAGAAAAAAAGTACTAGAAACATACATGCTACAAGGGGTAGTGGAGTTAAACAATATCTTCTTTGGTCCATTATGCCCCAAGGAAAGTGACCTTACTTGCCACAATTCTAGCAAGTTAGCTCAATTGTCATTTTTCCCCTAGAAATTCTTGGTACAAACTTGTTCTTTTTCCTTCCAATCAAATTCACTTCTTTTTTCCACTTCTGATCCTTTTCCTCTTATAGCCCAAAGTCTCTATGCACCAGTTTCAACAACAAATGTTTGTCCTCAAGTTTTTTCAAAGCCAAGTCTTTGTTCTTCAATCAAGAAGAGAGCCAAGTCATTGGAGGTAATAATTCGATCAATTGGTATAACATTAACCTTTATGTGCTCCCATCCAGAGGGAAGAAAACAGAAGCCATCCTGGATCTATTATGGACTAGCAAGAAAATAGGCAGTTCACATTAACTTGTTAATTATTTTTTTCAACTTTCTCGATGCTCCTTTTCATTATGGCTGGAGAGGTTTTTATAAGTGTCCGACCAGATGATCAATTTGTCAGCTACCTAAGATTTTTCTCTAACGAGTGCAAAACTTCTCTACAGGGGCAATTGAAAGTGGACCAGCCATAAAGTATTGCTTAAGTACATAAATAAGACGATCCTCAAAAGATCTATCAAAATGCTCTGACTGCTGCATCCTTTTTTTCCATGTCCAATAAACCTATGTCTGTGGTTTTGAACAAATTCCCTTCTTCAGAACCAACCATGGAAAAATTCGGTGTTGCCAATGGATCATGCTCTACAAAGATGCACTGAATCTTTAAGTATCAAATTTTCCAGTTATCACCTTTTAGCTTTTCACCATTGTATGAGTCATAAATGCCAATCTTGCCAACACAACACACAAGAAAAGAAGATCAAGTTCGCTCATTGTAGGATGACCAAGAACACCAAGGGGAAAAGAGACATGACGAAAATGAATGCTCTATCTTTTCCAAGCTAGGTCACGTTACTCACAAGTGTAGTGAGCCGAAGAAGGCATCATCAAACTCTACTGATACTGGTGTTGTGCAAGTTTTCAGCACTGGTTTCCTCACTACATGCCCTTGTGAATTTCAAATTCAAAAACCACAGAACAGGTAGCAAGAGACCAGCGAGTGTTGCAGAGTAGTATCAAGTTCTAGATGGAAATAGATGAGTACATGCAGGAAGAAATGATATTGAGCTGAAGCCATAGAAAATGGCATGTGAAAATTTGATGGCATAGTGAATGCTCACATTTCTTGATCACACTCCAACCACGCATTTGTGATATGGATATGCCAGTGATTCAATTTAATAGACCAAATACTTCATATAGAATTGGTAGAGAGTCTGCCACTGAACTGTTGTTCACCCACTATGCACCAACTGAATGGTCTCAAGGTTCTATAGCGAATTTTGGATGATTCAAAATGGCTACTCACTCTAGCACACGCAGATTCTGGTGTATCCCATATTAAGTACTACCTGCCAAACCATCTCCAATTTACTGGAGAACATTAATGGATGAATTCGGAAGGGTCCTTCTGATGCTTTTAACAATTAAGTCTCTCTTTATAGTCCCACAATTATGGGAAATTGAAGCTGCCACCATTTCTCGTTTTGACTAATCTAAAGGACTGGATCAGGTCGGCCATCATGGACAGCTCAAAGCCCGTTCCAAACCCAACATATCGTGATTTTCACTCATATTCATTACCTTAAAAATGTAACCTTTCCACATGAACGCTCTACATCATGTTTTGTAAAGCTTACAGATGGCACGGCACTCAGCCCACCAAATGCCATTCAAGAAAAAATGCTTGTGCTCGGCATTACAGTATAACTGAACCTACCTCCAAGAAGCCATCGGTGTCGGCAGCGAGCGCCTGCAACGCCCGCTGAGCCTCGTTCACCTTGAGCCCGGCCCGGCTCGCGACGTCCCCGATCGTAACCCTCCGGCCGCAAGAGTCCACGGCCTCCATCGCCCGCTTCCGCACGTCGGACGGCAGCCTGTCGCTCTCGACGACGCCCCGGGCCGGGCGCCCGCGGCCGTCACGTCGGCGGCCGCCCTCACCGCCGCGGGGGCCGGCGGAGCCCTAGGGTCCCGGGCCCCGCCGAGCGAGACGCCCGGGAAGGACGGGGCCTGCGGCGCCGACCTCCTGGGGAAGAAGCAGGCGGGGGGCGGCCGGAGGGAGAGGGAGAGGGAGGTGGAGTGGAAGCGAGAGGCGGGGGGCAGGGCGAAGCAGGTGGAGATGGTGCCCATCGATTTCATCGCGGGGAGGGTTCGAATTGACGAGAGTCTTCCTTGTTCATCGAGGCTCGAGGCCTTTGGTGGATGCGATGCTGGTGGCTTCGAGTGGCTCAGGAATGGAGGCTTTTGAGGATTTTTTCTTCTGTTTATTAATGGAGGTTTTGTCCGTGTCTCGGAATATCTCCAGGTCGGTGGGTAAACGGGGACGACGAAGGCGCTTGTCGAATTTACATTTTTGTCCTTGCACCATTCACGATGGGCCCCCTAACATTCCCAAAAGTAGGAAAAACCATTTTAAAAATGATTAATATCATGAAAAATCACAAACTATTAAACTAAAATCCAAAATTATGATAAATTTATTATTTGATCATTTTTGTTAAATTTTACTGTTAAATTAGTGAGTTAGATGATGATAAATGATAGTTGAAATGTATACCAATTAAGGGTTTTACCTATATTTGTCGCAGATTTAGTAGTTTGTGATTTTTTGAGATATTAATACAATTTCATGAAAACTGAAAAAAGGGTAAATTAGTAACAAATGTATCAATTTGGAGTTTTTTTTGTAGTCAAACAATTAGTTTAAGGTCAAATTATCATAGGTATATCGATTTGTGGTTTTTCATGGTAAAAAATTAATTTGAAATAAATTTATTACAGATGTTATAGTTTGGGGTTATTTGTGATCAAAAAATTAATTTGAGATAAATTTATCACAAGTGTATTAATTTGAAATTTTTCATAATAAAAAAAAATTTTTTAAATATCACAAATTTACAAATTTAAGATTTTTTATGATATTAATCTTTTTTTTTAAAGATATGTAAAAAAAAGAAGAGATATAGAGATGATTTTAACATTAATTTCGAACATGAAATAGGCATATAGCATGCGAGGTATGTTTCGTTGTGTTTGGTTGGACTTTTGGGAAAATCGTTTGAGAAAATACAAGTAAAGTTTTTTCAAAGTGTAAATAATTTTTTGTAGTGTAATTAAAAAGTGCCTTGTGAATTGACTTCCTTTTAAAGGCTATTTGGGAAAAAAAAAAGACTTGTAAACGATTTTAGTTAAATATTTTTAATAATTAATAAAGAAAATCTACTTGTGACAGTTGGACACCGGTGAGCTAGATCTAAAATTGGACGTTGCTTGAGGTTGACCTCAAGCAGCCTTTTACCAGCTTTGGATTTGGGTTTGCTTATGATCATAGTTGGGCTCACTGGTGACGTTGCCCAAGGTGGAAAATGTGAGGGTAAAACTATAATTTTTTAGGCCTCCGTTCGTTTCGCGAAAAATAATTTCCAAAAAATGTTTTCCGAGTTTTTAGGCGTTCGTTTCGCGGAAAATGAATTCATGGGAAAAATGTTTTCCATCAAAGGAAAAAAAGTCTTCAAAAGTAGGGGAAAATATTTTCCACTTTTCAAAAGTGGAAAACATTTTTCTTACTTAATCTCTCTTATCTCACACCTCTACAAATCCTCACTTCCTCCCTCTCCTTTCTTCTTCTTCTTTTCTTTATTTATTCGAATTATTTTTTAATTTGAATTATTTTTAATTTCCTTTCTCTTTTCTTTTCTTTTTCTTTTTTTTTTCTTTTTTTTTTTTCTTTTCTTTTTGTTTGTTTCCCATCTTCTTCTTTCTTGGCTAGTCGTCAGACTAGGTGAACCTCAAGCTTGTTGATCTCAAACTCACGCTCATCGATCTGGCGAGCTTCAATTGACGCTCACGCTCGCCAATCTGGGGAGCGGAAAATATTTTCCTTACCGAACATCGGAAAATGTTTTCCGAAACATTTTCAGGTTTTTGCCGAACACTAAAAATATTGTCATTTTCCGGAAAATGACTTTGGGAAAATATTTTCCGGAAATGGTCAATTTTCCGCGAAACGAATGGACCCTTAGAAAATTTAGTGAGGGCAAAACTAAAATGAAAATGTATTTGCAGTTCAAAAATGTTAAAACCCAAAAATGAGTAGGACCTGCATTGGACTAGAGGATTTTGTAGCACTTTGGAAATGTAATGGCATCATCCCAAAATTCTAATTTTTTTTTTTTTTTTTTTTGCCAAACATGACTTATATTAACTAAGGAACTTTAAAGTCCCAAAATCAAGGGAAAATTCTAAATAAAAACTCGAACTACTTTCATTTTCTTAAATAAGGGCTTGAAGTGTCCATATTAATATTAAAGAAAGCCTCAACTCACTGGCTGTGAAGAGTAATTTTATCTTTTAAAATTTTTAATTTTCCCCCTTTTTTTTACATTTAAAAAACAAAAATATTAAAAAAAAAAGTGAAAACATAGGTGGGAGGGTGCAATGGCAAAGGCCAACGGGATTACCAGTGCCCGAGCAAGGGCCTACGACCCTCAACGACCAGATGTGAGGGCTAGCAGGCCCTTGCTAGAATGGGGAGAGGGTGGTGACCCTCTCCCAAATCTGAATGAGGGTTGCCCACCCTCCCACTGGCCTGGGCGAGGATCGTCAGTCCTCACGCAAGCCTAGTGGGCCTCGCCTAGTGCCCCAAACTTGAGGCGAGGTCTGAAGGTGTTGGGCGAGGGCCAGTAACTCTTACCCAGATTAAGGAGAGGGTTGCCGCCCTCTCTCGCGTCTGGTGAGGGCCTGTGGGCTCTCGCCTCTGCTTAGTGAGGGTCGCTGGCCTTTGCAACCGCCCCACCGGCGATGGGGTGGCGGCCATAGGCGAGAGGGGCCTATGTTTTTCCTTTTTTTATTTTTATTTTAATTTGTAATCTAATTTAATTTAACTTTAACTTGTGTTTGGATGAAAGTATCCTTAATTGGTTAGAATATTTTATCAGCCAACAAGGCTAAGTCCTTATTTGAAGCAATCATAATCACTTTAGGCCCTTCATTGAGATGGATATGGGTACTTCACGTTTTTATTTGAAATAAAGTTCACTTTAGGCCCTTATTTAAAAATTTAAGAGTACTTTGGGTTTTATTTGAAATTTTCCCCGAAATCAATTTGCAAAGTGATACCTAGCACTGCCCATCACCTTTATCGCCAATAGTACAATCACAATTTGTTTATCCTCTATAATGGTGTTGATTACAATGGAGACGGAATATTTCTTGAGTATAAAAATATGTGCCTTGTTTAGTAGGATTTGCAAAGTCTAGATCCTTCGTAACAACGTGTGTACTTTTTCTACGTAACATATTTGGCCTTAAAATGTACTTATCAGGAGTGGATGCTTTTTGTTCTGTCTGGTAATCATTTGTCTTTCCAAATGAAAACCAAGTCAGATTGATAATATCTAAGATAGTATCCCCGTTTCTGGGACATGCAATTTTTGACATAACCCATTCCGATTAGCGTACCTTATTCGATTGCTCAATTTTTTCAAAATAATAAATAATTTACTATTCCATTAAACCAAATTTGGATAGAAATCATTGATGTGAATACCAACCTTTCTATATGGCATGACCGACATTAATGTAGGCAATTTTTAATTATTTTTTTTTCTTCTCTATTCCTCTTTTATGTGGCATCACTGGCATTGGTATAATCTTCAGATTGATCATTTAGTTCGAATTGGTCGCAGAACTCTTCAACTTTCTTAGCTACTAAGTTTGGTACTCTTAAATATTCAAACCATGTGTGTAATGATGATCAACTATCAAGTATATAAGAAATTTTGTTTTCATCTTTCTCATGGCTTCTTGTGTTTCTCATCCTCTTCTTGTGTTTCGCGGTTCTCCTCTTGAAAAGTTGCCTAAACGACATTTTTGACTTTAAATGGCTCAAAAAGAGACAATACAATACTACACTAGCAACTGATGTCAAGCTCATAAGGCTTACTATGAAATGGTACTACTTCATTTTTCATAGACCGAGGAAGAATGCAATAACCTCATCATGAAATGAAGAGCATCCACACATATAATTCGGATGATAGGCACATCAACATCGACAATAGAAAATAAACATAACTGACATTTTAACTCTGCAAAAGCAAGAGATGAGAATCTAGGAGTTGCTGTCAAAAGGAACTAAATTAGGATAAACATCGCGATAGAAACTCAGTTTGCATCTTATTGGCGGTTGAATTAGTGGTCTTCCATGGTTAACATTTGGTCCAGAAGTTCGATTCCTGCTACCGAGCAACAGAAATTGAGAACTTGAATGCATAATTGGTCAGATACTATACTGAGTATACTCCTAAACAATCAGGGCCCACAAGCAGGTCTGATGCATATCAATTGCATTTACTAACCTTGTTCACCAACTGCAGAGTCTCGAGTAACGGGACCAGTTCAAATTTTTACATTTTTTCCTTCCACGAAGCAAAACTTCAGTGAAATAACAATCCTTGAGAGGAGGATGACCAGAACCAAGTTATAGAATGGCTATGATATTCCTTATGGACCTGAGCTCACCAGTATGTACCCGAGCAGACGCGAAAGTACATGTGCATGTCAGTGTGCACACATGTTGGCATGCCTTAGAACATAAATCATACATTCACAATAATTCACCTGAAGATTTACAGAAAAGCAATGTGGCTGATATCATAAATAAATAAAATTACAATAGTTCAAATACTCCCAAGGAAAGAAAGCTAAGATCGAACAGGGATCTTCCTAATGACTGTTGAAGACATTATTAATCCCTTGGATGGTGCTGTTGATGCAGAAAAGTCTCATTTACGTGGTTTCTAATTTCTACACAAATACTACCATACTATTGTCAAAGATACAGAAATATTGAAGACCTGAAGTGTAATAACCTGGACAAGGAGAAAAACAGGACATAGCTAGAGACAATATGCTTACTAGTAGGCAATAGGCGAGGGAGGATGATGTTGTTGCTGTTAAGACTACAAGAGATGAAACAAAACTAAATTTGTCAAACAAGGCCAAAGGAGAGAGAAATAACATCCACTAAGAACATTACCTAAGAATGATAATGTCTTCTGCAATGTAGCAAAAACTGCAAGATTGCCATAAAAAGGTGAGATACACAGGTCCCTAACAGCTTTGACACTGGAAGGGTGTATGATATCTTCGCTTTCGTGGGGATAAATCAAACTCACCTGCGCATTTACTCGAAAAAAAAATGAAGTTGGTATTTATGCTGAACAAACCCACTACACACGCCAATGTCCAGGAATTTCACTTTTGTGAGCACATCCCTAATCCCAACACTGGAGAGCGTTGGTCAAATAAATAACATTTGACTCGAGCAAATATATCGAATGGACATGCGCCCTCCACTTGCAGCTCAGTCCGTAAAACCCCAATGTCAAGGATAATATCAAAGAAACGAACTTAAGGACATATATGTTAAAAAGTTTCGTGCATATGCAGCTCCACAAAGCATTGCATTGCCAGTTTGGAACCAGAAAACTTGTCTAATGAGTAATGAGTAAGCACCAAGACAGAAAAGCACCATAGGCACCATTAGCCATATCAAGTATTTTTAGAGCGAATAATGAAAGGATGGCATAGTCTTCCAATTTCTAAGGACAGTAGAGCATGAGGATCAATACGGACTCAATAGCCCATATCGTTTAATTCTAGATTAGATCTAGTTTAGTCCTCTATAATTGTACCCTTCTTTTCAATTTGATCATCTTTTTCTCTTGCAATCCATTCCACTAACTTGCTTGATTTCTGAGATTGCTCCTTTTATGACCTACCACTACCACTACTTGCTCCTTTAGATATTGAGTGACCATGCTAAGTGGACTCACTTAGATGATGTGACTAAATACGTATATTGTTAAAATATATCTCGAGTTTAAATTCGAAACGAAAAGCTGAATTTTGAAAATAAATTAATTTGAAATAAATGGAGAGGGGGTAAACAAATTAGTCTCCTCGTTGACGTCATATTCTTAAAGCCAAAGCTGGTCAACAACATTTAAAATCTTGGACTTAGTTGACCGAGGCACATCTATTTTTTGATGAAGTCGGGCAGGGCGAAACAGGAAAGTCTAAAAATTGGACATGGGTTGACTGCACCCTAGTTGGATTCTATTTCCTTTTTATTACAGGTGGCGTACGCGTATATATATATATGAGATCGTGGGGTTTTGGATGCAGTGTCCTCAATCACCATTGTTGGTCTTCTTGCTGGAGTCCACGTCTAGAGAAAGAGAGAAGACTTGAAGCGTGATTTCTGTACAAGTGCTTGGTGGACGAAGACGCGCAGAGGAAACTCATGAATTACATTCATCGAGTTAGTGTTTGTAGCTATGAAATATTGTGGTAAGATTTATGAATTTCTTCGTGAGATTAAGAGATTATTTAGCGATGAATTCACAGCTAAATATTATATAAATTATTGGGTGTAATTGAAGCTTAAGAAACACTGAGCATATCACATGAAAGCGAAAAAATTAGACTTCACTTTATCATATGTTTGCGAAATGCGAGTGATCGAATTATAAAATAGACAGAACAAAAAAATAAATTAGATACCAAATTTATATGGTTCAGTATATACTTAAATCTTATCATTTAAATATCTATGCAATCGAAAAAAACTTGAAATGCGGAGAAAAGAAAAATAAAATACCAACGATGGACAAACGGTACATTTTTTTTTTGGACTAAGAGAAGGATATATTTAATGGAACAAAGATGTACAACCCGCCTCAAGGGCGTCGACAAAGAGTAAGTTTTGCAAAATGTAAGGAGGGAAAATGTTCCAATTATGGGCCAAAGAGGAATCACGTTGGGCCTTGGCAGCCCAATTGGCAACTTCGTTTGCTTCCCTAGGGCACCAGCAGATGGACAGTTGCGAGAAACGCAAGAGAAGATCGGCAGCTTCCGCAAACAGGGGATAAAGCTCCCATGGAGGTGATCGCTTGCCAGTGACGATTTCAACCGCGAAGAGACAGTCTGATTCAAGCACCACCGGAGTATGTTGCATTTCCCTGTTGATCAAGTGGATCAGTGTGAAAGACAGCGCCTGAAACTCTGCAAGGAGGGCTGAGGCAACGGGGAAACGCCTGGTATGGATCTCGGTAAGTTGTCCGTTATGATCTCGAAACACCGCAGCCATCGCCCCTTCTGTGCTCTTAGGCAATCGAAATCTGGGTAGAGTGCCATCAATATTGGCTATCCTCTCTTTCTCTTGCTTTGCCACATAAGCTCTTTTTCCTTTCTATTTTCTTAAGCCAAGCAAGTTAATTTCAATATAAAGTCATTGTCCTTATTATTTCTCATCATTTTTCTCTTATAATCATATATATTAGAAAAATAAATTCAAATCAAAATGGAGAAAAATAGGGCACGCAATTTTTTATTTTATTTTTATTTTTTCAATTTTTGTATGTAGTTACGATTTACATGATAATATTGTGATGACAAACAATAATTTTTTATTTTATTTTTTTGGAATTTTGGTAGATATAGGAGTGATGAACGAACCGACATACACAAAATTGAGCTAAAAAATATCCTGCATGTAAGTTGAGGTCCAGACGTGAATCCTCAACATGTTATCGCTCCTCGGGTCATTAATGATGCGGTGGACCTTCGATTGTATTGGCCTTTGCTACACGATCATGTTAGCGACGGCCAATCCAGGCGGAAGTTCACCCCACCATCAACGACCTGAGAAGTTATAACACGTTGAGGATCCACATCGGAATCTCACGTGGGATATCTTTAGCTCTTTTATGCGTATGATTGATCCGCTTATCACTCCTATGTCGACCACCCTCGAATGATGCACCATCTAGGGGTTTGGATAATGAATAACTAATTCATTAACTTTGCTAAGGCTTTCTTAAACCCCATACCAATTCACGGCATAGGGTTCAAGTTTTTTACATGCAAAATCATTTTGATCAAAAGTTTTGGTTGATTGATTAGAAATCCAAGTAAAGTATTTGAAGATATATTTTACTCCTATGAACGAGAGATTATGGATTGAATGACTTGATTACACTAGATTACTCAAACACTCTTTTGGTACCTTTTTCTTCTAAAAAAATGTTTGACAAGGAGCTTAGCTTGAACTAATTTTTAATCTATCCATTAACACGTAATGTGATCATGTGAATGCACAATAAGTAATAAAACACCTAATAATTAAAATGGTAAATAACTTGCGAAGGGGTAAGGAAGGAATTTACTTATCTGATAGCAGTGTAAGCCTCCATAATGTTAATTAGAAAATCATATTCTCGCTCTAAACATGTTTTCAAATTAACACGTAATTCCACTCAAATTTTTTTAAGGCTTTTATTGTATTTTAATGGTTAGTTATATGCAATGCATGCTATCAATCTAACATGACATGCAACATATCACTTACCTAATTATTCTAATTCTAATGACAATTAAATATGTTATTCTAGCATAGCACGTAATTTATTAAGTACATGAATCTAGACATGCAAATTCTAATATGACATGGAATCTAATGAAATGAGCCAAACATGCAACTTTTAATGGCTGATAAAATTGACATGCAACTATTGTAATATGACATGCAATTTAATTAAATTACTCTACATGACGTGCAATTTAATTAAATGAACCTAACATGCAATTACTACATGAGATACATTTTAGAACCTAATTCTACATGACATGCCCATGACATTTTTTTTGTACTTTCCATCGAAATTCGGAATTAAAAATTAACGAAAAAAATTATCTAGAACTAAATATTGTCCAATATAGGATTAATCAAGATTGAATCCCAATTTAAATTGGATATTATCTCTAATTAGATTAACTATATCGTAGCATGCAATCTACATGTAAAAGGATTCTAAATCTAAATCCTAATTGCTTTTAAAAGATCATCTAGAATCATTTTAAAATGCAATGCTATCTAATATACAATTTTGTCAATTAATATCTACTCTATCTTATCTGCGTCTTTTTGAGATTTTTTGTGCATACGATAAAACCAAACCAAACCAAGCAAAACACAACATCTATCACTCAAGATATCATTCATATCTATTCAAATTCAAAAAGAAATAAATCGACCATCATATGTACGTTGTGTATAAGATTATTATGCTAATCCACGGATATTTGAAAATATTTTTGGATAGGATATATCATCCGAATATTTAATCAATATCACAAATTTTCAAATTAGGCAACCGAATATTCCAATATTCAAATTAGATTAGATTCTTACCTAATTCGAAATATTGGGCGGATTGGATGCCGGATCATGGTGTAGACAGCCGCTGTCAGGTGGTGATCACGGTATGGCCGACGGTGGTGTTCGGCCGAGAAGGCTGGGGTTCGCGGTAACTTGCCAGTTTTTGGTGTCTCGCGATGTGCTCGGCGATGAGGAGTCGACTCGGTGAGACTCTGGATGGTAAGGATCTCGGTAAGGAGATCGACGCGATGAGGAATCGGCAAGAGCTGGTCGACGGGGTGAGGGCTTGCCAAAAAGACCTTCAATAATAAAAACCCAAACAAAAGCTATGATCGGGTCGCTAGCAGTCTCTTGACCGTGTGCTGGGCGTGCTTGAGTGCTCGCCGGACTATCCAGGTGCTCCGCTTCAGTTTCACTTTCTGCTCCCTTCGGTCTCCTCATCAATTCCTCGAGCTTTGTTTTGCTACATCCCATGGTCATATTCTTCACTTGGCTTCGTGCTGTACATTGATGCCCAAAACTTCGCGTCCTCAATTCAAGGAGCAGCGGCACATCGGAAATGGTGGTGGTATTTTGGGATGCAACGGCTAGATGCTACCGGAAAACCTGCAAACACAAACTTCGTGATATTTGGTGTTGCAGGTAACTGCGAGCGCTGGTTCGCTAGTGCAGGTGCTTGGACCCGAGGTCGCTGGTCACAGGGAAGTCTTCCCGGCATGGTTGTTGTCTCGTTGATCAATAGAAAGTCGATGAGCAGGGACGGCGATGTAGGGCTTGGCGCAGACAGCAGCAACGTTGTCGTTGGGCTCAGTTTAGAGAGGCAGCAGCGGGTTCGGGCGCGGCAGCAGCAACGGAGGAGTGGAGGCCATGTCGTCGTCGGAAGGTGCTCGGGCGAATAGGAGTTATGGCCAAGGCTCGCCTCTACCTTTTTTCTATCTCTGCCTGACTTTTTGTGGACGTGAATTCTCAGTGTCCAGCCCCCCATTGTCAAGACTAAGAGCTCCTCTTATAGTGCAAAATTAGGTCTGCTCCTTTTATAGTGTAAAATTAGGTCAACCCTTTCTTATGAGGCCAAATTTCGGCCTTATAGGCTCAACTATGCTCAAAGTCCCTCTAATTAAAGTTTAAATTAATCACATAGGCCCAATTAAATAAATTACAGCCTTAATTATATAGAGTCAATCAAGCCTAGAAATTCTCCCTTTGATGTGAATTTCGGCCATCATATTCCAGTCAAAATGCTAACGTGGCATTTTTTGGCAACATATTTTACTAAGGTGGCAATTATTTAAAAAAAAAAACTTATTCACATGGTGTTGACGTGACTAACTTGTCCCAAAATAACGTCGTTTGGCCCAAATTTGATTTTTAATACAAGTATTAATTAAATATATATTTTTTAAGAAAAGGGTTGCAACAAAGCAAGGAGAGCTTTTATGGCCCTTACTGTTATTGCTGTCGCACTATCGCTGGAAAGTGCCAACAACAATGGGTTGAGGATTAGGCAGGGTCGCCGTGCCCTGACCAGTGGTTGGTGACCCTAGCCAACTACTGGCAAGCGTTTGTAGGCCTTTGCCCAAATTTGGGGCAAGAAGGCAGTAGTGGTGAGGGCCTCTTGTTACAATTTTTTTTTTTTTTTTTAATTTAATTTAATTAATATTTATACTAAAATCAATTTTGGGACAAAAAGACATTGTTTTTCACCTCCATAATTGAGTAGGCTTTTTGGCGAGCCATGCAGACCACTTCTATTATTTAGAGTAAGTCACATTGGATTTTCTGCTACTTTCGTCGGAATTAGCACTTAAGTGTCCCAATTTTTTTAAAAAAGTGACATTTAAGTATACCTTTTGAAAGTTTTCGCACTTAAGTGTCTACCCGTCCCAAGTTTTGGCACTCCTCATGTACATTTGCTAGGGAAAATGGCATAAATGATTCATGAATTTTGGCCCAATAGACAATGTGATCATTGAATTTTAATTTGTTCTGTGTGGTAAATTTTAGCCTAATATGCGATGTGATTCCTAAATTTTAAATTTGTTCAATGTGGCCTATAGACTTTTGGTGCATGGTCAATTTAGTCCCCAGACTATTTAAAAATCTTCAAAAGAATGATAATAGTGAATATTTTCATGTAGTTCATGGACTAAATTGAGCATTCACTAAAAGTTCATGAACTAGGCTATGAACCATATCGAACAAATTAGAAGTTCATGGATTACATTGTACATTAAGGTAAGTTCAGGATCAATTTTGAATAAATTAAACATTCAAGAATCATAGTGCACATTGGGCAAAAATTCAATGACCATTAATGTCATTATCTCTTATTTTTATACTAAACCAAGCCAGATTCTTGCTCACAAAATTCAATTGGACTCTCCTTTTTTTCTTTTTTTTTTATTTATTTATTTATTATTTTGTTCGTAATAAAATGTATGGTTAATACGCCGGCTGAAATTCGAACGTCAATACTCAATAGGGACTATCGAGGGCTGAAAAGTCCAAAACCGAACCCTTGTCTAAACTCGTCAATTAATGGAGTATGCTATAAAGACTGGACATAGTGCATATGTCAAGAACAATAAAGCCATATCATTTGCTCCTTCCTCTAGAAATTCATATCTTGCATGACCTAAATTCCTTACATTATCAAATGAAAATGATCATGAACTCTGCAGCATATGTGTTCATTTTACGATTATATCCCATTTCATGCTGAGTAAAGTTTTGTTTAGACTTACGTACACTTGCTTCGATCTCTAACTTTTACTGACATTTTTAATCCCTAACTTTTATCGACATGATGCCATAATCTATTGTGTCATAATGTCAATATAATATTAAACGGTTTTACAATTAACTATACACATTGACGTTTTATAAAGATTAGGATGAATGCAGTTTTTAGACATTTATAGAGGTACCCTGTGCATCAATTCAAATGGTTCATTCTAGATAATTGGATCCACATACGTAAGTTTTTCTTTGATCGCTGTTTTGCCCCATACAGAATGGTAAGAATAATCAAAGAACACTTTTATTGAGTCGTTGATTTTGGAATACCCCTCCTGTCGTATTTTAAACGGATTTATCAAATGTGAAGATTCGGTTGTGAGTTACCGTTTCTTACTTCTCATTCTTTACTCCTATCCCTTTCTGAATTCTTGTTTTGATTCTCTCATTCTTGTTAACACTAACCAAATGAAAGCTCAATGACTAAAGTGTTATGCTTGATTCTTATGCACTAGCTAGCTAGCCGACGAGAGTGGTTTTCAGGTATTTTTTGAAGCCCATCATCATATATGTTATTACGAATTATTGATTTCAAAGCATGGAGTATGATCAATTTAAAATAAAGAGAGCTCATAGGGCATCCCCAGGATGGGGAAGGCAATGAAACAAATTCAATCCGTGAATTGTGCACATGAGCTTGGGCCAAACCTGCCTTTACTAGATCAATGGAGTGCGCACTAATTGGAAATCAACATAAAATAACATTTCCTTCTCTTACTCTCTTAGGTAGTTTACTATTATCATGGTTCTTGCATTGCCTTTTGTAATTTCTCAAGGGCGGGAATAATCCTTGAAAACATTGCTTCCATGCCTCAAACGATTATCATTTCTCATCTCCCATCGGTGGTTCTCGAAAATTTTCTCAGCAAATTATGAAGCAGGGGTTCTATAGTCCAAAGGTTTTTCAAGGTTAATTTGTATTTTATCCTCGAGCTCAAAGAAGAAAAGGTGTCTAGTCTAAGGAATTTATTTGATTAGCTAATCTGTATTCTCTAGAGCACATATTTCATGCACGTAGGAAACTCGAGAACTGAAAATAATTATTTAGATTCAGTCCAGTGAACCAAGTACCTAAGCACCACTAATTTTGAGGGACCAACTTGCGGGTCCATGTTGACCTACAAAATCAACGGTGGTGATGCACCTCCGCAGCCATCCTCGGTCTCTTCTCTAGTCTTCTCTTTGTTCCCCCATTAAAAAAAAAAAAATGTGCAGATTTTCACACCCTTGGTGCTTTTGTAGGGATCTAGAGTGTATTTGCGTGTTTGGGAGAGGAAGACAAACGGAGATTGAGATGGAGATGAGGTATGTAAACGTATGTGTATGTACACGAACAATAGAGATATGGGGTTTTGGTAACATTTACTAAAGTACTTAATATGTGACTGTTCGTGTGTGTGTGTGTGTATATATATATATATATATTTTTTTTTTGGTCGGTCATACTCTATTTCTGCTCTAACTCTCACTCTCGACTTTTGCCCCGCCTTCTTGTAGGGCATTGTTGACGCATAAATTTCATCTTCTTAAATTAGGTTTTTTTATTATTATTATTAATTATCTATTTTTCCTTTTTTTTCGAATAATAAATAAATAAACAACAAAAACAGAAAACAAAACAAAAAGCAAAAGAAAAAGAAAACAAAAGAGCAGCAGCAGTAGCCTCCCCCTCCGCGTGGGCCCTTGCGGCCCATCCTCCTCCGGCCCGGCCCCTTTCGGTCATCTTCTTCCTCCATCCGCCTCTGCAGCACACGCGCAGAGGGCGCGGCGATGGATGGGCGGACAGGCGACAATGGCGCACGTGGAGCAGGGAGGAGCAGGCGTCGACGGGACGTGACCGGAGGAGGAGCAGATGGCGGATGGGACGGCGGTCTAACCGGTGGGTCGACCCTCGCCGACCGGCCGTCCCCCTCGCCTATAAATAGAGGGGGGCCACCGTCGACGAAATGGGAGGCGGGCCACGGAGAAACAGACCGACAGAGAGAGAGAGAGAGGCAGCGAGCGATCTTGGCTGCAGATCTTCGGGTTCCCCCCTCTGAGAGACTTCGGAACGGGGGCCGAAGACGAGCAAAGCCTGGATCCGCGAGTAGCCGAGGTCGAGAGGGAGGAGGGGTTTCAAGATCCGTGAGGAGAGCCTCGTCGCCGCCGCTTGCCTCGACCGGGCCCGCCGTGCCGAGCCCACACCGCGAATGTAATGGCCGTGTTGGTTCCGTCCTCGCCGTCGCCTTCATCGTTGCCATCGCCGCCATAGTCGCCGTCGCCGTCGCAACGCCTCGGATCCTATCCTCCGCGCGCAGATTCGCAAACCCTAGGGTTTGCGATTTTCGGTCGCGAGGTTCGGGTAGGGTTCGCGATTTAGGGGCGGTCGGAGAACGGGTCGGATCCGGGTAGGGATTCCGCGATTTCGGGGCGGCGGAAGTCGGATCGCGACCCGGATCCGGGTCGGGTAGGGTTCCGAAGGAACCGGGTCGCGAGCCGGATCCGGGTCGGGAACCGGGTAGGGTTTCGCCGGTTCCCCCCCAAAGCGGCGCCGTTTTAATAAAAAAAAAAAAAACAAAAAAAGAAAAACAAAAAAATACAAAAAATCCGAGTCGGGCCCGCAACGCGGTCGTTTTCCTTTTTTTTTAAATAAATAATAAATAATATATTTATTTTCCAAAAAAAATCAAAATCAAAAAATATATTTTATTTTCTAAAAATATCAAAAAATATTTTAATTTCAAAAAAAAAAAATATTTCATATTTTCCAAAAAATGCCAAAAAGCCAAAAAGACTTGTATTTTTCCAAAAATACTAAAAATCCAAAAAAAGTCCTTTTTATGCCCAAAAAATTGGAAAAAGACTCAAAAAATGTTTTTTTCTCAAAAATGCATGGAAAATCCCCAAAACATCCAAAAAGCCTCAGGGTTTAAACAAGATTAGGTACCGAAAGGGCATTAGTGATTAACTAGTGTAATCAAGTCCCCGATCCTAATTTCTCTGGTTGCGCGCAGAGCGAGTATTTCTCCCAATACTTCGCATGGGTTTCTAATCAACCTACCCCAAATTGATTAGTGGCGACTCCGTTTTAAAAATTAACTTACAGGTTAAAAACTTTGACCATTAAAGTCGTGAATTGGTGGATTTGGGAGAGTCCGGGCTTAATAAACCTAGCCGAGCCATTAGCCTCCGCGAGGCGCCCGCCCCGATCGGGCGCCGAGAAAAAAAGAGGTCGCGACAGCTTGGCGACTCCGCTGGGGATTTTGAGGACTTAGGCCTTTTTTGCCTTGTTTAAATTCTTTTCTTGACTTAGGTTTTTTTTATGCGGGTCAATAGCTTAGAAATTTATTTTAATTTTGCTTAAAATAGATTTTCCTGTGATTATGAATTATTGTGCATGTTTTATTGTTTCAGCACTACACACGACACACACAACCCGGCCGCCGGACTTGGGCCGCCATAGGATATTTAGGATGGTGTCAAGAAAGATACGACCTCGAACGCGAGACTGCGATGTAGAGGTTGCCTTTCTTTTCCCGAATTTCTCTAGCCGAGGTTAGAAGGGTATGCCGCTAACGCGAGACTCGCGATGGGCGGATACCCTTTTAATTTCAACAAGCCCTCTCAGTTAGAAATCGAGCCGCACATCTCATGTGCATGTCTTTGTGCTTGCCATTTTCTTTAAAAGCAAAGTAATTTATTTACTTTTACTTAGTCTTTTTATTGGCTCATGGCATAGGGTCGTCGTGTAACTCCATTTCTCACATGTGATGGGAAGAGTCGATATCCAGTTCATTCCGGCTCCCAAGAAAGAACTCCTCAGATGGTGGAATCAGTTAGATCAGCTCGGCCAGGAGTATGTCAAATCAATCATCGGTCATCTCCTTCCGTTGCTCCAAATCAATATCCACTCCGGAGTCATGCAAGCACTACCACATTTCGGTGCCCTCAAACATCCACCTTCATGTTCGGCAAATTTGAACTGACTCCGACCTTGGAGGAATACAGTCTCGCCATAGGAATGCCCCTGGAGAAGGAGCTCGCCAAGCCACTGACCCGCATTGACCCTGTGGTTAGTCTATCACGGTTTTTAAAAAATCGTTCGGTAAGAGAAATAGTTAAAGCCAACAACAATGCATTTCCGCTATCATCTTTAACCGAATGTTTTGAAAAACAATCAATGAACCAAAAAAGCAAAATCTTCCTCTTAGCGTTCTTTGGATTTATTATCTTCCCCTATAGGAAGAATGCCATAAATCCTTTAATGGCGGGGGTGATAAGTCAAGTCGCTTTTGGAGCAGGATATGTGAACATGGTTTTAGCTGAAACATTTTTATCCCTTAATCGTTTTAAGGAAAACAAAGAAAAAAATCATGAGGGCCGCCCGGAAATTTTACAAATGTGGTTCTTTTCTCATGTCAAAGGATTTGGGCACCTCATGCAAATATTTGAAATCAACAAATTCAAGCATCCACTTCAAAAATTTCAAAGCTTGGAAAAATACTCTCCCGAAGAATATTCTCGATGGATCGACTTGTTAAAAAACCCTGTCCCCGAGGCATTCCTATGGCGAGCTAAATGGTTCATTACGGGAGAGGCACGTTTTGCGCTTGATTATTACGACCCCATCCCACCTTTGGGCCTCTCCGGAGCTACCTCATATTATCCACATAGGGTGGCTCGTCAGTACAGGGTCCTCCAGGAAATCCCGCCGCCACTCAAGCCGGGATTGTTCCGAATCCTTTTCACCCACACCGTTATGACTACTCGGAGGAGATCCGTATAATCCAGGATGCATGGAGTAGATGTCACACGAAAAGATTGTCATACCCAGAAGATTGAAGGGGCAAAAAAGCTCATCACACATCCACGTTCTACATCCTCAACCACATAATTCCCGAAGAATTGCAACCAAGTAATCCCCGATGTAGCTGATAAACTTACTCTCCAAAGACGAATTGAATCGCTTGAAAAAAGTTTGAAGACAAGCAGGAAACACATATCAAAGCCAGCACGAAGGAGCAAGCGGATTCACAAGACTGGAGCTTCCCATCACATATGAAATTTGGCAGTTCGGTTTTTTGATGTGAATATGTCTAAAATAGTTAGGGTCGTTCTATCTTTTATGCCTTGTTTAAAGAGCCCTTTCGGCATTGTATATATTCCCCTGTTAATAAATAAAAATGACTCGACCCTCGCCATGGGCCAATGTTCCATTTGTTTCCCTCACTTATGTTCTTTCCATTTTGCGTAACTGGTAATTACGACGTATTTGCATTCGAAAGCTAGAATGGCTGAAGAAAACGTACCAAGCCGTGTCGAGATTATGGAAAATGAAATGAAGCAGGTTTTCAATGTGCTCCAAGAACTCTCAAAGAGATAGATTCCATCCCGGGGCAAGCGGCTCCCCCGGCCTCAATCGAAGTATCGTTACCACAATCATCCATTCGAGGTGATCAAGGAAGAGATGCGACGATAACATGCCCGAATTGGAGGATGATCCGCACCAAACCGTGATTGAGAAAGCTAAGTCGGGCGGCTTGTCTAAAATCGAGCATGACAAACGCCTCGAAAAGCTTGAGGAAAGGCGAAGCAATTGCAAGGCCTCCGGGATCCTACTTTGACAGATCTCTCCATTTATTCCAAAGTCAAAATGCCAGAAAAATTCAAAATACCCGAGTTTGAAAAGTACGATGGCACGACTTGTCCGAGAGCTCATTTGCAAATGTACTTGGTTCGAATGACCCAAGACGTTAATAATGCGCCATTGATGATTCAGATTGTTCAGTCAAGTCTAATAGGCCCTGCCCTGAGATGGTATATCACGAAAAATATAAACCTCCTCGAAGCATGGAGTGAAGTAAGTGAGGCATTTCTCAAGCAGTACAAGTTTATAATGGACATTACCCCTTCTCGTGAGGATCTAGAGCGCACGGAAAAGAAAAAGCATGAATCTTTCAAGGAGTATGCCATTAGATGGAGGAATCTGGCCGCCCAGATCAGTCCTGAACCAACTGATTTTGAACTAAGAAAAATGTTCATCAAAACCCTCCCCTATGAATACCGCAATCGAATGGTAACTACGATCGCTGAATCATTCAATCAACTCATCCCAGTAGGAGAGCAAATTGAGATAGGGTTAAGGGATGGCTGGTTCATTGAGCTGCACCCATCGGCGAAGACTCAACATGAAAAAGACAAAGAACCCCCGGGTCGATGTTAATGCAACCTACACTACAAACACCCGTCACCTCCCGACCGTTCGAGACAAGCACGGGACAACGACAGACCACCAATCGTCAGCCGCCTCAGCGCTACAACAACCGGAGACAGTTCACTCCGCTTCCCGGATCTCCATCACAAGTTCTGACAATCCTCCGAAACAAGAACCTCCTTTCAACCGAGCCACAACGACCCAACGGCCGAAAGCTTCTCCAGCTATGACCCGTCCAAAAATGTGACTATCACATGGGAGAAGTAGGCCACTCAACCGACGAGTGTTTCGCCCTTAAGCATCGGATCAGAACTTGTTGGATACTAAGGCATTCTCGTTCCAAACTGCAAAACCAAATGTCCAAAGCAATCCGCTCCCGATCATGCCGGCAAGGTAAATGCAATATTCGGTTCGAGGCCGGTCAAATCGAAATGCCAAAGTACCTACCGTTGACATCTATCGAGGGTTGGTAGAAGCTGGGTATTATTCAAGCAATGGGATACCACCCCTTGCAATAATGGAGGAAAGGGTATTAAGAATGATAGAGGCCGGAATAATCATATACGCTGGCCACGCCAGTATAGTTTCCACCATATCGCAAGTCCTCATCAATTGGGAGGAGGAATTTGCCGCGCTAAATGCGGAAAAGGAGAAAAAAGATTCCACCTCACCTGAGAGCGTCTTTGAAAGGAGGGAAGCTATTGTTCAAGCATCGCAGCGAAACAGCTATAGTCATCGAGATTCCCCAACCTTACAAATACGAATACGGCAATGCGGTACCATGGTCTTATGACCTTGAGGTTGGTTTAGTCACAAGATGCGGGCGAACCTATGCACAAGCAAACACTCGTCCGCTAAGCCCGTCACCGATGAAGAAGCCAAGGAGTTTTTGGCCGTAGTTAAGGCCAGCGAATATAATGTGGTGGAACAAGATTCGAAAATCACCAGCAGATCTCTCTGCTGGAATTGCTTGAGACATCTGTCAAACACCAGAAATCCCTCATGAAAGTACTAAGTGAGGTACATGTCCCTGAAACAATTGAGCATAACAAACTTGAGGAATTTGTCAGTACTATCCTTTTAAAAGATCAAATGGCATTTCTCGATGAAGAAATTCTCGAGAAGGGTAGAGGACACACCAAGGGCCTCTACATATCGTCAAGTGCAACGCATCTCATGTCGCTCGAGTGCCGATTGACAATGGATCTGCTCTTAACATATGTCCACTAGCGACACTCTGTCGCCTTAAAATAGAGAGATCATGGATCCAGGTACCTAGGACTTCCGTTCGAGCATTCGATGGAACGAAGAAGGAAACAGTGGGAGAGATTGAACTCGACGTTCAAATAGGCCCAGCTACATTCAAAATTTTATTCCAGGTGATGGACATCCCCACTGCGTTCAATTTCCTCTTAGGACGCCCATGGATCCACATCGCAAGAGCAGTACCATCAAGCCTCCACCAAAGTGTGAAGTTTGTGGTTGGAGGAAAGCTGATCACGGTCCGAGGAGAAGAAGATCACCGCATCTACCATGAGACGGCCATCCCTTATGTTGAACCTAGTGAGAAAAGCGAAGCTTGACTATCAATCGTTCGAGCTCGTGTCTACTATACACGGAGCTCGAGGGACTTTGCCCCTCATCCCCGAGGTATCAAATGCTGCAATCATGGTAGGAAAAATCATGGTTGGACATGGTTTCATTCCAGGACGAGGGCTTGGTAGGAGAGGCCAGGGCATCCGTCAGCCTATTAAAGCCCTGAGGAGACCCTATACTACCGGTTTAGGATTTTCCCCGGATAGAAAAGCAAAGAAAAAAGTCGGCCTTGTGTATCCCCGTCTCGAGGAAACTTTCCCAGGCCCAGCCAGGATGATGCATGAGGAAGAAGAAGTGAATACTTCAAAGTGGTTCAACTCTGGAAGCGCGAAATTGCCCATAATCCAGAAGAGCACAGTTCAGCCCGTACTTACAAAGGAAGAAGGACCAGAGGGCGTGACCACCATATTTGGAGACCTTTTCATAGGTGCCATTGATGAGGAACAATTAGAAGAAACAGGTGATAACTTCTCGTTTACCCAGCTTCAACGTCAAGTCGATGAGCTACACGAGACGGTACACCACTTGACAGAGAGTTTCGCCCAAATTGCCCGTACATTCCTCTCTCGTCACGACGAGGAATCGGCGGCCAAAGTAAATGAAGAAGACCTTATTGACACGAGCGGCAAGGGACTCGGCTACCCGGTCCTCAAGAAGCACGCGGCCATATTCGCCTCTTCCTAAATCGATGGCCATTATTTTCCCATTCTCCTAGAGCAAGGGATGATCACGGGGAATTGGGTCGTCCTACTCCCGGGTACTTCCTTGGTTATGATCCGTCCAAGCAATGTGATTATCATTCGGGGAATTAGGACACTCGCTAGATGACCGCACCGTCCCGAGAGACAAGGTTCGGGATCTTTTTGGATATTTGGGGTATTCACGTTTTGCTCCCCATGGCTGTGTTTTGGCGAAGATCGCCTCCTCGTAGTACCCAAAGCACCCGTACCATGTTCCCGGAGCATGTTAAGGAAGCACGTAAAGGAGAGGTGATCATGGACACTTTGGGCCAACCAAGTGGTAAATTTGACTACTATGTCAACTATTCAATCCCCCAAAGTTTCTATGATCATCATCGGCACATCGTCCCTGATGGGTGGGAAGGCGTGGATGATTTGAAGTCCGCAAAGCCACGAGCACAGGGAGACAAAGCCGGCGATTGGTATGAAGACTTCTTCGTGGGCGCTATCAATGAAGGACCGTCAGGGGAAATGGGTGCAGACCCGCTCGAGTAGAATCCTTTATTTTTCTCTGCATACTCCCCTACGCGGGAGCCTGTACATATTTTTTTGGCTTGTTTTGTTTTCAACCTCAGTTCCATCTAGGGAACCTTTTTTGAAACCACTATGTAAATCCATCTACTAATAAATAAAGTTGAAAACATTTTGAGGGCATGAGGAGATACACCAAACCGGCCCGTTGATGATATCCGGCCGCAAAATGAAAGAAGAAATCGAGGCCCGGGTTTCCTCATGCTTCCTCATCTTAAAGAGCAAATCATCCCCATTTTCAAAAGAAAGAAGCATACATTTGTTAACCTTATTTGTCCCATTAACCTATCTATTCTATGATACGGGAATAATCTAAAAAGCGGGCGAGGGTATGGGAACGGTCCAAACCAACACCGTAAGTAACCATTCTGATGACTCAGATGAAGATTTTGATGATTCCGACGAAGTTCAACGGAATTGGGAGCGACATGAAGAAGCGAGGCCCCCTACTACTGAAGACACCATCGTTGTCAATTTAGGCAGCACAGGAGATCCGAGGGAGATAAAGATCGGCGCGAACCTTCCTAAAGAAGAAGCTGCAAGCTTAATCGCCCTCCTAAAGAGATATCAAGATGTATTCGCATGGTCATATGCCGATATGCCGGAGCCTCGATCCAATGATCGTGGAGCATAGTTTGCCAACCAACCACGATGTAGCCCCCAAGAAGCAGCGGCTAAGGAGAACTAAACCGAGTTATCAAAAAAGATTAAAGAAGAAGTGATGAAGCTCCCGGAAGTAGGCTTCCTCGAAGTCTCGCAATACCCTAATTGGGTAGCAAACATTGTACCAGTAAAGAAGAAAGACGGTCGAATCCGAGTTTGTGTCGACTACCGCGATTTGAACAAAGCAAGCCCAAAAGATGATTTCTCGCTACCTCATATAGACATTCTTGTGGATAGTACGGCTGGATTTAAGCTTTTCTCTTTCATGGATGGATTCTCGGGATACAACCAAATAAAAATGAAGGAGGAAGACAAGGAAAAACAGCGTTCATTACTCCATGGGGAACTTTTCATTATAAGGTTATGCCTTTCGGCCTGAAAAATGCTTTGGAGCAACTTACCAACGTGCCATGGTCACCCTTTTCCATGACATGATGCACAAAGAAATTGAAGTATATGTCGACGACATGATCGCCAAAACCAAACATGGAGAAGACCATGTGAAAACCCCGGAGAAATTATTCAACCGACTCCGCCGGTTCAAGTTGCGCTTGAACCCAAAGCAAAATGTGTGTTCGGGGCAACTCTACGGTAAATTACTTGGATTCATTGTGAGCTGTGAAGGGATAGAAGTAGATCCATCAAAAACCAAGGCGATATTTGAGATGCCTCATCCCTCGACTGTAAAGGAAGTCCGAAGCCTCTTGGGAAGATTAAATTATATTGCGCGGTTCATTTCCCAACTTTCGAAACTGCGAAACCCTTCTTTAAACTTCTCAAGAAGGATGCACAAGTTAAATGGGATGATGATTGCCAAGCGGCATTCGAAAATCTAAAGCGGCACCGATGAAGCCCCGATTCTGGGTACCTCCGGTCCCGGGCACCCTTTGATCCTCTACCTTACCATCAACGGTGAATCCTTAGGCGCAATGCTTGCACAAGAAGGACCTCATGACGGAAGGAGCGAGCCATCTACTATTTAAGTAAAAAATTCACCACGTCAGAACAAAATTACTCCAAATCAGAAAAAACATGCGCTGCATTGGTATGGGTGTTGCACAAGCTCCGGCAATATACCTTGCACTACCAAACGTTCCTCGTAACTGAGAGTGACCCAATCAAGTATTTGCTCGGTCGCTCGGCCTTGGTAGGAAAATTGGCCAAATGGCAAATCCTGATCTCAGAATTCGACATCCAAGTTATGTCGCGAAAATCGTTAAAGGTCGAGTGATTGCGGATATGTTAGCGAGATGGCCCTAAGGAGGTACACGAGGATAATACACCGACGACCGGATTTCAACAATAGAAGAAGACGCATGGACTATGTTTTTCGATGGAGCTGTAAATTTGTTAGGTTCTGGCACTGGGGCAGTTTTGATATCTCCTAATGGGCAACATTATCCTGTGGCTGCAAAATTGATTTTTCCATGCACCAACAATATAGCCGAATATGAAGCATGCATCCTCGGCTTACAAGCGCCTATCGAAATGGAAGTGACAAAACTAAAAGTATTCGATGACTCCGCCTTAATCATCCTCCAAACGTGGGTGAATGGAAGACGAGAGATGCCAAACTTGTGCCTTATCACAACTACTTGGAAAAATTGGTGGGAGAATTTCAAGACATCTCGTTTGAATACCTTCCTAGAGTTCATAATCGGTTCGCCGATGCACTAGCAACGCTGTCATCTATGTTACAAGTAACGAAAGGGTTAGAAGTAGAACCTTTGAAGATTGAAGTTCGACAAGACAGCCCTTTGCATGGCTATAACCGAAGAACCCGACGGGAAACCTTGGTATTACGATATCATGAAATACGCCCGAAGCGGGAATTCCCGAAGAAAGCACTCACTCGATCGAAAATACCTAATGAAAATGGCCTCAAGGTTCTTCGTCGGCGGTGAAAATCTGTACAAAAGATCATAGGATTGATCCCGCTAAGGTGTGTTGATGCAAGCGAAGCCACACGGATAATACAGGAAATACATGAGGGAGTATGTGGCCCTCACATGAATGGACGCATGTTGGCCAAGAAAATAATGAGATTAGGTTATTATTGGCTCCCTTTGGAAGGCGATTGCGCCCGACATGTGCGAAGCTGTCATCGTTGCTAGATTCACGGGAACAAGATAAATGTCCCTCCAACCGAACGCATCAATTATCGAGCCGTGGCCATTTTCAATGTGGGGCATTGATGTAATTGGCCCAATCAATCCGAAGGCATCAAATGGGCATCGGTTTATTTTAGTTGCAATTGATTACTTCTCAAAATGGATCGAGGCCACATCCTATGCAAGCGTAACTGCGCGGAACGTTATGAAGTTCATCAGACGTGACATAATTGCCCGATATGGCGTGCCAGAAGCTATCATCACCGACAATGGGTCAAACCTAAACAACAAGTTAATTGATCAATTGTTCTCTGAGTTCAAAATCCAACATCTGAACTCGTCCCCTTATCGTCCACAAATGAATGGAGCCGTGGAAGCCGCCAACAAGAACATCAAGAGAATCCTAGCCAAGACAGCTGAAAACTATCGCGGCGGCATGAAAGGTTACCCTTCGCACTAAAGCATATCGAACTTCGATTCGAACTTCCACCGGGGCAACCCCTTTTTCCCCGGTTTATGGCATGGAAGTGGTTTTGCCCATAGAAGTAGAAATCCCATCCCTACGAATTTTATCCCAGGTAGGGTTGTCGAGGAAGAGTGGACACAACAAAGGCTCGAGCAACCGAATATGATCGACGAAAACGACTAAAAGCCCCGTGTCATGGTCGGTGTTATCAACGGAAGGTAGCCCGATCGTTCAATCAGAAAGTGCGACCTAGGAACTTCGAGGTAAATGAGCTAGTCTTGAGGAAGACACTGCCAATCTTCCCGGAGCCCGGTGGCAAGTTTGCCCCAAATTACAAGGGTCCTTATGTGATAAAGAAGATACTTCCCGGGGAGCCTTGATCCCGACCGAAATGGATGGGCGGGAATTCTCCAAACCGGTTAATTCCGATCTTTGTAAAAAAGTACTACCCTTGAAAGATGTTCATTGCCCGGCATTGCCAAGCACTTCTCTATCAAAATGAAATTGCCTATGCGCCTTTTATGAGTGATGTATTTGCACAATCATAAAATGTGTTTGGTTAATTCAGCAAAGAAGAATGAATGGTAATCACTAGCATTTAAGGGAGTGTTGAGAATCAGGCAGCAAACTTGATGAAATAATCGATACTACCCAAGCAAGCGCATAAGAGTGACCCATGTCAAATTCACCTAACTTGGTATAAAAGACGTGTCGTTCAAGAACCAGTCCAGTTAAATAAAAGAAGCCATCTATCCCAGACGATAACCTTGGAACTGTGAAACCTCACTTCTTGTTCTTGACGCATGTTCTCTCAGGAAGTAATTAACAAAAGCTAGAGGTTTTGATTGTCCATCTCAGATTCCATAGAAGCTTGAAATACATGACTTTATCCACATGCTGCTATAATCAACAACCATCAATCAGGCATACGTAGCCACCAATAAGAAATGCCAATCAAAAGAAGCATGGAACTGTAAAGAGACCGTCATCAACGTTCAAATATTCTTGGAGGCCAGCACATACAAATTATGGGGAAAAACTAATTTGGTATCATTCCCCAGCGCTCACTCTCTGAACTCATTTTCTTTGCCATATTGACAGGAGGCGTTGGGATTCAAGAACCAAGCTTAATGGTTAAATAGTGGCAAATCAAGTGATCCAGATCAATTTACATAACCCGAGACAAGAGCAGAGATGCCCGTTCAGAGTCTCAACCCTTAGCTGATCATTCGTGTATTATCTCTCTGTGAAGACGATCCATCGGCACCCCTTTGTGAATAGCTCTTTTGATATTCAAAATTCAGCATATTTGTAAATACAATTTTACCAAGTGAACACCCCTAAAGTTGTCAATAGGGTTTCTTGAGTAAAAATCATTCATTTGTTTTAAGAGTACAAACTCTCTCATACTTAAAAAAAATGCCGCATGTCTTCTCCAAATGGATTTTTGCATGATGATTTTGTCTGTCTAAAATCACTGATTCCATTGAGGATTACTAGGATAGACAGCTGAGTGGAGAATACAAGATTAGTTGAGCATGCTGGATGAGGCACGTCAGAATGACGACAGGCAAGCCGTATCCTACACACAGTCCCCCATCTATACACTTGTGAGATGAGTGCAGAAAATTCCATGACTGCAGGGTAAAGAGTTCTCTCGCGAATGGTACGACAACCAAAATAGTGAGAGGCATTTCATTGCTCACTCCCCTTTGAGCCCCATACACTGGTGAAGCTTCTCTCGTTAAGAATCACCCTCACACTGGAGCATGTCAAAGACAAGGCAAATCAGCATTACAAGGTGAGAAGAGGGATAGAAATTCTCTTGCTTGCACTTGCATCAATCTTCGAGTGTCTTTATTACATATGAACACTCGCGTTAATTTAAGTGCCTTAGAATGACAAAGAGCAATTCCTTTTCTATGCATTTGTATACATTGTACAACCCAAGTGAGTCTGTAATTTTACCCTCACGTTGAGACAAAGTAGAAGTTATTGCCATAGCCTAGAGCGATGGCTGAAGATGAAGACTCAAAGTCTAAATAATGGTGCTTCAATTGAACTCACCTAGATCAATTCCTCAAACAACAAAAATGAAGAAAGCTAAGGGCATAAAAAAGCAGTGTACCTGGTAAAAGCAAGGTCAATGCCTATGAATAAAAAATTGAAATGAGAAATAGGGGCATGAAAAAAAGTGTGCCTAGTAAAAGCAAGGCCAATGCCCCCTAGTCAAAAATACAGCCAAGAAAAGGTTCTTTGTTGTAAAATCTCCATCGATCATGAAAAGAAAGACCAGTGACGAATGCCGAGACAGTCACCAACTCTCACCCTTCTACATATGGGCCGAGTCTACGTTATATTCCCATTGTAAAAAGTCTCTTCAGACTAGGGGCACTTCAATTAACGTAAGATTTCATATGTGCATAAATATCGCTCGAAGAAGTACGAGCAAGATTACTCTATCTCTTTTCGCGGGGTTCCGATTGTAAACCCGGAGAGGATCGTGCAACATTTTCGTCCATCGACTTCAACCTTGATGGTCCCCTTTGATGAGCTGCTAACCAAGTCTTCATCACAATTTCAACAAAGACCTCTCACATTGGTAAAGTCGTACCACTTGCGAGAATACTCGGACCCCGCCGACATGATGACGGTGAGAAGTGTGATCCTTATAAATCCCGCATCAACGGTCGGGATAAAACAGCCCTTCCATGAGAGTGAGTGAAAAGTCCTTTTGACCGAAAGTCTCTCATCCGGCATGCTCAAGACATCTACATTCTAAATGAGGGTTGTCTTTCAAAATCTTCCCCAGTGGAATTCGGATGATACAAAACTGACGAAATTGTCATGCATAAATCACATTTGAATGTATTTACAGCATATACAATTATTGTGTACATGTCCGCATATTGTGTAAATAGTAAACATACTCTCGTAATCGAGATATTGCCGGTAAGCATATCCCTACCCCATTTGTCTTAAAGTACCTACCACTTGTCTAGGTACTCTCTTCTTGCCACTCGATCTATTCGAGTCGTCCCCTGAGTTTGGGTGCTTGCATCTGTCCAAGTATCCTCTTGTCTTTGAGTATCGATCATCGTTCGGATACTCCCTTTCCGTGACACTCGACTTGTCCGAGTTGTCCTCCAAATTGTATCTTTGAATACTAGTAGCTACTCAAGTATTCTACCACGTTATGCGCCTGCGATCACCCAGGTATGCTCTCTTACACTTGGACCAGTTGAGTGGTCCCTGATTAAATATTTGTGTTCATCCAAATATTTCTCTACTTTATACACTTGTGTGCCTGCCGCCATCTAGGTAAGCCTTGTGCTACATTCAAATTTCGAATATACCAGGAGGTGAGAGACCTTCATGAATATGTGAGGTGTGTCCTCGATATTCCCCATACCAGGAGGTGAGAAACCTCCACGAATATCTCAGGTACGTCCTCGATATTCCCATTACCAGGAGGTGAGAAACCTTCACGAATATCTCAGGTACGTCCTCGATATTCCCAAACTACCGGAGGTGAGAAACCTTCACGAATATCTCGTGTACGTCCTCGGTATTCCCATTACCGGGAGGTGAGAGACCTTCACGAATATCCCAGTACGTCCTCGATATTCCCCAACTACCGGGAGGTGAGAGACCTTCACGAATATCCTGTGTACGTCCTCGATATTCCCCAACTACCAGGAGGTGAGAGACCTTCACGAATATCTCAGGTACGTCCTCGATATTCCCTAATTGCCAGGAGGTGGGAGACCTTCACGAATATGCGGGGCATGCCCTCGATATTCTCAAATTACCAGGAGGTGAGAGACCTTCACGAATATCCCAGGTACGTCCTCGATATTCCCTAATTACCAGGAGGTGAGAGACCTTCACGAATATCCAAGGTACGTCCTCGATATTCCCAAACTACCAGGAGGTGAGAAACCTTCACGAATATCTTAGGTACGTCCTCGATATTCCCAAACTACCAGGAGGTGAGAAACCTTCACGAATATCTCGTGCACGTCCTCGATATTCCCATTACCGGAGGTGAGAAACCTTCACGAATATCCCAGGTACGTCCTCGATATTCCCTAATTGCCAGGAGGTGGGAGACCTTCACGAATATGCGGGGCATGCCCTCGATATTCTCAATTACCAGGAGGTGAGAGACCTTCATGAATATCCAGTGCACGTCCTCGATATTCCCTAATTGCCAGGAGGTGGGAGACCTTCACGAATATGCGAGGTACGTCCTCGATATTCCCAATTACCAGGAGGTGAGAGACCTTCATGAATATCCCAGGTACGTCCTTGATATTCCCTAATTGCCAGGAGGTGGGAGACTTTCACGAATATGCGAGGTACGTCCTTGATATTCCCAATTTCCAGAAGGTGAGAGACCTCCGCGAATATGCGAGGTACGTCCTCAATATTCCCCATAACCAGGAGGTGAGAAACCTTCACGAATATGTGAGGCCCGTCCTCGATATTCCCCAATTATCAAAAGGTGAGAGACCTCTACAAATATGCAAGACCCATCCTCGATATTCCGTTTGCCAGGTATTTTTTAGAAATTTGTACTTGTGATCATCCAAGTACCTCTTCAATACCTGCGAACGTTCAGGCATCCTTCAAAGTCCGTACTTGTTAACATCGAAGTACTCTTTTGACACTTGCAAGCAATCAGGTATTTTCCAGCATCTAGTACTTATGATCATACAGGTACCCCTTCAATATCTACAAACATCCAGGTATCCTCTAAGAGTTTGTACTTGTGGTCATCCAAGTATCCTTTCGACGCCTGCAAAGGCCCAAATATCCTCCAAATTAGTACTTGTGAATATCCGGTACCCTTTCAATGCTGTAAATGTCCGGTACCTTCCACAAATTGATGCCCCGAGAAAGGTCGGCGCATCTCCCGAGAAAGGTCGGGTTCCAACTGGTGTCTTCGAAACAGATCAGGCACCCCACAAATTGATGCCCTGAGAAAGGTCGGCGCATCTCTCGAGAAAGGTCGGGTTCCAAGCGGTGTCTTCGAAACAGATCGGGCACCCCACAAATTGATGCCCCGAGAAAGGTCGGCGCATCTCCCGAGAAAGGTCGGGTTCCAACCGGTGTCCTTGAAAAGATCGGGCACCCACAAATCGATGCCCCGAGAAAGGTCGGGCATCCCCGAGAAAAGATCGGGTTCCAACCGGTGTCTTCGAAGCAGATCGGGCACCCCACAAATCGATGCCCGAGAAAGGTCGGCGCATCTCCCGAGAAAGGTCGGGTTCCAACCGGTGTCTTCGAAACAGATCGGGCACCCCACAAATCGATGCCCGAGAAAGGTCGGTGCATCCCCGAGAAAGGATCGAGTTCCAACTGGTGTCTTCGAAACAGATCAGGCACCCCACAAATCGATGCCCGAGAAAGGTCGGGGCATCCCCCGAGAAAAGATCGGGTTCCAACTGGTGTCTTCGAAACAGATCAGGCACCCCACAAATCGATGCCCTGAGAAAGGTCAGTGCATCCCCCGAGAAAAGATCGGGTTCCAACGGGTGTCCTTGAAAAAGATCGGGCACCCCACAAATTGATGCCCTGAGAAAGGTCGGCGCATCTCCCGAGAAAGGTCGGGTTCCAACTGGTGTCTTCGAAACAGATCAGGCACCCCACAAATTGATGCCCTGAGAAAGGTCGGCGCATCCCCCGAGAAAGGTCGGGTCCCAACTGGTGTCCTCGATACAAATCAGGCACCCACAAATGAGATGCCCTAAGAAAGGTCGGCGCATCTCCCGTCAAGGCGACCGAAGAAAGGTTCGAGTCCTAGACAAATCATTGATTGTTTTAACAGGCGACCGAAGAATGGTTCGAGTCCTGGAGAAGCAATTTCTCGTCACGGCGACCGAAGAACGATTCGGGTCCGAGACAAATCACTAATTACTCTAACAGGCGACCGGAGAATGGTTCGGGTCCTAGAGGAGCAATTTCCCGTCAAGGCGACCGAAGAAAGGTTCGAAGTCCTAGACAAATCATTGATTGTTTTAACAAGCGACCGAAGAATAGTTCGGGTCCTAGAGAAGCAACCCTCTCATATCACCTGGGTAAAATGACACCTTGATACTTGCCAAAACTCGGGGTTCACACCCTATCTCACTCACTCTCGGTAAGTAATTCCGGTATCTTCTTATCTGTCTTAGTATATGTAAAGTTATATTACTCTTCTTCGCATAGAATAATAGGTCCCAAATAAATATAATCTGCTACGCATGCATCGATAAAATTTAGGCATCAGTTTGTCTTTGAATGTAACCTCTGCGAACTCACCTTCAAAGAGGGGCAGCTGTTGACGCATAAATTTCATCTTCTTAAATTAGGTTTTTTTTTATTATTATTATTAATTATCTATTTTTCCTTTTTTTCGAATAATAAATAAATAAACAACAAAAACAGAAAACAAAACAAAAAGCAAAAGAAAAAGAAAACAAAAGAGCAAAGAAGCAGCGCGGTAGCCTCCCCCTCCGCGTGGGCCCTTGCGGCCCATCCTCCTCCGGCCCGGCCCCTTTCGGTCATCTTCTTCCTCCATCCGCCTCTGCAGCACACGCGCAGAGAGCGCGGCGATGGATGGGCGGACGGGCAGCAATGGCGTACGTGGAGCAGGGAGGAGCAGACGTCGACGGGACGTGACCGGAGGAGGCGCAGAGGGCGGATGGGACGGCGGTCTAACCGGCGGGTCGACCTTCGCCGACCGGCCCCCCCTCGCCTATAAATAGAGGGGGGCCACCGTCGACGAAATGGGAGGCGGGCCACGGAGAAATGGACCCGAGAGAGAGAGAGAGAGAGAGGCGGCGAGCGATCTTGGCGCAGATCTTCGGGTTCCCCCTCGAGAGACTTCGGAACGGGGGCCGAAGACGAGCAAAGCCTGGATCCGCGAGTAGCCGAGGTCGAGAGGGAGGAGGGGTTTCAAGATCCGTGAGGAGAGCCTCGTCTTCGCGCTTGCCTCGACCGCAGCCGCCGTGCCGAGCCCACACCGCGAACAGGTAATGGCCGTGTTGGTTCCGTCCTCCGCCGTCGCCTTCATCGTTGCCATCGCCGCCATAGTCGCCGTCGCCGTCGCAACGCCTCGGATCCTATCCTCCGCGCCGCAGATTCGCAAACCCTAGGGTTTGCGATTTTCCGGGTCGCGAGGTTCGGGTAGGGTTCGCGATTTAGGGGCGGTCGGAGAACGGGTCGGATCCGGGTAGGGATTCCGCGATTTCGGGGCGGCGGAAGTCGGATCGCGACCCGGATCCGGGTCGGGTAGGGTTCCGAAGGAACCGGGTCGCGAGCCGGATCCGGGTCTGGGAACCGGGTAGGGTTTCGCCGGTTCCCCCCCAAAGCGGCGCCGTTTTAAAAAAAAAAAAAAAAAAAAAAGAAAAACAAAAAAATACAAAAAATCCGAGTCGGGCCCGCAACGCGGTCGTTTTCCCTTTTTTTTAAATAAATAATAAATAATATATTTATTTTCCAAAAAAAATCAAAATCAAAAAATATATTTTATTTTCTAAAAATATCAAAAAATATTTTAATTTAAAAAAAAAATCAAAAAAATTAAAAAAATCAAAAATCAAAAATATTTCATATTTTCCAAAAAATGCCAAAAAGCCAAAAAGACTTGTATTTTTCCAAAAAATACTAAAAATCCAAAAAAGTCCTTTTTATGCCCAAAAATTGGAAAAAGACTCAAAAATGTTTTTTTCTCAAAAATGCATGGAAAATCCCCAAAACATCCAAAAAGCCTCGGGGTTTAAACAAGATTAGGTACCGAAAGGGCATTAGTGATTAACTAGTGTAATCAAGTCCCCGATCCTAATTTCTCAGTTGCGCAGGAGCGAGTATTTCTCCCAATACTTCGCATGGGTTTCTAATCAACCTACCCCAAATTGATTAGTGGCGACTCCGTTTTAAAAATTAACTTACGGGTTAAAAACTTTGACCATTAAAGTCGTGAATTGGTGGATTTGGGAGAGTCCGGGCTTAATAAACCTAGCCGAGCCATTAGCCTCCGCGAGGCGCCCGCCCCGATCGGGCGCCGAGAAAAAAGAGGTCGCGACAGGCATGAGAGTCGAAACCCTGAAACTAAATCGTCCCCATTCCAACCCTCCTGAAAAGGTTTAGGATTTGATTATTGAGAGAGAGAGAGGACGGTGATGATTAGGCAGTACACGTGGACTTGTTTGACTTGTTTTTTTACATAAACTATCAAGACAAATTAATTTTTATTATAAAAGTCGCGCGATATTTTTTTGTTATAATTTCTTGCTCAAGACACTTAAATAGTCATTTTTTTTTTTCTGATTTGACACTTAAGTAAACGAAAATTTTTGGCACTAAAATAAACGTCAATGAAGCTTTTGAAATTTCTACTGTCTTTATGCTGCATATGATAGAGATTAGGTTACATCATCGCTTGCCATGCATATTGCCACATCATCATATTTTGCCATGTCATCATGTTATGCCACGTCATATTGCCACATCATCATATCTTGTCATATCATCATGCCACGTCATCTATGTCATGTCATCATGTTTGCCATGTCATTGTCATGTCATCAATTCCATGTCATATTTTTTATGTCATAAAAGAAATTGCATGTTAGAAAAATATTGATAGTATTTTACATGTCATGATAGAACATTAATTATTTTAATTGCATGTCATGAGAGTTAGGTCATAATTTAGCTCTAAGTTTGCATTTCATGCATGCATATAGTATAATTTTTATTTTAAGTTAAATAAAAAACCGAAAAATTACTTACTTGATTGCTGGAGTGTTTTAATTCCTGTTTTCTAGCAATTTATTTATTTTGTGCTTTGATTATTGGTTATTACTTTATTGGTTGCGCACCCGCATGATCACTCATTACATGTTAATGGCTAAGTTAAAGATTAATCCAAGTTGTTTGTATAAATATTTTTTTTAACTAAAAGAGAAAAGTTACCAAATGAGCATTAAAGTAATCTAGCGTAATCAAGTCCCTAAATCCATTCAATCTTTGATTCCTATAAGTATTCTTCCACACTTTACTTAGGTGTCTAATCAACCTACAAAAAAAAGGTTAGTGGTGACCTGATTTTGCATATTAAATAACCTGAAAATTGCAAATTGGTATGGGTTTTGGAGAGCTTAAGTTAAGTGTAAACTTAATAATTTAGTAACTATTTCTTGGATAGTTCACCCAAGGGAAGGTTGTGACACATATAACATAACATGGTATGAACCAATCACATAAAATTTGAGCTCTTTGGAGTGTCTTATTGGTGTATATGGTCATAAACCCTATTATTCATACAATTCTCGAGATAAGGACATTACAATTGTCATAACTTTCATAAAATGCTCACTGTAGAGCTATAATTTTTTTTTCTCTATCTTTCCATTGAAGATGGAGTTTGCTTTGCAAATTGGAGTTCGTTGGGACAATATAGAACCTCTGCAAAGTTCACTACCTTCGATGGATGGTGATTCGGGAGGAGAATTGGCCATGGGTGTGGCAATGAGCTAGGTTGGAGGATTGCCAACCAATCACCCTTGATTAGACTTCAAAACTTTTTTTTTTCTTCTCAATGGTGTCGCCAGCAATATCTTAACGCTAAATCCACCTAGAGCGAGTGAAAGGAAGTGAAGACGATATGTATTTTGGAGGAAAAATGTAATTTCATTACTTCTACATTCTTTCTACAAATATGCTTGTATTTATAATACAAAAGAAAATCAAGGAAAGAATAAATATGATTAATCTTTCCTACTCTATCTTTGAATATCCATGATTGAATCAATTAGAGTCAAAATCAAAAACAAAATCAATTCCTTCTCCAACACTCCCCCTTAAGCTAGCGTCTTTTATATGTCAAAGTCACCAAACTTGCTTAGTAAATAAATATGTTGTCTCTAGCATAAGGGCTTAGTGAAAATATTTGCAAGCTATTCCATTGTTCCAATTCTTCGAGTTGTAATGAATCCCTCTTAAATTTTTTCTTGAGTGAAATGATATTCAACCTCTATATACTTTGTCCTTTCATGAAAAACAAGATTTACTGCTAATTTAAGTGCACCATCATTGTCACAAAATAGCTCAATTGCTCCATCAAGTTCTACTGCAGGATCCAAAAGTAGACCCCGTATCCAAATTATTTTGTAAACCGTTTTTGCCAAAGCCCGATATTCTGATTCGGCTAATGATAAGGAAACGATTGATTACTTCTTAGTCTTCTACGAAATAAGAGATCTTCCCAATTTAATGCAGAATCTTGTAATAGATCTTCTAGTCATTAGGCAAGTCACATTATCAATATCACAATAAGTTGTCATCTTCATGTCACAATCATAAGACAATAAAATACCAAGTCTTGGCCATCCCTTCAAATATTTTACAACCTTTAGTACTGCATTCATATGGGACTGTTTTGGATTATGTATGAATTGATTGGGTATTTGTGCTACAAAACATATATTAGGCTTGGTCATAGTGAGATCAATTTCCTAACAAGCTATTGATAACTTGATGGATCTTGAAGCAACTAGTCCTCATTAGATGATGAGATATCTCTATCATATTTGGATGTCTTGAGCTTGATATTTTGTTCAATAGGAATGATCGCTGGCTTGCATCTCGATAACCTTTATACATACATACATACATGATAATATATATATATTTTTATATATAATCTCCAAGACAAATTTCTGCTGACTAAGACATATCCCTTTATTAGATCTAGCTATCTCAATCCCAATAAAGTACTTGGGAGGCCCCAGGTCTTTGATATGGAAATTTAAATGCATATACTCTTTAAACTTTCTAATGGCAGAATCGTCATTTCTTATGATATGCATGTCATCAACATATATCAACAAGTAAATCGATAAGGTACCTTTGGTCCAAGAGAACAAAGCATAGTCATGCTTGGAGTGCTGAAAACCTGCACTTGTAAGTGCAATTGTAAATTTGCATATCACTACCTAGAAGCTTGCTTGAGTCCATACAAGGACTTACGTTTATGACATACCCGAGACTCCCCCTATTTGAGAAGGCCTTGGGGAAGGTCCATGTAGATTTCTTCATCAAGATCACCATGAAGAAAAGTATTATGGACATCCATTTGATGTAGCTCCCAATTGTGAAATGCAACAATAGATAGGAAGCAACGCATAGTTACCTTTTTGGCTACAAGACAAAATGTCTTATGGTAATTGAAACCTTTTTCCGTTGAGCAAATCCTTTGTCAACTAACCCGGCCTTGTAACGCTCAATAGAACCATATGCCTTATATTTGATTTTATATACTCATTTGCAACCAATCGGTTTTCTATGGGAAGGCAGTGGAACTATATCTCAGGTATGATTATTCGCAAGAGCATCTTGTTCGACCTTCATGGCCTGCCACCATTGTGGACATGTACTACTTCATATGATGAAGGCTCATATTCCTCTAATATACAACTAATACAACACATATTTTGGTGATAGTCGACTAAAGGAAACACAAGAGGACATGGGATAATGTGCACTTGAAGAATATAACGTGGAGCATATATAGTCCTTGGTTGTCCTTGGTCCACATAGGTGGATGAGTGAGACGTCCATACCGTCATGGTAGCTCAACTAGCTATTCAATTGGCAATGATGGAGGAGATGTATCAATATATTGCTGTAGAGATGAAACGAAAGGATTAGCTTCTTCTTGATATGAGGCTGGTGACTTGATTGCTGGACTTGAGTCTTTTGGGATGGCTGACATGCTCCTATTGGGACCAAGAAGTGCGGTGAATTCATAAACAAATCTTCTTCCGATAGAAATTGTCAATTGCTGGGTGCCAATTTAGTTGTCGAAGATGAAGAAATGGATTCCTGGAATGGAAAAATATCCTCATGGAAAACAACATCCCAATTAACAATAAAATGATCTATCAATATTTCCATAACTCTGTATCCTTTTTGGAGTGAAAGGTATCCCATGAAAAGACATCGGAGAACATGTGGGTCAATCTTGTCCATAGGTCCCATAGTTGTTGCATAGCATAAACAACAAAAAACTTTCAAGTATCCTAATTTCGGTGGTTTCCCAAAAAGCATCTCATAAGGACACAACCCATCAAAAATTCTAGTTGGCGTGTAATTAATCAAATATGCAACCATGACCACACAATCTCCCCAAAAAATTTCAGGAATTGATGCCTGGTACTTAAGAGCTTGAGCTACTTCTAAAAAATGAGGATGTTTTTGCTCTACATGTGACACCCCCAGCACATCACTACTAACACGGTTATAACATTCTTTCACTTTTTATGCATGCTGAAGCATGTTTGGTCAAAGAATGACCTAGGACATATAAAACTCAAAGGAACACATGTGGGAGATATGGACCAGTCAATCACATTTCATTTCTTATTTATGTACTTAAGTGACATATGTTGGGGTACATTGGGGGACAAAAAGGGTCCAACCACCCCTAATTGCGTCAAAAGCTTCATCAGTCCTATCCTCCCAACCTACAAGCGCATATATACAATGTCACTTATCCACCACTACTTGATTTTCCTAAAAATGCTACTCCACTATCCTCAATCCTTGCCTCACTCTACTCCGCTACTACCATTATTGGCCTTGTCATCATCGGGAAGTGGGAGAGGTCCCACCAAACGCCCATTGATATGGGCATCTACTGTGATGAACCCTAGAAGTACAGGGTCCGTTGGGGATTCGATATTGACTATTAGGATAGATATGCACTACACAAAGCCAACTTTGGGAAAATCAGGATTTACAAAATCAGTAAGATGACTCAAGAAGTCAACGGGAGCACCATAACTAATCGAGGTGGAGGCAGGTAGGACCGGCATGTCTAATGATTTGGAAGAGGATAGTCAACAACTAGTGAGTACAAACTTAGCAAGCATAATGTCAACCAGTCTATACTACATAAATCTATCACTACCCATGTGAGGAAACTCCAAATATAAAATAAATGAAATCAATTTGAATCACTTGTTTGAGAACCTTCTTCAAAATCAAAATAGTAGGTTGGTAAGAAAACAATTTCTCTGAAACCATTTAGTCAAATGGAACTTGAAAACACCAATAATCAATTTTTTTTAGAAAAACCTAGTAGGCACCATCTTCTGAGAGAACCTCGTTACCTCCTCAGGCATCTCACACCCACATGGCATCTCGAGAACATCTGGGGGAACCGTGTTATACCCCCAGGCATCTGGATGAACCTAGTTACCCCTCCAAGCATCTCACACCCATTCCGACATCGTGAGAACATCTAGGGACCCCTATTACCCCCCAAGCATCTGGAGGAATCCTGTCACCCCTCCAAGTATCCCTACTACAACCCAGGGCATCGTCATGTGGGAACCAACAGCATTCAACACACTCACACCATGATGCAACAAGTCAATAATTCAATATAAAAATGTCATTTACTTTCCTAATGCATAGGAAAAAACTCAAGTAGAATCAGCCAACCCTTATTCACTTATAAATCATGAAAATGGTATAAAACTAGTTCATCGGCAATACCGGTCTTAAAAGACAAGTTACAAAATGAAATTTATCCAAAATTGTCCCATAATGGCAATTTGCATGCTTTTGGAAATCACTAACGTTACCTAAGTAAATCAGGTTCAAAAATTACAAAATTTTACTACAATGTAGATGAGACCCAGAGGAACATTTCTCATGAGGAACTGAAAAACCATTCAGCTTGTACGACTCTCAATAGTCGAATAAACTAGGCCATAATAGAGTGCGGAATTGCATAATTGGAACAGACGCAAAAGGGACATTTCACAGGTTTAATGAGTTCTAAAAACCATGGAAAAACTATACATTATAGTCTAAGATATAACTTACAACTTTCATGAAGAATACTTGTCCAAATTCCTTATCGAAGAGTCAGCAGAAATTCGTGATCATCTAGAGGTTAATAAGGTTTTAGGAAAAGCTTACTCAAACCCGTGTTTTATCAAGGTAGTAATATGTCATATGAAGTTCGAAAATATAGAATTAACATATATTGTAGAACAAAGTATAAGGTGTAATTTTCGTGAGGAGAACCTCAAGAAATTTGTACCACACAATCTCATATAAAGTTGGTAAAACCGTGGGTTGATCCGTGATGGAATCTAACATTCGACAAGGTCTTTAGACTTCGCTCGGTTTTATGTCACTCAATCTCAAGCACACACAATTTCAATAACTAGCACCACAATAACACATTCAAGAACCCAATAAACCATGAACTCAACAATGCTAGCTATATACATCTTCTGAAATCGCTAGTTAACATGAATGTATATGAAATCAATGAAAACCATAGAAATCCATGAAACCCTCGCCGAGCAACATCGACCTACATAGCATAGAACACAGGACAATATGCTTGCCTTAAGTCTTCAAAAACCCTTGTTGCAGCTCGACAAATCAACCGATCTTCCATTGATTTGAGTCAGGCCGAGAAAGCACGATGAAACAATGCAAGACAGCAGGTGGCTCGGGTATTGGCGGAAATGAGGATGCATCGCGACGAGTTGATATGGTGTGAGAGCTATGGCTGTGTCGTGTGAGATGAGAGTGTAAACAGAGAGGGATGACTTCGGTTTCTATTTATGATCGATTTAAAGCTTTGTAACAATTATAGAATTAATGCCTATAATAATGTTTTATTTTGGCTACAAAATTAATGCCCAAACTAATGTTCTAAAAGGGTTTTTGAACCAATATCCAAATGCAGACTCTAAAGCAAGTTCAAACTCAATGATCGAATTAATACACTTAAACAATTTCAAAGTTAATGAACTAAATAGAGTTAAGTAAATGTGATTTGAGACTGATTATAAGAAGTGATTAAGAGAGGATCATGAGATGATCGAGAGATAATGGAGATCAATCAAATTAGTCACTCACAAGAGCAATTTCTAGCACAATTGAAGTGGTAAACTCCCTAAAATTTCTTTCTACCATTCAACACAAGATTGATGGGGTGTTTGAACTAGAAGACCAACATTTGTGGGGCTAAGACTAAAGAACATTAGAACTAGAACAATTTAGATATGCTATGAGGAGATCAAACGTTTTATGATCTAGATCCGAAGACGTCAAAACCAAACTGCTTTGGGCATGATGTAAGGGTAATGCAATAAGCTTTCTTATTCATTTCTATGTACTTCTTATTAAAATGCATGAATAATGTTTTGGAGATATGTGCAAGGGTGTTTTTGCTTCTACTACAAATCGTTTTTTTCATTCAATTTTACCTATGCACATGAACTTGTTTTTCAAAACAATACCCCAACAATGGGCATCCCCTTAATATCGTTATTCCAAGTAAAAGAAGGGAATCATTTTAATGTACTGTATGCATAAATTTACTTAGTCCAGCTCTATTACTTCCTTTGTTTGAAGATGCTGTGGAAACAAGCGGACAAATAAAATAATAGACAAAATAAGAAAATAAACTAGATACTAGATTTACATGGTCCAATCAATGTGACTTACATTCAAGAGGAGAGTAGTAAAAAATTCCACTATAGATGAAGCAATATGACTAAACATTACAACCAAAATCGAGTCACTCAAACACAAGTGTTTCCCATCCCCTAATTACACATGATAACTCACAATGTTTCACTCTCATAATTCCTCACAAAATAATGTCTCAAGCTTACGAAGGAATTCACAAAATCTCAACACAAGATTTTCATGGCTTCAAACACTTGGAATGTAATTTGCAACCAAAATTTTATCTTTGATGCACTTCACAAGAAGTCACCCTTCTTCTATGTAGACAAGAATTGGATCCAAAAGAGGAAACATTCTCCAACTAGGAAACCATTCAACTAGAAAACCTATTCAAATAGGAAACCTACTTGAATTAGGAAAGTTTCTTCTCTTCACCAAAACTAGAGACTTATTTTAACATAGATACTTCCTTGAGGATAGAAATTTCAAAACTTGAAGGTACAAGACACCAATTTAAGCAAATAAGTGTGATATTTCCATTATTGGGGAGATAATTTCGTCATCATCAGAAAAGATTAGGAGCATTAACAAGATGGATGGCTTTTTCAGGTTCCTTTGTCTTACAACTCTTTAAATACATTTGAGTATAGATATTTATTCCTTTCATACCAATTTAAATTGTTCATTATATGGTTTAGATCTTTTTAATTTGTCCTAGACCAAAATCATATGAATTCTTCCTTGTCCACATTAGATTAACTATTGTTCAATGTCTTCGCTTATCGCCACAAAATTTTACATTTCATTGCCAATCTTTATGTTTTATATTGATCAACTTGGTTACTCATAGTTTTCTATTTAAAATGAATAGGGATAAGTATAATGGAAGTTCTAAAACTTATCACGAAAATGTAATTGCATACTAAAACTTTCAAAAAGTGCAATCAAGTCTTAAAACTTGTCAAGAAAGTACAATTGAGTTCTAAAATATTCAAAAAGTGCAATCAAATCTTTAAACTTGTCATGAAAATGCAATCATATGCTAATTTTTTCAAAATTTGCAATCAAAGGAAATACTTGATTGGACCAATTTGATCATTTTTAGGACTTAATTGCACTTTTTGAAAGCTTTAAGACTCAATTGCATTTTCGTAACAAGTTTTAAGACTTAATTTCACTTTTTGAAAGTTTTATGACTTAATTGTGTTTTCATGACAAGTTTTAAGACTTTCAATGCATATATCCCAAATGAATATGGTCTTTGAATATTAATCATAGTTTGGCATTATTTAGGTTATTTAAGAAATTAATTTGAGTTAAACCTCGTTTAATGTCAAAGTTTGGTTTCTTAGCATTGTGATTGTCAAAAGCTTTTGATTTAGTTATTTAGACGTAGTTTAGTGGCCCCAACCTTCACCATGTCTCACAATGTAAATTAAAAGAAGCCTAATGTTGATCATCCCATCTTATATAGTAAAGGATGTTATAATTTTATTTAATATGATCCACATTCAGTTTAAATTGCCCACATTAGATTTCATTAAGGATTTATTATCCAAATCTAGTTATTGATAACTATGATTGTCCAGATCTACAAAGAATAGTCTTAATGGAAGACTATATCTATTAGCATTTGTACATGCATAAAAATAGGTTATCTAAGCCAAATCCTTTTATTATTCTCATTATTCTCATTATCTGATAATTGAAGAACACACCATCAACATCAAGATGGCAATTGACTAGAAGTGCCTATTCACAATCATTCAAGCTCCACATATCTATTTTTGATGTCATCAATGGCTAGAGGTTAGTTCAGAATTTACATGTTTCTGCATTTGATCCTGATTATCAAGATCATGGCTTTTTGCAAAATTTCTAACAGAGGAATCATGTTGTTTTGCTGGCACAGAATCTCATACCAACCATCCAAGAACTACCCGGGTCCTATTCCAAAGGAGAAGGGAATGACAGTTTTCGAATTATTCCGTGCAATTGGGCTTTGCCAGGTGAGGTTTGGCTAGTGATGCTTGGATACCTGGGGATCCTGGGATCAACAGGAACCGAAACACCAATTTTGCCATTATTTTAGGCGTTTTATATGTGCATGAATCGAAGCATGAAGATAGGAGTGATAACTTACAATCTAGAGTAATTTTCTTCCATGTCCTGTCACATCCTAGAGCACAGAAACATTAAAACTTGGTAATTAGAGAGGCCTCTTTGATTTAAGCAGCCAAGTGCGACATTGTCCAAATAGTTGAGGAGGCAGATTCTCTTCCTCATAGGGAGACCAAAAGAAACATGATTGCTAGCGCAGCGAGATCTCCCTTGCTTCTAGGAATTTGCCAATTGAAAAGTGAAGGAAATGATCCTGCACCTGCCCATAATTTGAAGTGAACATTCTGCGTGATTAGACTAGTAACAAGGTTTTTCATCTACTCCTGTTTTCTTCGAGTGAATTAAGGTAATCACCATAGATATCCTCAATTTCTAGTCCTTTTATTGTGTTTTTTTCTTTGTTAATACCATGAAAAATCTTAACTAGTATAGTTGTATTAAACTTACTCTTCATTAGTTTTCGTTAAATTTTAATGTTAAATTGTTAAGTTGAATAACACGTGACAATTAAAAAAAATACTGATTTAGGGTTTTGCCTTCTATTTATCATATATATTGTTTTCATAGTACTAATCTAATTTAACAGAGGATAAATTTGTTATGAATGTACTAATTTGGGATTTTTTTATCAAAAAAATTAATTTATAGTAAATTTATAACAAATATACAAGTTTGAGGTTGAGATTTTTGTATTATTAATCCGAGAGAGACTGAGATATACTTTGTCCGAGATTTTTTATTTTTCTTTTTTTTTTGCCCTCTCAAAATCTCTACCTTTAGTGTCTTCGGAACTTGTAAACTGCGACATCAGCCAAGCATATATGATGTATCCTTCAATCAGCACAGTGAATCTGTGCTGATAAAATGCAGGACAATTCTTGTGTTCCGCGGGTTAAAAATCAGAATCATTTGCATTGATAGTAAATTCGTAAATTCCGTGGGTTAAAAATCAGAATCATTTGCATCGACAGTAAATTCGTAAAAGCATTGGTAACTGTCAAATCTTGTCGATAACATCAAGTTGGCTAAGCAATTCCTTAACCTATTACCCGTTTGTCATTTACCAACACTTTTAAGAAAGCACTAGTATCATTTTAAAATTTCAAATTCACTGACTTTTATTTTCAGAGGTCACTAACGTGTTGAGTTAATAATTCTTATACGAAATTACTGAAGTTCACTTTTTTTTTTTCTTTTTCCTAATTTACCAACTATTCTTAATAATTTGCCAACATTCATCTAAAGAGTTAGTAGATTCATATCTAGGTACATTATCGAAATAGTTGGTAACTAACTAAGAAGTATTAAATAAATGTTGGTGAATGGCTTGAATGAAACAAAGCAAGCAATTTCATAGAAAAGTTGGGAAATTGAACTCAGGCAAATAAATGTTTGTAGTAATATTTAGTTCTGAGAACATCGACATAACGTCCCCACGATAAAAAAATGTATGGCAAATACTTGATGAACTAACAATTTCCATATGCTCCACATGATCCTACTTTATAACCGATCAAAATTCCAGTAACTTAGCATAAGAATCCTACGTTGAATGGAGACCCTTTCGAGATATTCCTAATGATCTTTGAGATCTATCTCTATGAATCTCTATGCCAACGATATAAGAGACTTCATCCAATCCCTTCATCTTGTTTCATGTAGCATACATGAATATGTATTGGGAAGTGACTTAAAAAAATTATCTTGCCTGTGGTAACCTGAGTCAGAATGAGCTAAGTTGGGCTTTGTATCTCTCGACATTGCCAGACGCATCGTCTTAGTCTTATATAGACCCATTTACAACCGACGGTCGTAGCCTTTCTGATAAATCAATGAGATACAATAAGAAATCTTCCATTGTAGCAAGTGTTGTTCCATGCCGACAACGGGCAAGCTTAACTATAATCTTCAGGAAACCTCCCAGATAAGCTTTGATGCGTATTTACTGACCCAAAGAGGGAAACGCTATATCACGTATTTGCATCGGCACCAAAAACTGAATATGAAGCCTCAAATTACCAGACTGGTGAAAATGTCTGTTTCCTCATTTCCATTTTGATTTATGATCTGTACTCAACGTATTTATCTGTTGACACCTCAATATTCCGGCAGCACCACCAGAGCATAACCATTTCTCACTGCCTTTATTCATGTTCCATCTCACCCTGTGCATCGCCACAATCTTAGGAGGAAAAGTCTCGAATTCTGTCAAAGTAACCGCATTTTCTGCTCCCTCAGGAACTGTCTCTGGCTCTTTGTCCCTTTGCATCTCAACCCGCAGCCTCTTCTTATTAAGCTTCCCAGAGGTTTGGTTCTTTTTGCTCTTGTAAGATGCCAATGTCTCCTCCCATCCCGTTTCCACACTTGGATCATCACCATAGCACAGTGCTGCCACAGAAAAAGAAGAAAAAAAGATTGAAACTTGAAAGACTCCTGAACAGTATTTAAGCACAAGTTCTCCAATGAAAAATTCACGAGATATTACTAGGGTCAGCCATCTACCTAGTGTTTGGTCTTCAGGAGTTGGTCCTTCCTCCTCATTTTCCATGGCTTCTTCCACCTCAGGAGATGCAGATAACATTTCATGCGTTGAACTTGGGGTCCCCTTAAGTTGTTTTCCTAGTGTGACAGGAGTATCTGATGGTGACATGTTAAGTACAATGGCCGATCCCTCCTCTGCAACAGACACACACAGGAAATGTGGGGCTCGATGTCGTGATGGATCCTTGTCCACTGCCTTGGAGGTGAGCTGATCACAGTGAATACAATCAGAGTGCAGTTTTGCTGAACTGTCACATATAGACTTTTATATTACAAAATGTTAAAACACGTGATGTGGGCATCCTGTGTTGCAGCAAAGCTTGTAAAACTTGCTCAACCTTGCAGCACTTGCAAATTTAATTTGTGATCACTAATTCTCATATATCATTGAAAAGACAGGAGACAGAATTCGATACAAGTAGATTACTTGGATCATACATATATGCCATGTGAATTGCTTGTTTTTTTGTTTACTTTTGTTGGTTTTGGATCTTGCCATGCTTTCCTTTAATCTTCCTTCGTGTCACACAGCAAACAATCAGTTGACCCATAAGTCCCGATTGTGACACAGGATGCCCATGAGGTTCAAATGTGCGCTACAAGCCTTGAACATGACACCTTGAATCCCATAATCAGACATGATGAGAGAACATGGATGGAGGATTTCAGGAACGTCTATCTAAATAGAACATTTCGCTAAGAAAACATTAAATAGGACTTTGCAGAGGAGATTTAAGCTGACCTGGAATTGGCAAACGTTTCCATCAGCACCACTATAGGCAACCATCCCTGATTATTCAAATTAAATTCCAGGAATTGGTTAGTTAATCTAAGTGGGTAAGATCACTAGAAGAAGATAGTAGTAACATAAAATTTAAGCCTGCAGTGAACCGTTCTTGTTTAGGGAGTAATGATAGAGCTGAGACAATAAATTTAATCAATCTTTTGAGGACAAAATGTAAAGATGAACAATATTAACAGAGGTGCAATTATAGAGGTGCTTCCAACAGAAAAATTTTAAGTGCCCAATAAAGAATTAACTTTAAACATCCGAACAAAATTAAGAAGCATACCAGTATGTCTTGAGACGTGAACACTCCAGATGGCAAAGGATGAACAGTACAATGTATGCAACCTTTGTTTCGTGCCACAGAGAGGTTTTCCAGTGACAGGACCATCATATGCAGACCTTGACAAGCTAAGCAATCTCACTGTTCCATCATCAAATGATAAAAGAACACATCTGAAAGAGAAAGAAGGTTGATACTTCAGCACTTGCAACAGAAAATGTCAAGGCTACAAGACATATTTTAGCATGTGCGGTAACAAGGATACCTAGGATCTGGCAGCCAATCAAGGCTAAGGATATTCTTGGGTGCAGAATGAATGTGCCACAAGGGATGAAATGGATCACTGCCAACAACCAGGAGTAACTTATCAAGTATACCATGCAACATAATCTACTGTCACTAAAAAATACGAACGAACAGATATACTATAACCAATAACCATAGCAGAACCACAAGAACACCTGCAATAAGATTAATCACCAAGGTGCTTTTTGGCCCAGATTTCTGCAGCTGGTTTGTCAGCCCTCATGATTTATTTTAATGTCCAAAACCAGTCAAAAACCAACTGGCAGAAGCCAAGACTAGAAGTATGAAAAAGCAACCTCCATTGTATTGTCATTCAATTTTGGTGCAATTGAAAATAAATGAGCAAGTGATCCCAAAGTTGCCCTTTAAAGTGTGAAGAGTAGGCTTACAACAAAATTTTTGCATATATGCAGAAAAGCCACAAGTGTGAAAATTTCACATTACTCCTTCCAACTTGTAATTTAAGAATCATAGGTAAGGCAAGTTAAAAGTCGCTTCTTAACTGAAATTCACAAACAAAATCCTAAGGATCTCCAAACAGGCTCCAATCTATATTTTTCATTGCAAGCCCAGTTTATTCATGTTTACTACAACCACAATCCAAACCTTGGCCTCAACATTAAAATCTGGTAAAAACAGTATGCTTGAATTAGCATATTAGGTACTGGACAAAAAAGAATTAGCATATTAGGCATTAGAGTGAGAGGACTTGATTGAATATTTAGGCATTCAATTGGCTGTTGTCATGCCTCCAGTATACCTGCCCCAAAAGCTTTTTCCTACTTTGCCAGTTCAGTTTGACTGACTAGCAAAAATAAGGTGTAAATTTTTTCCTACCACACACAAAGCTTCAGACAGAATGCATACTAAAATATTTCTTGAAAATGAAAAAAGAAAACTACAAAAACCTCTCTAAATCCAATAACAATATTACAACAACAACAACCACCACCACCACCACCACCTTAATAATACTACAACAATAACAACAAGAACAAACCTAGTGATAATACTACTACAACAACAAAAACAACAACAAACCTTTTCCCAGTGTGTGAGATCGGCTAATTCAATCCTTAAGTTATTTCATTCTGTTTTCGTAGCAAGACTTCTGAAGGATCCAAGTAGTCCATTTATTTCCTTAAACTTCTAATAATGTCTTTTTAGGTCTGATCTATCCCTTAAGTGGCATCCCTCGATTGCACAAAATACTAGATACACTTCTCTACTTCATCCATTTTCCTTGGATTATGTCTATGTTACTTCCATTGCGATTTTCTTTTTCTTAACAGTAGTTCCATCAAGATAATTGATCCAAGATAATTACTTATTTCACTCCAAATCTCAACCCCAGTTTCATATGAACCTCTTCCTTCCCTTACAAATAATCAAAATACTGTATTTGGTATTTTCTAATGAGGACACACATTGCAAAGATGTGTTGCAACCAACCAATCAAAAATAAGATGCACACACATGACGCCAAGTAGAGTAAGATTCATAGCATACGGGCAATAGTTATTGGTCGGTTATACTAAGTCATCACTACCACAAGGTGTATCATCATATAAAATGCTTTTTCTTGTATTCATCCTAGATTCTGACACTTCCCTCCAAAATTCAAGCAACATGTATCCATGCCCCATCTTCATCTACTAGCAGTATACAATTGGAAAAGGATACCCCATGAAATGTCACCCAATTACTTCTCAATGACCTCACCCCTGACCAGAACGACACAATGACTTTTTTTTAACTGTAATGTAACCTATCGTCGATGGTTAATTTTCGCAACTGCATACGCACATCACTACTAGCTTTATATACAATAAACATGTGTCACATTCTCCAACTCAAAACCATCTAACACTCTTTCTGAGAGCCTATCGTATACGTTCTGCAACTCTATGAAAACCATGAGCAAATGGACTTTGTCCGTCTGTTGTAGTGTGTTTTGCAACCTTCGACAGAAGTAGCATTTCTGATCAATCAAATAAGAATGAAGTTTTATTTCTACAGACTAGCAAGCTTAGTTATTAGATAGGTTTGAACGATAATGGCCAATCTCCCGTGATGAGAGAGCATTAAGAGATGTATTCATTAGCTCCATGTGCTTAATATCAGAAGAGTTTATATAAGTTGGATTAGTTCTAGCGTAGGCATCAATCCCTCTTGAAGCATCATCAGAACTCAACATAAATCCTGATGTTCTCGTGCAAGTACATATTTATCAGAAAAGTGGCCATTCTAGAAATTGTATTAAGACATGGAGAATCTCTTAACATGGATCATAAAGAAGTCGACAATAAGTTACCAAACATACCGCATGTCCCAGAACTTAATGCCTCCATGTCCAGCAGTGACTATGACATTTACACTCTCAGGATCACTGCAAAATGTTTAATTCCAATAAAAGAATTACTTAAAATACATATGTTTATTAAAAATTTAAAATATGACAAAGCAAGGTCAAACTAAGTAGTCTTCACAATCGTAATGAAAATAAATCATAAAATGCAGTAATTTATACCTATTCTAATAGGAGAACCGCCATTTAAATTTATCAACATTCATAAAATGAAGAAATTGTACATTAAAATGGAATTGGGATATCTTTATTCCCCAAATATATGATATCATAAGGCTAAAAAGCAAAAGTTGTACTCAAACCAGTCCATCGATATACCAGTGTTGGCTCACTTTATCATTAACAATAGACCTGACACTGTGATGTGCTTTAGTTAAGATGATCTGAAGCTCTATTTCCCAGATCAGATCACCCTAAATGGACTTTGCAGACAAATGCACATAAAAATATTGTCATTTGACAAAATGTTTAAAAGTAGAAAAAAGGAAAGGCAAAACCAACCTAGACAGAGCCAGGACCTAAGCTCCAGATAAAATGGCTAATGAAATGGGAAGTGAGCCCAACTAGGATAACATTTTGGAGGACCTATAACTTCCAACTAGAATGGCTCTCTTTTCTCAAATAGTCATCAACACACCCCAAAATAGTGACTTTCCAGTTGTAACAATAGGGATCAGTATAGGAGATAATCTCCAACTAGAATGGCCTTCTCTTTTCTTAATGAATCGTCTATGCTGCACCAAAATTGTACAACAAAGGACTTGGCAGCTGCAAGAATAGGGATAACTGTGGCTTTGGCACACTGTCTCCAGAGAGCTGGACGCATGATTACCAATTCTGTAAAAACAAGGCAACCGTTGTGCCTTCTTATCCTTCTGACTATGTTTTGATTGGTCCATAATTACCTGGCAGCTGGGCAAGGTGAACACACCATATGCATGAGTCAATAGACGTTCTTGAACAATCTGTCATTCTTTATGTGCCTGGGTAGCATCCTCCATGCACTGCCTGATTGACCCTCTCAGGATCAATAATAACCAAAACTAAATCTAAAATTTTCTGCCTTGTTACCTTTCCAACTAGGGAATTACATCAGCGGAAAGATGGTCTGCCTTGTTTCCTTTCCAGCTAGGGAATTACATCAGCAGAAAGATGGTCTGGCTTCTTGTTGCTTTTGTTTTTGCCTTTTCTTTGTGGGACAACTCTAATAATATGAGACATCTAGCCTTATTCAAAAGTTCGCTCTTTTAAGCCCTTTTTTCATTGCTTACAGAAGTACTAAAGTTTTAATTATTGAAGTTCAACAATTTTATGCAGCAAATAAAAGACAACCTAACATTTACGTACTGACAATCCGAAAGGAACAAAAAAACATACAACTGAAGTAAAAGTCACCTTCCAAAAGGGGCCCAAGCAACTGCTCTGACAGGAACTGTATCTGCAGTGAAATGAAGCAAAGGCCTTGTATCTGCAATTCAAGATCATAAATTTGATTAATACACTAATAAAAACAAATGCAAGTGCCAATGAACCAAAAAGTTTGACAATCAGAAGGGAACCGACAGACAAATTGCCAACTACCTTTGGATGAATTACTTGCAAAGAATTTCCACAAAGCTACCTGAATGTCACAAGTTTGGTGTTCAATAAAAAATATAAACTAGAAAGGCACTGAGATAAAGATGAGTAGCTCAATCAAAGAAACAAGTGGTGATTAAATCCAAATAATCCGGAGACATAAGTTAGAAATGGCTTCTTTTTTAAGGATGTAAACCTCCTTGTTGCAAGCCATGTGCCACTTCAAGTTGCATCATGAGAGTTCTAAATGTTGGATAAATGGCAGCACTTTGGCCTGAGAATTGGTACAATGGGACAGAAGCAGGCCAGGCAGATGAGAGAAAACAGAAGAAAGCCCAGCGGGCCCCCTTGAGCAAAATATTAGCTCAAGGATGGATAGTTTATATGCCAAGGCTTGGTCTACGAGGCCCGCTGGTAGGCCAAGCAATTCAAGTAGCAAACACTTACTACTGAACCATAAAATAATTGAAAGATCTTCGGCAAACCAAGGGATTAAATCAAGATTCATATTTGTCTGGACATTTCATACTAGCGTACAGAATCATTTTGCAGAAGGAGAAAAATGAACCGTTGAGGTGGTGCAACAAATTGCAGAACTCACAGTTATGATGACAAGAGAGAGAGCTGAAGCTCTTCATTGGAGAAGAAGATAGAACAATAGCATTACCGTAGTTACATAAGTAATCTCCTCTTTGATAATAAAAATCATACATGAATTTATGTCCATATTCCCTACACATGCTCAAAAGCTAGGAACTCTTAAAGCCATAACATTCCTAGGATTCTGGACACTTTTGAAAAGGAATGAACATACTCAAATGGGGAAGAGAATACACAAAAATATTATCCTCTATGTTCTATATTCCTAATTAAGAAGAGAATACACAAAATATCATCCTTCTGTGCTTCTATATTCCTAAAATTTAAAAATTGTGATTATCTATACTGACATAGGAACTCCTAAGTACATAAAAAATTGTCCTACCAAATCAAAATGACTGGCATTATTCTTATGGTTATGTGAATACATATCAATAGGAAAGAAAATGGAAAATTTTGCCTAATGGTGAAAAGTTCATTCATTTAAGTTATTTTACAAGAAGAAAAAGAATAAACATTGAGTCAAATGAATTCAAGTACTTGCTTCACCAGGAAGATATTAAGTTAGACTTTCATACAGGAATTCAAACTATAGCCTGAAAAGAAACAGATTCATTATATAATGACATTAATAGGCATACCGTTCCATCATGGCACCCAACAAGCAAATATTCATGTGGGTGAGAAGTCGACCATTCCACAGACAGCGGGATGCTGTGCAAAGAATTAAAAAATATTCACTTTTAGAGCTACCACTTAACCAACCACTTTTAAGAAAAGAAAAACATAAAAATGGTGCAGTGGTTCTATTAGAAGTATAGGGTTCTGCAAAAGTTCAAGGCTTCAAGCCAGCAGCTGCCTGTAGAGCCAAGTAACATGATTAAGTGATGGCCGAATCATGATTGATCCAGATAGTTGAAAAGAATATAGGCGAACTACAGGATCCTCTAGGTAGATTTGGCCCAAAGAGGCTGCTCTATCTTAGAGTAGTACAAATGACACAAGGACCAAGACATCATATTCTCGCCAGATTTGTCTTTCTGCTCTCTTTTAGCCTTATAAAGATTTGAGATCATGGAGTTTTGGATATGTGATGTAACTGTCCCCATCTCATCCCACTAGCAAGATCTTGAAACAGAAAACAGGAGATAAGCATACAATTCGCACATGAATGATGGAAACATGAGCACTATGCCTGAACCCATCTAATCCTTGGACATCTAACTCTAGTATGAATAATATATAAGCTCTCTTAACATAATTCTTTCAAAGAGACAAAACTACATTATGATACTTTCTGCCTCATCTAATCAAAGCACAATCTGCACAAGGCTTGAGTCACTGTATCACATAACATCCCTACATCATGCCACAAATGCAAACTTAACTATATATAGGCTGCAGGCTGAATGGAAGTGCTATAACAAAAGAAAATCAGAAGTTTACGAAAATCATAGGGTAACAACAATAATTTATACGCGACACTTCAGTCCATTTATCAACCAACTACACGCCAACGGCAACAGGAAACAGGGTAAAGCAAAAACCAAAAAAATCAAATCATGAGAACTACCATAATAAACTACAAGGGGGCAGATGAAAGGAATCATCTGCCCCCTCACTCTTGTAGCAATCCAACCAGATCATTCAACAATAATCAAAATCTTCACATCAAAAGACATTGTCATTTAGCAATTGAGAAATTACTCCCCTAATGCTTTACAATCGACATATATTTTACCTCTGTATGCCACCAGATTTAAGTGTTGAGCATCTAAATACTGGCTCCAGTTTTATAAAGCGAGGATCAGTATCCTCCCTCTGAGTAGAAGAATAAATAACTTTGACCGTTTGAGGCAGTGGAACCTCCCACCTGCACTTGAAACATAGAATTATTATAACTAGATGCAGAAAAGTCCCCGTTTCAATATGTAAAAGCTTCTTTTCTGCCACTTATTAACATAGATTATCTAAGACACAATACAAAAGCTGGTACATGGTGAGATATAATCCAATTAAACAGCAAGATTGTGAGATTAATTGAAGGTACAACTATAATTTCCTCTCACTCGTTGAACATCCACAAAGGTGCAGTTCTTCCCTTTCTGTGAGGGAATATAACCTATGCCATACCACATATATTTTTCCATTTAAAACAAAGTTCAATCCAATAAAAGATGGTTCGAATTAAATAGGCCAAATAGTATCATAGAAAAACTTGTAAAAAAGATTATCCCAAGATATTTATTATTTAGGAAAGACAGAAAAACCATAGTGTCCCAATTTCAGCATGGAATTTGTAGCTAGAGTTCAACTGTGCAACAGGGTCTAAATCACATGTCAACGAAATCGTGTCATGTTCTCATAGAACACTTTCAAAAACACTGCAGACTTATGCAAGAAAGTAAAGACAACAAAGAACATTATCCAGCAGTTGTTTTTTTTTAAAGACAAAATGAGTTACCATCAAAGTAATTAGATCATTTGTGATTTTTCCACTGATATTAGCTTAGATTTCACCTTAATGGAGCGGGTACATGGTTATTCACATGAAGTAAAACACTATAGTTAAAGGACACATAAATGTATATGAAAGAAGGATAAATCAAGATGTACAGCTCTTACACTTCTATAGACCCATTCCCCAGCAGAACGGCTAGATAGCCCATCAGATGTGTGCATTTGGTTTCATGCATATCAAATGGCCGCCATTTCACGTCCCACGCAACTTTTCCATTGTGAGAAAGGCAAAACACCAACCTTGGTGCGGCAACATCCTCCGATATTAAAGTACCAGAACTCGATCTGCTATAACTTCCAACAGCATTATTTCCTGCAGAACACGCTCTAAAGCCAGATTGACCTTGCTGATTTATACAGGGCAAGAATCTTTCCTCATTTTCTGTCATTATTGACACATGTTCATCGACATGACAACTTTCCACACCACCGACATTATCTAACCTTCTACCAGTATATGGGGATGCTGCTGCTTCGCTACTTCTTCTTTTTCGGCCAGAATCTTTCCCTGCAATTTGTGCACTGAGAACCCCAGAAACCCCATCTAAAGTATATGAGACCGGTGTCTTCTCCGGAAAGTCACCAGCAAGAGGCTGACTGAATTGACTGTTGCAATACGAGTCATCAGAAGGTCTTTCTAAGGGCTTCTTTCTAGGTCTTCCCCTAGGTCTTGGAGGCTGAGATGATTTCTCTTTTAGGGATTGTGAATTTGCACGCCTTTGTCTAGGCTTGTCCACTAAAGATGCCTCTTCCTCATCTCCACTTACGTTAAGAAGAGACCATATTTGAATGACACCTCTGCCAGTAAGTGGGGCACCTAATTTGTGCTGAGAAGATCCCCGAGGATGAGCAGCAACAGCTATGAACTGAGAAAGCAAGATGATCTTTAAAAATCAATCATGCAAGGGACATGTAAAACTAGTCTCACATTTTCCTATGCCTAGCCAAATCAGCACAAGCATCGGAGATTGCAGAGAGTGGACACAAACAGGGCCATGGCAAGTAGATTAATTAATGTTAGTCATACCGAAACAAGATTAATAGAAGCTAATTCTGCTCATTCCTCAAAAGCTCAAACATCTTATCTTGACATTGTAAGTAGCCATACCACACAAAATGCTTTCATCCTAATAAGGTCAAAAAGTGACCATAAAATTAGGTAGTACTAACATCAATGACAGGGCATCCGCTTCAACATTCATTCAATCTATGAAGTGCTTAATTTAATGCAGACAGAGAAATAAGCTACTTCATAGAGCTAAGATTTGCATAATTAAAGGGTTCAATCCAACTATTTCACCAAAAGGGAGGGGAAAAGAAGAAAGGAAATCACTGGACCAAATCTAAGAAATAAGATGGCCGACCAGTCCATCATCCAGAGAAGAAGGAATTTCATTTACCATCTAGAATAGAATGTTCTATATCCCAAACTCGAAGGAATAGAGGAGCCAATATCAAAATTAAAGAAAGACATTATAGGATATCCTGCACACTCATAAGAGCATTAAGCTTTTTGCCAATTTATTCCGGCAAGACATTTGCCAGAACATTCATGTTGTCTACCACAAACTTCTCAAAGTAATCTACTGCAATTTTCTGAAACAGAAGTGGAGAAAATAAATTGCCCACCATAATGCTTCACCGGAGGGAGAAAGGTACCTCATTTTTAGTCTTATATTCAGGTCTGTGGCAAACTCTGGGACACCAATCCAGAGCCCAAATTGAACCTCCAACAAATATGACAAAATCCTTGCTGCGAAATAATACGGAGATAGATAGATGGAGATGTCATCCTTATGTAACATAAAGAAAAGGAGACATTGAAGCATGATGAGCGCATGTGTTTATCACACAGGCAGAAGGCAACATGAGATTCAAAAGTAGTTCAGAATATATCTAAATCTGAAAATACAGCATCATCTATGGACAACATCATCAATGGCACATTAGAAAGTGCAAGACGATGATCACGTGTATTTGACTATACATTAGCCTTACTTTGACGTACTAGAATAGTAAGTTATGCATACCAGTTACTAACTAAAGCATTTAGGTGAGCAGGCCCATACCCAGTTACCAACAAAGGGTACCTATCTATGGTACTACCAAGCAGCCAAATAAACAATGCAAGGCTTTGAAGGCGAGAGCAAATTTTAGCCTTTCGTCAATAGAGCTTAGCTGTCCATCAATTAAGCCGTCATAACAATTGAGTGTGAAAGCATGGTAGCTTGTTGCCATTAGTTAGATGAGAAGATTGGCAAACTTGCAAAATCCTTTGAGTTCTCCACCAAACAAACTTTAAGTTTGAGCATTCCTAAGATTTAAACAAAGTTAATTCAGAATAGCAAGTCGTGGTTTTATTAGGTCAAGCTTTCGAAATACCAGAATCCCTGCTTCTACTCTTAGAAAAAAAAAAAATTGGTCACGTCCTATTTGATGCAGTTCTGATGTAGATCTTGAGTTTGATGTGTAAAAATATTGGAAAGAAGTGTACAGATATGCTTAATAGAAAGTATGGATCACTTTGCTAGTAGCTTAAACTTTTGGGAGAAAGAACTGCTGATATAAATATTCCACAACACCAAGTTAAACCCCTCAAAAAGTGCTACCATTATGTCAAAAATAAGGGGAAAAAAGAGGAGAGAAAACTGTTACTGGAGAGACAGCAATAATAAAGTCACTGATCCAGCATTATCAGCCCCCACACCAGGCCTTAGGCTTCAGGTACCTTAACCCCAGGATATGAACTTAATTTGTTGGGACATTGAGCTACTTGCCATTTGGTTTCCATCGCAATACTTTTAAGATAAAATTCCTACAGAGAGTGCTAGTCACACATGCTGCCTATTTTAAGATCCCCTAGAATCTCGTGGACAGAAATAAGTTGATAACCATCTCATGATCCCATAGTTAATTGAGCCAGTTTATATCTTAAAACGAAGAGATCAATACAGGATAAATAAAAGCAATACAGTAAGTGATTTTATGATTACAATGTGTATAAGTAGCACAATGAACATGAGATGCTGACAGCCTGACTGTAGTTCTTATATGCAAGTGGTGCAATTTGAAGAAATTAATTTGAAAATAAGGTCTTTGAGGTTGGTAACATCTATCGTACATTGTGAAGCTTCCAAACCAACAATCAGAACATAATCCTCCTACTTTAAGCACCAAAAAGTCTGGTGCAAAGCATGTTCAATATATCAAGTATAAATAAGAGAACAACAACGATGTACATGCCATGCCGATCAACACAGAACATGATTGAAACAGTGAATATTTGTAAAATTCCACAAACTGTGTGAATACCATATTTTTAAGCTTAAATGCGATAGAAACACCTGTTGCAATTTGCGTGGGGTCCATTATCCTGCATAAGGTTTGCAGTTCACACCATCAGAAAGGAATGATTGTAAGCAGATAATGAGGATTAGCCACTAGAAGTACCAAAACTATTTTAGTTTTATACAGTTTGGTAACAAAACTTTAGGAATGACCATTTTGGTTGCAGACTTTCTTTTAAAAATTTCATTTGAGCGTCCAGCAACTTAGTCCAGAGAATCCTACGTGACAATATTTAAAGAATAGGATTGTCAAATCTGACTTTTTTAATAGTTAAACATTAGAAAAGACACTCAAATGATCTACCTCAAAAAGTTATGGAACTTAAGCAAACATTTAAGAAGTTTTGAAACTTCTAGTGTCCGTATTAGAAACACACAACACCACAAACATCAGTAGCTTCAAACTATCAATTGAACAACTGCACAAAAGCTTCATTCCAACAATTAAACATTAAACACACAACACCGCAAACACTAGCAACTTCAAACTATCAATTGAACAGCAACTGCAAAAAAGCTTCATTCCAACAATCAACCATCATCACATTACATTTGAACAAAAAATAGCATTTCTAGCACAAAAGAAACCGAGCCCAACAAATATATACCAAGCAAAGGTCGTTGAGGACATAGACTTGTCCCAAATTCAAGAAGACTAAATTGGTTGAAAAGTTGTAAGAGGAAACGATACAACTTTTCAAGTCACATTATCAGGAAGTAGAGCAAAGAGAGGCACTAAAGCTGTTCACCAACTACTGTATGTCCGTGGACCAAAGATGAGAAGTCCACTTCCATCAGAATCACGATACTTGAAAACATTAAAGAAGCTCTCTAAACATTATTCTACAATTTGATTGATTTTCTCTCCCTATTAAAATTAGAAAACTAAGAGGCTTTGTAAAACCACAAAAAGGGACTTCAATTATGGTGAACAAAGTTGGTTCAAACAACCCCAACTGCCAACTTCACCCCTCTCATATGTAGACAAATCTAGTGCTCAGCCATTGTCCAAGTCCCTATAACCAATACTAATAGCCCCTCTCACTCAACCATTCTTACAGCTATAACCTACATGTTGTCATCATAATCAACAACTTATCCTGACTTTTACTCTTGTTGGAGATCTCAATCCATAACGGAAGTAATTTGCTCTTTTGAATGGGAACCCAACTCCGTCTCCTCTTGCTCCTGCTTGACAGCACGAATTTTAGCAGGAAATTGAGATTGAGCAACAAATTAGGATTTAACTGGAAATGCTAGTCCTAGGTTTATATTTGCTAATCAATCTAGTCTAAATTCCTTAATTTGGGGGTAAGTTTATGCCCTCAACGACGTCATTAAGAGCTAGAGTTCCTTTCATCTTAGGAATGATGTTCTTCGGTTGAAATATTATATCATGTGGGTTATTCATAAAGGAAGCCTTTGTGCTACAATGACTGGTCAATAAATAGCTTGAAATCGCTAATGATTGTGTTGCTCTATGTCTATAGTTAATGGATAGCATCTGTTTAATACTATCAGTTCCGAAACTTTTCAAGGGATCACTTAAAATTCCAAATCATTTTAAAATAGACCATTTGAGAATTTCATCCAATGCTTTAATCATTTAAAAAGCCACAACGCATAATTTAATTTTCAATATATTACAACTTAGGATTCTCCAGCAAAGCTAAGTCTTTGGAGACACTAAAACAAACCTTTTGAAAAAGTTGTGAAGCCAAAATGATCATTGTTGACATTCTCTTCTTTTCATTTTTTTTTTTTTTTTTTTGGTTAGACAAAATCATCCGTAAGGTTGTGATACCAAACTATAAGTTGTAAAATAATTTTTGACAATTCTAGTGTCCTGATCCCAAGATAATGATATGATCTGTTCCAATATGCATGCACTAATGGGGAAGGGGACATGAAAATGAAGACTCATGGAAGTGGAAAAATGCATAAAAAAGGTGCATAATCAAGCTTTCAACAGCATAATACCTGAGGAACAGTTGCAGACGAGAATGGTGGCAAGGTTACCTCAATGCCAGCATCCTGTTCCTGCAAACCCCGCACTTCCTCAGCAAATTTGATAACCTTGGGTTCATAGTTCAAGTGCCTCCATTCCTCAATGGCATCGCTACACTCACATATCACAAACAGAGGAAGAAAGGTCTTCAGGTAAATTGAAAAACTGACTTTTTCTTTAACAAGTAAAAGGATTTACAAAACACAGCACCGATAGAACTTTAGAAACTTGACTTCATAACGCATGAATGCACTAATGTGCTCTTAATATTTAGCGAATGAGGATGAAAGAAAAAAGCTCGAGCAAGCGAACAACCAGAGTGCGAACCAAATAAGCTCAAATTTAGCTCACTATCATTCAAATTGCTTGAAATAGTGATTGAAGCAGACGACCTCAAAATCTCACTATCGCACGCTTCGCCACAAGTCTCCGCAATCAAGTCCACCGCTCTGAAGCGTAAGAGAGGCCTCATGTAAAATGAGAAACCGACTCTTGCTTAACAAGCAAAGAATTTACAAATTACAGCAACGACAGAACTCCGAAAAGTTGGGAGATTCTATTACATCATAGGCGCAACAATGTCTTCTTACATTCAGCGATGAACATGAAGATCAGAGCTCAAGCGAGCGAAAAAGCCTAAGCACGAGCCGACATAAGCTCCGATTGAGCTCACCATCACTTCAAATCGCTCACCTTGAGAAAGCGATCGAAGAAGACAACCTCGCAATCTCGCCGTCGTCCATAGCGCCGACGCCCGCCTCGCCGCAGAGCTCCGCGGCCGAGTCCACCGCTCTGAAGTGATTCTCGACGGAGCAGTCGAACGGCCAGACGCGGACTTCGGTGCTGCTCCCGGGATACTCCAACAGCGGCGGCGCGTCTCGCTCGACGGCGCGCGCCGTCCCCCCGGCCTCCGACGCCGGCGGCGGCGGCTTTCTCCTTCCTCGTCGTTCACCGGCGGCTTCCATGGCGATCGGCGGTGCGGCCCTTCTTTGGCTTGCCTGTCCGGCTGAGAGAACCGCGCGCGGCGAAAGTGAGATTGGCGGGTTTCGAACCTCCGTCTGCGATGAAAAAGAAGAGGCTTTTGTATTTCCTTTTTAAGGAGTTTCGAACCCTAGACCATGCTACTGCTGGCCGTACTTATAGTAAAACCCCGGCAAGAGCCAATTCCCTACTCAACCCCCGAATTTTACGTCTGATCTCAATTCTGTCCCGAACTTTTTTTTTTTTTCTAAAAACTCCCCAATTTTTTATTCGATCCCAAATCTACCTACACGTCCAAAAATTACTATCGATTTCTTAAAAATTATCAATATCATGATGTTATTATTATTCCATATAAGGTGAAAGTATTGATAAAAGACACATAATAAACCTCTGATATTTGTTTATTTTCAAAAATTTAATGGCAATTTCTTGAAGCGTGGGCGGATTAGGGAATAGAATGAAACTTGGTGGTTTTTTAAGAAAAAAATTAAAAATAGAATTGAGATTTGATCTAAAATTGAAAATTTTTTAAGGAATTAGGCCCTAAGCAAGCCCTACACTTTTTTTTAGGGTCATCGGCAAGCACCAAAACTCCATCCTTGGATTTTTGACTAAATTGAAACAAGAAGATGTATCGCATTCCCAATGACGAAAACATACCAAGTCAATTGAGCATGCATTGCATAATAATATATCAACTTGTCAAATAAAGATAATCGCCACTATTTCCAAAATAGACCACATCACTCAATGAAAACAGAGCCCATCTTGAATGCTTCTCCGATCCCGAAAGTTCCGTGAAGAGAATAGATGCTACTTCTTATGATGCACCGACGCTCTCCAAGAGCCTTTTGTGTCGTATCGGACACTTCGACACGTGTCTGACACTCTCGGACACTTTCCAACATTCGGTCAACATGTGTCGAAAAATCCGACACATGATCAACTTTCTCAACACTCTCCGACACTCGAGTTGGAATTCTGATATACGAGTTTCCAACATGTGATTCCGTTATCGATGTCAATTTTAAAAATTCAATAAATGAGAGGTCAAAATATATATATGTGTGAAAAAATAAAACACAATAATAAAAATAATAAATTGAGAAAAAAGAAAAATCTAATCTTCTTTTCTCTTCTGATTTCCACTCCCCGTGATACACAATTCACCCCTTAAGTTTTTTTCCTCATCTTCCAACATATCTAACATGCGAGTCCATAATATGAATCGATTATTTTTTCTCCAAGTTTTATGAATTATTGAAATAAAGTTGAATTTGTCAAATTGAAATAATGAATGATATTAATAAATGAAGGATTAATGTTTTTTGTGTATATTTATTCTAGGCTTTTTTAATTATTTAATTATTTATGAATTTGATTCAAATTAATTTGATTGAATTAATCATAAAAATGATAATTCATTATGTATATATAAATATATATTTAATATACAACGTGTCCCAACATGTCGGAATTCTCTGTTTTTTTATAAACGACGTGTCAGCGTGTCGTGTCGTGTCGTGTCGTGTCGTGCCTCGTGTCGGTGCTACTTAGGCTGCTCCCACTCCCTCTATATTTTCTCCACTTTGTCATGATTTTGTTCATGCCCGATGAGTCGCTACTTCCAGACATCGAATTTCTCTCCAGTTTCCTTAATGCAAAAATGGAAATCAACAAATTCAACTAAAAATTGCAAAAATAAATTTAGGAAACATCAATTATGAACCAAAAATTCATTACCTAATCTGCCATTGATCGTTTTTTTTCGATAAAACTTTATTCATTACTCATTAGAAAATTCACCATAGTAGTGTCCCATGTCTTTACATAACAAAGAAAAAACACAATAGGGAATAGTAGTTAACTAGTTCACAAGCAAAGACTCGTTTCAATGGGCCTTCACTAGGGGTGTGCAAAAGAACCAGGACTCGCCCGGACAGCCCAGAACCGGACCGGAACCACTCGGAACCGGTGGTTCTTAAGGGAATTGGTCCGATTCTCGATTCCAAATTATGGGAACCGGTGGGTACCGGTCCGATTCCTGGTTCCATGGGTGGATCCGCCCACCCGGACCGGATCGGTTATATTATAACAATATATTAATTTTTAGTATTAAAAAATTTTGAAATTAGCAAATATAAAATTTAGGGCTCCAATCACCATCTTATCTCAATTCACTACTTTCATATTCCATCTCATCTCTATCAGTTCAAAATCTCCCCGAGCTCCCTCTTCCTCTCTGATTCACCTCCGGATCTACTCTTCTCCCTTTGAGTCAAGTCCGAACTCGGCAAAACAGTGAGTTGATTCTCTTTTCCTCCATCGAACTTGAACTCTCTCTCCACATCATCGCCACCTCCGCATTCACTGTCACTATCGTCCTCTTTGTTGTTGGGCTTGTCCCGCTTCTACTTCCCCTCTTCCTCCTCCCCCTCCTCAAGCTTCGCCCCATCATCCTCATCTTCGGGGACGGGCGAACTCCATGTCTAAGAACGGCTCATCATCCCCGTTGTCCTCCTCATTGTCGGTCTCGAGGGAGGAGTGGGAGACGGCGGAGGCGATGGAGAAGATGGTGGTGGTGGTCAAGACGGAAGTGGAGCAAGGGTCACGACCGCCGCCACCGCGGACACCACCACGGCGCTAGTACTTGAGGAGAATAAAGCTACCATGGTTGGGAGAGCCAGAATAAGCAAATGTGGGGAGGGCGAAAAGGAGAAGGCGCGGAGGTTGGATCCATGCAACTAACGGGCGGTTCCCGGTTCCAATTTTTTGGAATCGGTTCTTAGCGGGTGGTTCCCGGTTCTAGGTCGGGAACCGCCCACCCGGACCATGCACACCCCTAGCCTTCGCTATCCAATCCGCATGTTTGCCTCTCTTGGATAAAAAGTTATTGAGACACCTTGTAAGTAATCCAAGAGATGTGTACACTCCCTGACTAACGTTTGGCCAGCACATGGAGCTTCGGCCTAGCTCGTGATGGAGCTTTCCAGCGAAAGACAAGCGAAAGTATTTCCATCAACTCTTTGAGGGTCTCGATGCGGATGGAGCAATGAATTGCCGAAGATGGTATTTCCATCGTATCGATGTACCCAATTGGCGAGGCTTCCCATATCTTCGACTCTTGATGGTTTTATTAGTGATGGGCTTAAGGCCCATCCGCCCATGTTGGGCTTAAGGTAGTGATGGGCTTAAGGCCCGTCCGCCCATGATGGGCCTAAGGGCCCGGCCCACAAGAATAAGGCCCGTGGATGGAGGGACCTATAAAAGGGATGAGAGAGAGAGAGAACATACCTTTTGGCATTAGAACGTTCTTCCTCCTTCTCTCTCTCAAGAACACTCCCAAAAGAAAGGATTCTTGGAAGAGGCGACACCATCTTCTCTTCAAGGCGAATTGTCGTCATCGGAACGAACAGGATCAGTTTCTCTTCCTCATATCGGCGTCGGTGTCTAATCTGTGGCTAACAAGGTACGCTCGAATCCGTGGTGTGCTTTACGATCGGTGATACGTGTTTATTCCCGGGCTTATCTTCCGCATTCGTTTTAGGGATTCGATTTAGTGTCGAATCCGGTTTTCGGGGATCCGTTATTCCCAACATTGGTATCAGAGCCCTAGTTCATGTTTTTCCCGACATGTTTGATGTTTTTGATTGATTTTTCGCAAAAGTAATTCGGCCGTACGGATCGGGGCGAGAAATCCCGACACCCGAGCACTGTTCGCCCATTTTTTCGATTTTTCGTAAGTCGAAATCGAATTCTGATGGCATAGGGAGAAAGAGGACGTCGAGACGAGTCCGGCGACATGTCGCACGCCGCCGGGAGACGCCGCACGCGCCCACACGCGCGGCCAGAAGCGGCTGCGCGTGGGCGCGACGCGCCAGACGCGGGTTCGCCCAGCGCGTGCGGCACACGCGCGCCGGTCGGCAAACCGGCGCGCGGCGCCGCCGGCGGCGAACCGGCACGCGCCGGTTCGGAACCGACGCAGCGCGACGCCAAGCATGACGTCACCCAACGGTCGGTAACCGCCGGGTTGACATCATCGATGACGTCGCACCGGCGTCGGTTGGTCGGACGGTCACCGGCGGCGACCCGACCGGCGACCCGCCCGGCGACGCCGGGCACGCGCACGCACGTGCCGGCCGACGCCGCGTGGACGTCGGCCGCGCACGCGCGGCACGTGCGGTCGGTTCGTCCGACCGGCCCGACCGGTCCGACCGGTCCGTCCGGTCCTACCGGTCCGACGACCGACGACTGTTGACCGTCGACCGTTGACCGTCGACCGTCGACCGTTGACCCGTTGACCGTTGACCGACGACCGTTGACCAAAAAAAAAAAAGGATTTGTTTCTTCTTTTTTTTCCTTTCAATTAAGTTTATGTGGATTATATGTAATCCATAATTTGTTCTGCATTTGTTGCAGGAACAATGCCTCCCCTTCAATTACGCACGCCTATTCGCGTAATTACCGATAAACAAAAGGCAAGGCTTTCTGAGTTGATAGCTGACCTGACTGATTATCGGTGGGAGAGTGGTGACTTAATTGATCATGTTCTTGAAGTCAACGGGAAGATACAAAAGGTCATATGGAATGGTCGTCCCATGCCACGGTCGATCCGAGATGGTGCGATTTTTCATTAACACTCTTCCACCCGAATGGCAAGATGTGTTGAATCGCATATGGGATGTCAACGGAGCTGCTTCATATAAGAAAATTGTGATGGATTTTGTAAAAGAATATTATTGTATTGTTACAAGGGAAAAGATCAAGAAATTGAACAAAAAAGGATCTTTCCCTGTTCACTTTATGAAGTTGTGTTAGTTGTTTTTGGCTGGTTGTTATTTAGTGTGCTTAGTGGACATCTTTTGTAATGTATACTACCTGATTGTTGTTGATGTAGCAACCTATATGTTAGTTGTATTATGTGAAAGCATTATTGTTAAATTGTATGTCAATTATCTGTTGCTTTTTGTTATTCTTCGGTTGCTTTATGGGTAGTTAGATGTGGGTAATTATAGAAGTTTTTGTAGCTTCATAGAATTGATTTTGCATATGACAATCATATTAATGATAGTTTTAAGTTAGGATTTTTGGAGGATGATTGGAAACGTAGTGACCTTTTGATTCTAAAACCTTACTTAAAATTATTAATTAATATGATGGGTCTCGCAAAAAGGGATGCATAAATAATAGGCATTAATAACTCGTGCATATATGTCGATGTGTTCGATCAATGGCTTCACCACAAAGAGCATAGTTGCCGAGCTGAACAAAGGTGAAAAGCTCAATGGTGACAACTATGAAATTTGGCAAATGAAAATTCAATATGTGCTGGAAAAGCAAAAAGCACTAAAAGCTCTTGACCATGTTATGGAAGATCTTGAGGATGCTGTGCGCCACCTTGAGCTAGCTGATCATCGCCTCAAGGCATTTGAGCAGGATACAGATATTTGCTGTATTGTTTTAAGCTCAGAAGGGGCTTCAAGCTCTAAGCGCAAGCGGATTGATTCGTTCAATATGTGGGAAAGCAAGGGATCAAGTCCTTCTTGCAAGAAACCAAGAATTAACCAACAAAAAGAGAGGAAAACGTCCTCATGTGAAGAATATCTCAAGGGTGAAATGTTACAACCTGTGACCTAGAGGGGTCACTATGCCCGCAATTGTCGCGAGCCAAAGAAGGTACACACCCTTTGTACAAGTGGGAACTTTGCGTATGTGTCAAGTTCTGTATTCTTGACTCGAATCTAATCCTCGTGGACTGTAGATTCGGGAGCTACAGACCATGTAGCGAAGGATAGAGAATCCTTCGTAGAATTTCGACGAGTTCCAACTGGAACTAAGTGGATCTATGTGGGAAACAACTCAGCTGAAGTAAAAGGAATTGGCACTTGCCAACTGAACATGCGTGGTGGACGCACGTTATTCCTACATGATGTGTTGTATGCTCCGGAGATTCGTCGAAATTTAGTGTCTGTTCTAGTGTTGGTTAAATTTGGTTTTAATGTGAACTTCCATAATAGAGGTGTAGATTTGTATTTGGATACAAACTACTATGGTTGTGGTTATTTTTTGGATGGTTTCATTGTATTAGATATTGATTATGTTAATGCAAATGTTTGTTATTCCCTTCTCACATCTCCTAATTCATATGATAATGATGTGAATGTGTGGCATGCTAGACTTGGTCATATTGGCCAACAACGTATGAATATATTAGCCAAAGAGGGCTTGTTAGGCAATATTGAAAAAGTCGATTTGCCCATATGTGAGCATTGCCTGGTAGGGAAAACAACAAGGAAACCATTTGGAAAAGGTAAAAGAGCTGAATTTCCTCTGCATTTAATTCATACTGATGTTTGTGGTCCGATGAATGTGAGAGGAAGGCATGGGGCTGTTTATTTCATCACATTTATAGATGATTATACTCGATACGGATATGTCTATTTGATTTCTCATAAATCTGAAGCATTGAGTTGTTTCAAAAGGTTTATGAACTTGGCAGAAAATCAATTAGACAAGAAAATAAAAGTATTAAGATCCGATCGAGGTCGAGAATATTTATCGATGAGTTCAGAAAATTATGTGATGAAAAAGGAATAGAAAGACAGTTGTCTATTCCATATACTCCTCAACAAAATGGTGTTGCGGAGAGAAGAAACAGAACCCTACTGGAAATGGTTAGGTCCATGATGGCGCATGCTAATTTGCCTATCACCTTTTGGAGTGATGCATTATTAACTGCTACATATATACTTAACCGAGTGCCTTCCAAATCAGTTACTTCCACTCCATATGAGTTATGGACAGGTAGAAAACCGGACTTAAGTTTTCTTAAGCCATGGGGTTGTGCTGCCTATACACATGAGTCCTCTCACAAGTTTGGGAAATTGGGTCCCAGAGGAAAGAAGAGTATTTTCATAAGATACTCAGAACACTCAAAAGGGTATGTGTTCATAGGTGAGCAGGAAAGTGGGAGTATAACTGAATTCGAATCACGGGATGTCACATTCTTAGAGGATGAATTTCCTAAGAAGGGCGAAATAGGGGAAGATCACTCCCTATTTGAAACCTTGGATCAAGATAATGATCTTAGTGGAGTTCGTCCAAGTGGGAGTAATATGAGAAGTGATGAATTGAATTCAACTCATTCTCAATTGCAACCACATAATGAGACGACATCATTATCTAATCCAAGTGGGAGCATAATGGGGAATGATGTGCAAAGTGTACAATCTCCCATACGGCGAACAAGTCGCCAAAGTATTCCCCGTCGACGTTTTGACATTGAAGGGGAAACTTTTATGGTTGCTCCACAAGATGAGGATGAGCCAAGAAATATTAATGAGGCTCGAATTGCCCTAGTAAGGAAAAATGGATTCATGCAATGGAAGAGGAAATGGAGTCAATGAAATCAAACCAAGTCTGGGAACCTGGTTGATCTTCCAAAAGGACGCAGAGCTATTGGGAACAAGTGGGTTCTCAAAATAAAGCGAAAGGCTGATGGCTCGATAGAAAGGCATAAGGCTCGCCTTGTGGCGAAGGGGTATAATCAACAGGAAGGAATTGATTATGAAGATACGTTTTCTCCTGTAGTGAGATTTACCTCGATTCGCATTATTTCGGCAATGGTATCTAGTATGGATCTTGAATTACATCGATGGATGTAAAGACTGCTTTCCTCAATGGAGAATTAGAGGAAGAGATATACATGGAACAACCCTACTGGTTTCATAGTACAAGGCCAAGAAGAAAAAGTATGTCGACTTTTGAGATCGATATACGGCCTAAAGCGATCATCAAGACTATGGTATATACGTTTTCATAATGCCATAATGGCATATGATTTTACAATGATTGATGAGGATCATTGTGTATATATCAAAAGATCCAAAGATCAATTTGTGATCATATCATTATATGTTGATGATATACTAATTGCCGGAAGCAATATGGAGTTTGTTAATCTTGTTAAGAGTTGGTTATCTTCCAACTTTGAGATGAAAGATATGGGTGAGGCTGCATACATTCTTGGAGTTAAGATTTCAAGAGATCGTTCGAAGAGATCGTTGTCTCTTTCGCAAGAAACATATATAAATAAGGTTCTTGAACGATTTCGTATGCAAGATTGTAAACCCATAGACACTCCTATTGCGAAAGGTGAAGGATTGAGCCATAGATCGTGTCCGAGGACTCCACAAGAGAAGGAACAAATGAAACATGTTCCTTATGCTAGTGCTGTTGGGAGCTTGATGTACGCTATGATGTGTACAAGACCCGACATATGTTTTGTAGTTGGAATGGTGAGTAGATACCAATCCAATCCAGGTCAAGCACATTGGAAAGCCGTGAAGAGAATACCGAGGTATCGAAGGGAACCGCTGATTTCAAGTTGAATTACCAAGGAAAGGATCTGCGACTTGAAGGCTATTCGAATGCTGATTGGGAGGAGATTTAGATGAAAGGAAATCTACCATGGATTTGCTTTCTTATTGAACAATGGCGCCATATCATGGAGTAGTAAAAAGCAAACGTGTATAGCCTTGTCCACGATGGAAGCTGAGTTCGTGGCATTATCAGTAGCGGTACAAGAAGGAGCTTGGCTTAAGAGATTTTTGGATCATTTAGGTGTTAATGAGAAAGCTGCAAATCCATTATTTGTTAATTGTGATAGCCAAGCAGCTATAGCGTACACCAAAGATCCAAAATATCATGGCAAGACCAAACATATAGATACCAAGTATAATTTTATCAAAGATATGGTTGCACGAAAGAATGTGAACTTACAGTACATATCTACGCATAAAATGGTAGCAGATCCTATGACAAAGCCAATACCTAGAGATGTGTTTTGTGGTCATGTAAAATCTCTAGGATTGCGTAGAGTCGATATTTTGGATATTGTAATTTCCCGAGTTGTTCACATTTAATGAATTTGTGTTTTCATCATTAATGCCTATGAATCTTTGTTTGATCTTTATGCATCTTAATGCTCAGTGCATTACATTAAGTTGAGAAAGTATGTCGGACAGATAAGAGATTAGCCCACTCACACGGGTAATCGCCTCTATTTACTATGTGATAAATAGAGATGAGACGGTTTTTAAGCTTATTATCTAGGTGATAATCGAGAGCTCAAGCTTAAAATAAATATGTCGCCTTAACTAAGTGTTAAGATGAGGACATGATATATACTATGTCCGAAAGTAAAATACCCCACATATTTTACTTTATCTGTCTAAGATGCCAGATGTGAGTTCTGATGAATTTTGTGAATGAGTAGATACGTGAACTCAAGTTAGACATTGGGTATGTCCGAACTATCATCTGTACGGTATTGATGGTGTAGACATACGCTCCATGGGAAAGGAGTTAATACCGTAATACGTATTTCATACTACGTATGCATGAGACGACCAATAAGAGTGGCAAAAGTTTAATCTCAACTTTTATGCCGTATGAGACTCTTGAGGAAAAGAGTTCCTCAATTTTTAGTGCCCTCATGACTTTTACTTATTCTCAAGATTTCTATTTAGTGTTTGCTATCTTAGAATGTTGCCAATGGTCATGAGTTGATTCGATCTAATGGGACATTACTAGAAAAGCAAGTTGAACTGAAGTTGAGAGTTTGAAGGAAAGAGGAAGATCGATTTTGGAGAATCACATTGTAGTTTTGTATTCACTAGTCGACCAATTATGACTGTCTTTGGGATAATCATAATTGTGAATACAATATATATATCATTGTTTAAAAGAGATCAAGAGAGATATAAATGTGATCGAATCGATCTAGGGTACTGCATACAAAACCTACTCAGAGTGTGACGCCTAATATGAGCTGCTATATATTCCTAACAGATGTATAGCAACGAGCTCTCAAAGTATGCTGGTCGCACGGATTATTCACCGGTATGAATGTTGAAGAGAGGTAAAGAGAATATTGTTCGGCCCACCATGTGCGAGTGGGAGATGATGGTTTTATTAGTAATGGGCTTAAGGCCCATCCGTCCATGTTGGGCTTAAGGTAGTGATGGGCTTAAGGCCCGTCCGCCCATGATGGGCCTAAGGGCCCGGCCCACAAGAATAAGGCCCGTGGATGGAGGGACCTATAAAAGGGATGAGAGAGAGAGAGGAACGTACCTTTTGGCATTAGAACGTTATTCCTCCTTCTCTCTCTCAAGAACACTCCCAAAAGAAAGGATTCTTGGAAGAGGCGACATCATCTTCTCTTCAAGGCGAATTGTCGTCATCGGAACGACCGGTAAGTTTCTCTTCCTCATATCGGCGTCGGTGTCCCCTCCTTGGCTAACAAGGTACGCTCGAATCCGCGGTGTGCTTTACGATCGGTGATACGTGTTTATTCCCGGGCTTATCTTCCGCATTCGTTTTAGGGATTCGATTTAGTGTCGAATCCGGTTTTCGGGGATCTGTTATTCCCAACACCCCTCCTTTTGATTCCAATACTCGTAGAGGTTGAGGTCGCCAATTGCTTCAGCCATTATTCCCCGAGGTCAAGGTTTGATGTTTCAGTATACCCACATATTACGTTCTTTCCATATGAGCCATGCAAGCCGACTAGAATTTCACTTGATTGCGACCCCGCATGGGAAGATAGGTTTCTAGTGAGCCATCTATTAATTTGAGTGACTGCATCTGTTGATCTCTTTAGTTTAATGCGGGGATCTGACCAGATTTTTCTTGTCCAATCACACAAAAGGAGAAGATTTCAGTGTTTCAGGAGTGGGCGACGCAATGGGCACAATGTATCAAGTACGAGCCTTCTCTTGTAGAGATCTTCTCTCGTAGAGATTTTCTTTTGTGGGGAGAACATTGTTGCATACACTCCATAGGAAGAAATGAATCTTCAAGCAGTGTTGAATCTGCCATGTACGAGTCCATAGGTTCTTGGGAGGCTGGTAGGATGTTGACAACAAGCTAAAGTTCGGTGTTTTTTTTTCCTAAGAACACATTTTGTTGTAGCCACTCTTCACCGAATATAATCATGTATTGTTATCCGTCCACACTAATTTATCCCTCTGTGAGTTGATACTTAGCAGGATGGAGAGGATCTCTTGGACTAATCTTTCCTCAGAAAGTTCGTGCAGCTTCACTAGGTTCCAATCATGGGCGACTGGCTCAATCAATTCCTCTACATATTTAGGGTTGTGTTGATTCGCCAAGCCACCAATGCGGCCACTAGATAACCACAGGTTTTCGTAAATTCGGATTCTAGCACCCATCTCCCAAACTTTGCCACCTCCATAAAGGGCAATGACCATTTCCAGCATGCCAAAATTCTCCTTGCGGATAATATAAGCCCTTCATAATGTGTCTCCCTATCATCGCCTTATTGAACTCCACCTAGTCCCTAAAACTCAATTCTCATTCATCTTTCCTTGTTTTCAATAACTCCCAATTCCTCCGGTGGAGTCCTTGTCTTTCAACATTTTGTTTCCATCAAAAACAAGCAATCTTTTTTACAACTGATTTTCAAATAGAAACGGGAGTTTTGAAAATGGATATTGTGACCTGTGGAAGTGCTTGGACTACTATCTTGATAAGGATCTCCTCACCACTTTAGACATCAATTTCTCTTTTTTACCCTCCAGCTTCGTATTAACACGCACTAAGACCCGAGCAAACATTTGTTTCTTTGACCGTCCCTAGTCTGAAGGAATACCTAGGTATTTGCCTATTTTGTCAGTAATAGGGACATAAAGCTCATCTGACATATTCTGCTTTAATAGCCGTGGACAATTTAGCCCGAAGAAGATGCCCAATTTGTTTATGTTTATTGCTTGACCTAAAGCATAGCAGTAGCAGTTTAGAATATTCTCCAGGCTTTGGCATTCTTTAATTGTACCATCGAGGAAGAAGATGGCATCATCTACAAAGGGTAGATGGGAGATCATGGGACACCACCTATTTAGTTCTACTCCACGCAAGCTCTCATTCAAGATTGCCTTGTTCATAAGCATAGATAATACATTTGCCATTATGATAAAAAGATAAGGTAATAGTGAGTCGCCTTATCTTAACCCTCAAGAAGGTTGAAATTGTTGGAGTGGTTCCCCATTCATTTTCACACTAAAAGCCACTGTGGAAATATACCGTTTGACTCGTTGTACCCATTCCACATAGAAGCCCATTGCCCTCTTGCAGTTATATAGGAAGTCCATTTCAACTCTATTGTAGGCCTTCTGCATATCAAGTTTAAAACTGTCCAAACTTTCTTTTTGCTCTTTTGGATGCGGAGCTGGTGAAGCATCTCTTGGACTATCAAGATATTGTCATGTATTTGTCTACCACCCACGAAGGCACTTCAAGAAGACATGTTTTGAGATGATTGGCCATTACTTTTTAAATAATCTTGTAATTAAATTTGCACAAGATTATTGGCCTAAATTGTGAAATATTCTCCGAGCTGGCTACTTCTAGAATCAATGCAATATAGGTCAAGTGAAGGGTCAAAAGTACTTGTAGTTGAAGAAATTGTTTACCATATCGAATACATCCTACTAGATTTCGGTCTAGTACTGATGATACAATGTCGGTTTAATCCATTCGGACCAAGTGCCTAAGTTGCTCCCATTTGAAACATTGCTTCTTTCGCTACCTCTATTTACACCTTTTTCATCAAGGCCGCATTTATCTCATCATGGACAAGGTTTGAGCATTCGTCGAGTATAAGTTGGTAATTTATGGGCCCCACAGTAATATATAAGGAGCTGTAGAATTGCCGAATATGCTATTTTAAAGCTTTAGGGTCATGGCACCACTAACTGTCTTCCATTTTCAGCATTAATGCTTGATTATGTATTCTTCTTTGTATCACTATAGCATGAAAATATTTGGTGTTTTTGCCCCCCCCCCCCACCTAAGCCAACTCACTAGGGATCTTGTACTCTAGTACATATCACCCTGCCTTTGTAATCTCTCTATTCGTTCTTTGAGTCATTGTCATTCCTCCCGAAGCCCGCCTCACTTGGGTTATTAGTAATCTCAGTAAGTCTCTTCATTAGACACTCAACTTGCCGTCAAGTATCGGAAAATTTCCTTATATTCTAGGACCCCAATGCACTAGCTACCTTCCTCGATTTCCTCCCTATGTCTCCACAAGAACAAAACCTATCATGCCAGGCCTTTTTAACCACATCCTTACACTCAGGTCTTTTACCTGAAAAGCCTCAATGCGAAACTCTTATTGCCTCTTGTTATTCTTCGAGTGCATTGCAACAAGAAGTGGACTATGGTCAGAACCTATAGCTGGTAAAGCATATGTCTCTACACTTCGGAACTCTACTCGCGATTCTAAGTTGCATACTGCCCTATCTAATCTTTCTCTCACTGTGACTTCCATTTCTCTTATGTTAAACCATGTATAGACGCATCCCTTACCTTTCATATCCATTAAAAAGCAATCATTTAACATTATGCCACAAATCTAAGATTAAGGTTTTTCGAGGAGTTGTCTTAGAGAGACAGAGAATCAATATCCAACCCGTCTAGTTGATCTCGTCCACCTAGTTTATATGTACTTTAAAAATATGTGTTATATATTTAGTTCATTAAATATAAATGATAATTATAAAATAGTATATTAAATTGTAGATTTTCCACATAAACTTACAATTACAATTTTTTCATAATTTAAAGTACATATAAGTTTATTACATGAATAAATTTTCACTTAATTGTGGGTTAACTCTTACATTATAATAAGATAAATTAACCAAGGGTTATCATGATATATCTCTTTATTAATTTATCTAAATCTTCTCCTTCTTCATATAGAATACTTGAATGTCACAAAATTGAAAAGATTGCAATTCAGATAGAAGCTAAATATTTATCGTATGCATTTGGTAATAATATAATTTATGGGAGGGAGTCTTTTTACATGATTTGATACTTAAGTGGGGAAAAGGATGGTAATTGCTGAAGATTTGATGGGCTCTTAAATAAACCATCTTGTGCATATGCTCGCTAATATTGAAAACCCTAAGATTTTGTTCTTCCTTCGGGATAACAGATATTATCTCCTCTCTGATTCTCATTTCAACAGATGGGTTCATGGAAAGAGCCCAGAAAAAGCACGTGAGAGTTGAACCAGTACTTTCTATCCCCGCGCTCATGAAATTCATAATCGTGTCCCTAAGGAACTTGTCATTGCATTCTAAAGCGCCCAATGTCTCATTTTCCACCATATACAATGTTAATAAATCTGCACCACTTTCATCTCCCTTCACTTTGCTGGTTCCTTCTCTCAGTTCAACTCTCTTCATCGCTATGTAATTCCCTAGAATTTGGTCTATATCTTCCCAAGCTCTTCTCAGTTTCTCCTCCACTCCAATCCCCAACAACCTCTGCAGAGTGCCGAACCACTCGGGGTACAAGTGGCGATAGAAAATCACCTCCTCGGCATCACCCAATGCCTTGGAAATTGGGACTTCTGGGAATTCGACGGACAAACTGCCGGGGTCGAACCCCGTGACGAATCTGCAAGCAGAATCAAAGGTGAACCTGTGGAACAAATCCTGCAAATCCACTGTAACACCTCTCTGAGACAATTCGTCGAGCACCCTGAGCAGACCATTCTCCGCCTTGTCCCTAGTGGTCGACGACAAGGACCGATGGAACCGTTGGTCTTTCATAAACACCTGAGCGACCCTTCTCTGCGTAATCCACAGATTGGAGTCGGTGTTGAAGATCCCGTCGCCGAGAATGTCGAACACCCTCTTGAACTCAGGCCCTTTCGGGAAGTTCCCAAAGTTGGCGCTCATGATGTAGTGGAAGTTAGCAGGATCAGCAGTGACCAGCATGTCCATGCCGGAAAACCAGAGGAACCGGAAGAAGAAGTTGCCGTGGTTCCGCTCAACAACGCCGGTGGCCCAGTCGTGGACGCGGCTCAGGTTGAGGAAGAGCGCCGGTAGCATCCCCACGAGCGGCCAGTTCCTGGGGAACCCATCATCGCTTTTACCGAGGAGACGAAGGACCGCAAAGCAAATCCCGGCCAAGAATATCTCCAAGAAACCTATCAATGCCATTGAAGCTGCCCACTCTCTCTCTCTCTCTCTCTCTCTCTCGCTCTGTGAGAAGGTTTTGGAAGTCTAGTAATATATAGAAGCGAGGAGGAGAGATGACACCGACAGTAGGTGGCGGGAGGTCGACTGGCATTGAAAGTGCAAGGACGATTTATGTCTCGAACATTGCTTTCAAATAAGCGTATCAAATGTGACTACATCTCCAAAATATTTATATGCATTTTTTGATCGTGCGTCGGCTCAAAAGATATCATGCAGTCTCTTGCTCATCATCCAAATTAAGCACACAATAAAACTTGGAATTTTTCAACTATATGATTAAAAAATAATTGAAAAGTACTTGCCTATCTTCTTCTCCTAAATTTCAGCCTTCTGTACTTTGCAACATGATTTCCAACATCTTTTTTTTTCAAAATTTAAATTCTCATGTCCTCCTTCTTTAACAAATTTTGTTATTTTCCACTTCTAAGGCTGACAACCACAGCTTTTTCTCGGTCTTGACAACAACATTTAATTTTTTGGGATACCATCCCAAAAAGGAGGCCCTTGATTAAATGTCGTTGCCAAAGCGTGAAGATATGATCTTTTTGGGATAAGGAGGCCCATGCTGTTGCAGAGAGTGAAGATAATTCAACAAAAAAAGACAAGCTTGTGTATCCCACTAATTAATGCTAAATTTTGTGAAGTTCTCGACAACACGATGTTCACTTAAATATCATAACATTTTTTCCATCACTTAACTACCATAACTTCTAAAAAAACATTCATTTGAGTGTTATAATTAAGCATTGTAACTTTTAAAATATGTTCATCCAAGTGTCAGAAATTTGATGTAGAGAACTTTTTAAAAAATTGTAGCCTTCAAGTTATTAATTGAAAAGTTATATAACCTTCAAGTGATTGGAAAAAAAAAGTAATGGCATCAAGTGAGCACTATACATAAGTTATGACACTCAAAGAATCAAAAAAAAAAAATTATGACACTCAAGTGAGTGGCATATGAAAGTTAAGATACTTATAGTATACTTTTCCCTTGTAGGTTCAAACCAAATCAAAGAGGCAATTGAACTTCTTTTATTTGATCCGACTCACTTTGGATCATGTTTAATCAACGAACTCAAATTCGAGATAAAATTTTTAGACATGCGTTAATTCATGGACATTAAAAAGAAATTCACGCAACATTAACCAACTGGTGAATATTTCCTTCAAAAGGGTAAGTCAAAAAAAAAAAAAAAAGGAATAAAACTTAGCTGACCATCCTTTGTAAAATGACAGAGTGATAGTCAAATACGGGCCATGAGCAATTTTTGAGGAAACCATGGACTTCCTCAAATTGAGAAACAAATCAAAGAAATTATATTCACACGATAAGAACGGCAATCGCCGCCTAGGATCACGCGACCTCAGGTAGCGCCACTTGGATCGCTTTACCTCAAGTGACCGTCACTTGGGTCGTGCGACCTAGGGCGTCGCCTAAGGTCCCGTGACCTTAGGCAAGGCTGCCCTACGGCTAGTGGCCAAACGTGATTGGTCGAATCCGAGTTCTATCGGATTAATTTTAATTCTTTTTTTTAAAAAAAATTATAAAAATCCTTTGTAAATGTAAGTTTTATCAAACGGTATGTAAGCCAAAACTATTTTTCAATGCACTTTAAAATTACAATTTTCCATACACAATAGCATTTCAGAAAATTCCTTTAGCCCAAAGGTATGTACATTTTCTCAAAGTCATTTCTCCAAAGTCGTACCAAACAAAGCTTACATAGGCTTCATTTGGTTTGGTTTTGGGGAAATGACATTAAGAAAATGCAAATACCTTTGGGCAAAAGGGATTTTTCAAAATACTATCGTGTTTGGCAAATTATAATTCTAAAGTGCATTGGAAGATAGTTTTGGCTTAAATGCCATTTGGTAAAACTCACATTTGCAAAGAGATTTTATTTAAAATCAAATAAAATCAAAATTAATCCGATAGAGTTCAGCCGTTGGCCAACCACCAATGACCAAATCTGGTCGCGAAGTTACCTCGCTTGAGGTCACTTGACCTCAAGCAACGCCCTAAGTTGCACAACCCAGGCGGTAGTCGCCTAAGGTCGCACGACATTGTGCAATGACATGGGTCACATGACTCAGGCGACGGTCACCGAGATGTGCAACCCCTAGGCAATGGTTGTCGAGGACAAGCGATTCCTCAGGTAGCAGTCGCGGTTCTTATTGTTTAAATATTATTACTTTGATTTGTTTCTCAATTTGAGCTTGTAATAAAGAATTATGCAACTCTCAAAAAAGAAATAAGAAAAATAGAATAAAAAAGAAACCGTTTGAGAAAGTCCACGATTTCCTCAAAATTTGCTTGTGGCCTATGCTTGACTGTCAATCCGTCATTTTAGGGAGACGGTCAGCTAAGCTATGTTCTTTTTTTCTTTTTTTCGGTTTGCCTTTCTAATGCGACCGGTAGAAGAATATATTCACGGGTTGGCTAATGTGGCGTGAATTTCTTTTTTACTCATGTCCACTTGTGAATTAATATGCATGTCCTATATATCTCTAGTTTGAGTCCGTTGATTAAACACGATCCAAAGTGAGTCCGGCCAAATAGACAAAGTTCAATTGCCTCGTTGATTTTGTTTGAACCTATAAGGAAAAATGATACTATAAGTGCCATAATTTTCGTACGACCTTCACTTAAGTGCCATTATTTTTTTTCAATTCCTTGAGTGTCATAACTTATAAACAATGCTCATCTAATACCATTACTTTATTATTTTTTTTTTTTTTTGCGATCACTTGAAGGTTATATAACTTTTCAATTAATCATTTGAAGACCACGACTTTGTAAAAATGTTCACCACAAGTGCTATGTCATGTCGGATTTCCAACACTTGGAAGAACATTTTTTAAAAGTTATAGTACTTAGTAATCAATTCAAAATTATAGCACACAAATGAATGTTTTTTAAAAGTTATGATAGTTAAGTGGTCGAAAAAAAAGTTATGGTATTCAAGTGAACATCGTGTGGTCGAGAACTTCACAAAATTGGGCATTAATTAATGGGACACACAAGGTCATCTTCTTTTTGTTGAATTATCTACATGCTCTGCAACAACATTGATGAAGGGCCTCCATTTTAGCATTATATCAATACAAAGGTGGGGCTTGTGATTGAGTATACGTATACAGAGCTCGTTGGAAGCTCTTATGACCACAGGAAGAAGACAAAAAACAAAAGAAAATAAAAAAGTTTGTGTCTGGCGCTCTGTTAATCTCTTTTATTTTCTTCAGTCGTCCAATCGGGGCGGCACTCTCTTTCTTGCGCGTACGTTGTAAGATTTGTGCTATAAACAGTTGGCATTGAGGGTAATTCTAGGGTTGGGAAATATCTGACTGATTGTAATTGTGTATTCTCTTTTTAATTAACGGATTATTAGCGGTTGTTCTCCCTATAGATGTAAGACATTTGGACCAAACCACGAAATTCCCTCGTGTCATTTATCATTCATCAGTTTAATTTTCTTTGAAAATTTAGGACGCGTTTGGTAACGTTTATGTTCAAAAATTGTTTCTGGGAAACTATTTCTGTTCCGATGAATAATTTTTGAACAGAAGAACGTCTTTGGTAAATGCACAAAATTTATGTTCCTGAAATAAAAAAAGAACAAAAACACGTTTGGTAAACTTGTATAATTATTTTGTTTCTTTTAATTTTTTTAATATCTTTTTTTTTTTTTTTTCTTTTTTTTCTTTTTCTTCTTTCTTCCTTTTGACCGATTGCCGGCCTCGACCATGGCCGGTGACCGGCCGACGAGGGCCGACGGCCTCGCCTTGGCTAGGCGAGCGCCCAATGGTGACTCGGCGAGGCTTGAGGTGGCTGGGTGAGCTCGACCTCGCCGGGCCACCGCTGGGTGACGCCAACCTAGCGATGGCTTGCGAGGTTGAGCCTCACCAGGGGCCGGCGACACTCCGGCAAGGTTGCCGGCCATAGCCAAGGCATGCGACCGGCCAAAGAAAAAAGAAGAAGAAAAAGTAGAAAAAAAAAAAAGAATAAGTGTTTCTCGGAATTGTTCTCGAGAACAAGAAACAAGTTTTTTCTACTTCTTGTTTCTGTTTCAAATCTGTTCCCGAGAACAAAAGTGTAAACAAACGCATTTTTGTTCTTTTTTTGTTCCTCGAAACAAAAGAACTTTCCGGGGAATAGAAACAAAAGTGACAAACTTTATTTGCATGGAAATTTTGACTTTTGGAGGATAAGTACACTAAAACTAACAAAAGTTGTGTATAGCATTCATTTTTGTGCCAAAAGTTTTTTCGAATCACTTAAGTGCCACTTATTTAAAAAAACGATCATTTAAATGCCAATTTCGGTCTAAATCGCCGAAAATCTGATATGGCTATATTTTATTAATTCATCAATCCCACATGGCTCACCAACATGTCTAATCAGCATATGACTCCTAAAAGATGTCATCCAAAAGTTATAAATAATGATCATTTGAGTGTCAAATTTTATTTAAAAGATCATTTGAGTACTGAATTTTGTTTAAAGTGATCATTTTAGTGTCAGTCGTTGTTAAAAAGCGATCATTTTAGTTCTAAGCATGCTAGTGCAAATGCCACGTGGACTAGATTTAAAAAAAAAAATTGTGAAGTCATATTATAATTTTAGTTATAAATGACATAAAATCAATTTAGCCAGAATTTTTTGCCATTGACACTTAAGTGATTATTTTTCTTCGATTTAACACTTATGTGAGCCGGTGAGAATTTTTGGCGTTAAAGTAAGCGTTATACACAACTTTTGACACTTTTAGTATACTTATCCTAACTTTTGGGTATAACTTCCCTACTATCAGCTCAAAGTACCAATTAGACAACACAACGCCATATGAGTGTAGGACTGCAATAAACCAATCCTTGCAATACGAAATCTGACCACAGAGAAAATATTACATGGAAAAGCATCAGCATCAGGATATTTTTGACAAAGAAAATGGAAGAATCCCATTTGCTGAGCCTATGCATCTTAGCTGGCTTACTCAAGATAGCCAACCATGTAAGATGTCATGCTTAGCTATTAGAGTCATAGCTGCATTAAAGAGATCAAAGTAAATTCTAAAAAAAATTAAAAATGCAAACAAGTCTTTAAACTAGTCGAATTCTAGAAATGTTGGGGTTAGATATGATTTAGACAAAATGGATCATGTTTTAAAGGATTGTGGAAAGTTTAGTCGAATTTTTCATGTGCTGTGCACATGTCGTGCACGTATTGTGCATATAGTCTGTACTTGCCTTTAGCCTTAACATGCTCAAAAGCTAGATAGCCTGTGAAACTAGTGACCGCAGCAACCATCTTTTCATGTTGTTTGAAGTCAACAGTTCTTTTTGTGACGAGAAGATATTCAGTGCTATGCTGATGATTCAGCTAGCATAGTATGCATTTTTTTTCTCACGGCCTCTAGAATCTAAGGTGCTTTGCATGGTAACCTTCCCAGCCCAAGAATTTCTATTCTTTTGTTCCCCGGAACAAAAAAAGAATAGAAATTTGTTTGATAACTTGAAGTTGATTTCTATTCCCGGAATAGAAAAGTTAGCCCGGGAATAGAAACGAGAAATAAAAAAAAAGTTCTTCTTGTCCTAGGAACAATTTCTAGAAATAAGCAAATTTTCTTTTTTTTATTTTTGTTTTATTTCTCTCTTGCCGTGGCCACCTCCAACCGCCCGGAGCCACCGCCGATCGCCACCCGCCGCCGCCGACCGTGAGCAAGAATAAAAAAATAAAAATAAAAAAACAAATAAATACAAAAATCAAATAAATACAAAAAAAACAAATAAATACAAATAAATACAAAAAAAACAAATAAATACAAATAAAAAACAAACGCAAGAAAATAAAAAAAAACAAAAAATAAAAATAAAAAAACAAAAATAAGAAAAATAAATACAAAAACAAATAAATACAAAAACAAATAAAAAACAAATAAATACAAAAACAAATAAATACAAATAAAAAACAAACGCAAGAAAATAAAAAAAACACAAAAAACAAATAAATACAAAAAACAAATAAATAAATAAAAATAAATAAATACAAATAAAAAACAAACGCAAGAAAATAAAAAAAACAAATAAATAAATAATAAATAAATAAATACAAAAAAACAAATAAATACAAAAACAAATAAAAACAAATAAATACAAAAAAAAATTGTCAAGTCATATTATAATTTTAGTTATAAATGACATAAAATCAATTTAGCCAAAATTTTTTGCCATTGACACTTAAGTGATCGTTTTTCTTCGATTTAACACTTATGTGAGCCGGTGAGAATTTTTGGCATTAAAGTAAGCGTTATACACAACTTTTGACACTTCTAGTGTACTTATTCTAACTTTTGGGTATAACTTCCCTACTATCAGCTCAAAGTACCAATTAGATAGCACAACGCCATATGAGTGTAGGACCGGAATAAACCAATCCTTGCAATACGAAATCTGACCACAGAGAAAATATTACGTGGAAAAGCATCAGCATCAGGATATTTTTGACAAAGGAAATGGAAGAATCCCATTTGCTGAGCCTATGCATCTTAGCTGGCTTACTCAAGATAGCCAACCGCGTAAGATGTCATGCTTAGCTATTAGAGTCACAGCTGCATTAAAGAGATCAAAAATTCTTTAAAAAAATAAAAATGCAAACAAATCTTTAAACTAGTCGAATTCTAGAAATGTTGGGGTTAGATATGATTTAGACAAAATGGATCATGTTTTAAAGGATTGTGGAAAGTTTAGTCGAATTTTCCATGTGCTGTGCACATTTCGTGCACGTATTGTGCATATAGTTTGTACTTGCCTCTAGCCTTAACATGCTCAAAAGCTAGATAGCTTGTGAAACTAGTGACCGCAGCAACCATCTTTTCATGTTGTTTGAAGTAAACAGTTCTTTTTGTGATGAGAAGATATTCAGTGCTATGCTGATGATTCAGCTAGCATAGTATCCATTTTTTTTCTCACGGCCTCTAGAATCTAAGCGTATCTATACAGTGCCAAAATAGCAGAACGGCACACATGCACATGTCGTGCACATGTCATGCATATAGTTTGTACTTGCCTCTAGCCTTACTATGCTCGCCAGATAGCTCGTGGAGCAGGTGCCCAAAGCAGCAATCCTTTCATGGTGTTTGAAGTCAACAATTCTTTTGTGATGAGAAAATATTCCATGCTTTGCAACTATCATTCATCAGATAACGTGGTACGCATTTTTTTCTCACTGCAACTAAAATCTTGGCACGTTTATACAGTGCCAAAACAGCAAATTAATGTGGAATAAAAATTAAAAACATTCGATGTCTCTCTTGCTCCTCCATCCACAACCAGCCGACCTCCGCTCCCCTTGTTGTCGCCAGCATCACGGTCCAAGCCGCGCCCTGCTACCTCCAGTCGCCACCTCCTCCGTTGTCTTTGTTAGCCGATCGTGAGCAACTTTTTTGGGTCGATCCTCTGGGGTTTTCTTTTCTTTTTTGGTCCTCGCCTCCTCCGTTGTCTTCCATTTCTCTTTTGGGTTTTCTTTCTCGATCTTCTGGGGTTTCTTTGACTTTGAAAGTGATCGAAGAAGGAAGCAATTTTTTTTTTACGATTTTTTCTGGGTTGATACTTGGAAGAAAAAATGAAAGGGAGAGTCTTCCTCAGAACTCACAATTTTTGCCTTTTTTTTTTTTTTTTGTATTTCATTTCATATCAACAAACGCTTGTCAAGATTTCAGTGATTGAAAGGAAAAAAATGCACACCACGTCAACTGATGACTTGATAATTTCAAATCACTTGAACAACTCACTTGGACATAATGTAAGAATGGCATATGGTGGAGGTTATCCATTGCTGAGTATAGCTTTTGACCCATGTCTCGCGCTTGCTTCGGGAGTTAGACTTCTACTGAGAAAATAGAAAGAATATTAATCAACTTGACAAAAATATTGTGCATGAAATCAAATAAAGTGACACCAAACAGAACTGGACTTTCCAAAATAAGAGGAAGTACCCTCAGAGAAATAATCGTCCACAACTGAAATTACAATAAATAAATTTAAAAAAAAAAAAACTTTAGTGGTGACTATCTTCCCCTGCATATAGCTTCACTCTCTATAACGGGTCGGATCGTCCCTATGATGGGTCGGGTCATCCCCGTCGGTGGCGCTGCCATCCGTTCCAAGTGTATGCGCGGATTCCTCAGGCTATGGGGCATGCTCAGTGCCCATCACCTGATCCACGGTCTGGGACGCCTCCTTATTGGCCTTCGAAATAGGGTGGACAATTTCTGACATGATCAACATGGTTTGACACGATTTTACATTCAATAGCTTTCAAAACATCTCAGAAATTAATTTGAAATCCATCTACTCTGATGATGCCAATGTCTTGGTGAGATGAAGAGTTTCGTCATAACGTTTGTAGCGGGGCACTCTCCATATATAGAATCACACACCTCCATAGTCACCTCATGAATTCTTTTGCGATGCTTAAAAGAAAATGGCTGAATCATTAAAGAGCCGTAAGTGAATGCTGATGGATGTAATTATAAACTAGAATTATTGATTGTTTTTAACTAATAATTTACATCAGCAGCAAGGCAAATAGCATCAAAGAGGCAATTTCATGCTTTCTTGGAGTAACCTGAATATAGAGAGGACGATAAAAATTTCTTTTATACACGGGGAACCATACATCTACCAAATTTGGCAACACATTATCTTTTTATCTATTCGATATTTCATTAACGGTTTTAGATATTTTTATGGCTATAGTAATGTGTTTGAAAAGAATTAATAAATTAATTTCTAATTTTCATTATATCTGTAGTTTTAGATTATCAGTCCAATGCAAATTCATGGGTTAGAATCTCAAGCACGGTGGCTTGAGATAGCTCTAAAATGGTGGGAGTTGGTCTTAATTCTCAAATGGTGAGAGTTTATCTTAAATCAAAGGATGTTCGAGTTAAGTATGATCTTGACAAAGTGGATCATGTTTCTAAGGATTGTGGAAGGTCTAACCAAAATTTTCGTGTGTCATGCAAATAATTTAGATAATGCAAATAACTCAAACAAAATTGAGTTGATCTTGGTCTAGGCGAGTCAGGCCGTAGCTTGACTTTTTTGAAAATATCTTTATTAATATGCTATTTGTTAATCATTACGTATTACGACCCAAACATGCAATTACACTATATTTTGTATTAGCTTCTTAAGAGCTAAAAAAGATGGGATTAATGGACTAACTCTTGATACAGGATGGAGCTCCGAGCATGCATAACGATTTTGGAAGTCTTATTTTGGGGTGTGCTGCAACTAAACTGAAAAATCAATTTGAGATTATTTTTCAACCTAGAAAATCTTCATTTTTACGCCCATTTCCCCCAAATTTGACATCGCATTACTTTTTTTTTCCTTAGCTATTCGATATTTCATTAATGGTTTTAAATATTTTTATGACTTTAGTAATGTGTTTGAAAAGAATCGATATATTAATTTCTAATTTTCAATATATTTGTAGTTTTAGATTTAATTTTTTTTATCATCCCGATGCCAATTCAAGGGTTGGAATCTCAAGATTGGTAGTTTGAATTAGCCCTAAGACGGTGGGAGTTGGTCTTAATCCCGAGACCCTCCTTAAATCCAAGGATGTTCGAGTTTGATGTGATTTGAATAAACCGGATCATGTAACCAAGGACTATGGAAGGTCTAGCTGAATTTTCTGTGTCGTACATGTGTAGTGCATATAATTTGGACAAGGCTTCCTTTAATTCGCTCAAAATGACTAATAATACTCAAATTGAATAATTTTTTTTATGTTAATATCTTGAAAAACTCAAAACTAGTACACTTTTGACAAATTTACCATAAAATTAATTTTTTAACAACCAAAAACCTCAAATTGATATCATTTAACAAATATACTCCAAATTGGTACATTTATAATAAATTTACTCTTTATTAGTTTTTGTTTGTTGAATTAATGGGTTAAATAACACATGACAATTGATTGATATATCGGTTTAAAATTTTATTCTTTATTTATCCTAGTTGTACTATTTTTGTGGTGTTAATTCAATTTAACAAATGGTATATTTTTCATAAATATATCAATTTAGATTTTTAGAAGTCGAACTAGGGTACCAGTTTGGGATGTTTTGAGTCAATTGGGATGAACTTGTCATAGATATAATATTTTAAGATTTTTCGTGGTCAAAAATTAATTTGTGATAAATTTATCATATATGTATTAATTTGAAATTTTTATGTTAATTTTTAAGGAAAATACCACAAAAAATCTTAAACTTTACCCAAAGTGACAAATTTACCTTAAACTTTTTTTTTTTTTACATGAAAAATCAAACTTTTCAGAAATACGACACATTTACCCCATTAAAAAAGGCATTTTCGTCTTATTCTTTCTGTTTTTTTCCTTTTTTTTCTTTTTTTTTTTCTTCTTCTTCTCTCTTCCCCTCCGCCTCGGTCATGAGGCGGGGAGGAAGCCGGCGTCGGCGAGGGTGCGCTCGTAACGCCATCGAGGGTGCTCCGCCCGAGGGTGACGAGCGACCTTCACCGGGCGCGGCTTTCCTCTACCGCCAGCTCCGCCATGGCTAGAGGGAAGAAAGAAAAGAAGAAAAAAAAAAAATTAAAAATTAAAAAGTAAAAAGCATTAAAATAGGGTAAATGTTTGAATAAAAGTTGTGATTTTTGAATGAAAGAAATTTGGGGTAAATGTTATAAAAAAAAAATTTGGGGATTTTTAAATTTTCACTGAAAAAAATTTGGAATAAATTTGTCGAAGTTTTTTTATTTTTTTTTCCCTAATTTTTATATGGGAAAAGGAGAAGGCGGTTTATGAATGGTCGAGGACAGGCCTCGGCCTTATCGCATTTCCTTTGCTGGTTCGGTCGGGCAAAAGCCGAAGTGGCTCGAGAAGACGACGAAGCATAGGGTGACCGCAGAAGAAGAGATGATGGTGGTGGTGGAAGCTGGTCATCCTCATCGGTGTCGCTTATCGACGCCATTTCCGCTTTCCTCTGCTCGTCGGCGTGCTTCCTTCAGCGCTTCGCTCACTCCACGAACTGTACGGAGCTACGGCCGTTCGTCGATACGGCCCCCGAAACTGAGACTAGGGAGCAGCGCAAGGTCGTTGCCGCCGCCGCGGCGTCTCCGGCTGCTTCCGGCGGCGGCGGCTGCAGGAGTTCCGTCGCCGCCGCTTGATCTTACCGAAGAGAACATCGGGCTGGTTCTAGCCGACGCTCGGGTGGAGGCAAGTAATCTCAGGTCGTCTTTCTTGGTGGAATTTGATGATGGAATCGGTTTCATGGTTAGCGTACACGGTTAGGATAAGTTGAATTAAATCCCCTTCACTGGCCGATGGGGAGATGATGATGTGGTATGACACTGTCTCTTTAGCTTGGAAGTGTGCTCTGAAGCCTTAGGGCTCAACCGAGTAATGCGATGATAGTGAACTGAACATTGACATAAGTGAAGCCCATGCTTTTCATGGCTAGCTTGTTCAGACCCTCGATTTGATCTTGTTGGTTCAGTTTTAGTTTAGTATCTCCGGCATTGCTCATTGTCTTTGCATCAGCAATGTGGGTTCGCAACGTGCATTTTGTTGAAAGAAAAGAAAAACTAAGTCCGTTTGTTCGGACTGCGAAGTAGGTTGAGCTCGGTATTCCTTTGCATTGTTTGAATTGGCGATAGTTTGAAGTCATTGTGAGATGCACTTCGTTTTGGGTATTTACCATTTAACGGTTAGTGAGACTGCTTTGCTCCTTGGAAATATCTCCAGTTCCTGGTTCAGTAATCCTTTAGTTTTGGATGTGCACAGGTCGATGAATCTACTTTCTTATGCAAGTCACCTCCATCACCGTCGATATAGATGGCTTGTGTTAAAAGAACAGCTTACGCTGCTCGTGTCTAGTCCTTTGAATTGTACTTTCTCTAGACAGACTTGATAAAGCTGCTGATTACTTCTTTTTCAAACCTTAAATAGATTATTTGTGTGCAATTGCTTAGAAAATTAAATCTGATGGGTGCATGGTCTCTCTTTCTTTGTTCGTTTGCAGTTGGCTCAAATTTTCGACACTTCAGTAGGCATAACAGGTGATATCGACCCTGCAGTTAAAAAGGCCTTTTCTCTTTCACCCCTTCATGAAGTCTTAGAAATAACTGTACTGCAGGACAAATTGAGCTTGCGGAACTGGATGGACCCTTTGTGACGATAAGTCTTAAAGGCCGGTTTTGGCACGAACGATCCATGGTCCTCGCCAGAGTAGGGAACTATTTGAAGCAGAGGATCCCGGTAAGTCCCTTTACTGAGGTTTCACTTCTCGAAACTGACTGATATATGCATTGGTTCTATTTTCTCTAGAAACAATCGCTTCAAGATAGAGAATTGTTCACTTAACATTCGGTGATGTTCAGTTGTTGTTCTGTCGCTAGGAAATCTTGGAGGTAGACATAGAAGATGAAAAGCAGTTGGACGACAGCCCTGAAAATTTCTGATCAGCATGCTGCTTACTTTCTTGTTCTTGTCCTACCGGGCAGTTTGTGTTGTTGCTTGTGTGAACACAGAAAATCACAAGAGAAGGAATCAAATTGAAGGGGCATAGGACAGATTCGAGAGGTGGAAGAAGAAGGGGACGTGGAAGGAGGAGGGAGGAGAGAATATGAGGGAGTTAATTCTGATTAATTTCAAGATTTTTGCTGTTCTAATCTGATACGATTACCCAAAATCTCTCTCTAACATAGGATGATTCTGAACCTTCCTAACAAATGGTCATCCTTACATCCAAAGAAGCTTCTTTCACTTCTTTCCCAATTTACATGGAGAAGCAGAGTTAAGGATAAGCATTTGTGTTACTGCTGCTATGTTGGGTCAAACTCAAGCACGGAAGGAATTGGATAGGAAGCTTACGTAGAGAGTGGCGTGCAAGAATTCGTTCGGTATAAAGGCCACAATTTAATTTATAGTTTCACGGTCTCGCAACCCAAGCTGTCGTGATCCCTATCTCGATCTATTCCTAAATGACTATGCAATTCCTTTAACTTGGGAGAAGAGCAAGAGAAACAGTTGATCCGATCAATGTAACAAGTTTTGCTCGATAGCATTGTTCCATGCACTTAGTTTAGGAAATGTGATTAGTGAACAAATCGACAAGCATAACATGACCGCCCATCGCAGAGTAGAAATTATTCACTCTGCCAAGGATAAAGTATAGGATAAATTTTTCTGTATCCTACACCTTGTTTGGTATATTACTGAACGTACCAATGAGTGTATCCCTAATCGTCAATCGTAATAGTCAATCACTAACAAACATCATGCTAAATTAAAAGGCGAATCACAAGGGTTTGGACTGTTTCGACTTTCAAAATGCATGGATATTGCACGATCGAATCTTGTAGAAATAGTTTATGGTACATGTGTTATTATTTGATGGTGAATGGAGGTTGAAGAACTCATAAAGAACAAGAGAAGAGAAGGTGAAAAAATCACCAGAAGAAAAAACAGAAAGACAGGAGGAAGAGAAAGGTCCCGTGGGGAACGGTTGAAGAACATGGGGGGAATGAGAACGGAAAATCTTAGTTTACTCAGCGCTCGCGAGTCATGACAAGACAAGACTCCGCCCCAGAATATGCTGTTTTAAGGAAGCACCTATACTTCATAATCCTATTCATTAATCTTGTCTAAAAATAGAAATTAATCAGATATCTAAAATAGATTGCGAACTCATGAAAAGCAAATTCATCCTCTTCTAATGGGGGCAAGAATGAGCTAGCTCTTAATTTACGGATTTTCAATCTAGTATCTCAACCGTTCAAATTTGGCTTAATGTGAGGTCTCCTTTAAAAAAATTATCATGTCATGTGATTTTGTTGACATGGTCCGCATACTTCTCAAAAATTAAATATAACTGCTGACGTGGCTCACTTACCTAAGAAAAATTATCCTATCTCCATTTGAGTGTTTAGGATAAGATAGAATATAAACATGGACAATGTTAGCTATGCAATATGTTTCTACTAGCATATATTATCTTAAAATGTTAAATCGGGCACCAATATAAATATAGGTAATGGCTAGACATTTTATGTCCCCAATTTTAATGGAGACCTCACATTGAGCCAAATTTGAAATGTTGAGCTACTTAGCTAAGTAAAAAGAGCATGGGTATCAAATTGTGAATGAGTAAAAATTTAGGTATTTGCAATGTCATTTCTACTAAAATTTACACATATAATCTCTTTTTATCATCAATAACAGGTTCTTGTACCTGACTCTTGCCTAGGCAAGGGCACATTATTCTTTCATGGTTGTTCCCAAAATAAATAAAAGAACAAATTCTACTTTTTGTATTTATGTTCACGCCATTTCCTAATCAGGTTACTGTACCTTTAATTTATCTAATTACTATTTTCACAATTTTTCTAATCAAGTACCTCGCTTACCAAACCAGTGAATTATCCATCAACTAACATGACCGTCCTACAACGCAAGACTATGATTTGTATAAAATTTAACCAATATGAACTCTTACATGGATTTAGCCAATAGGGATAATATTGGAATATGATGCAGATAAAAATTAGCCGATGTGGACACCCACATGAATGTCAATGTTTGAAAATTTTTATCAATTTCACACTTCGAAGACCATATCAGCTGGATTTTATCAGACTTGGTATTAGAGTAAATAGATTAGAAATTTTGAGAATGCAAAAGGACAAAGTAGAATTTATAAAAATAAATAAATAATAATAACACACTTTGCTTTTCAGCCTCTATTGCGTAAACGTCAGTAGCACCCATTTTGTCCTCCTTTACACGTAGAAAAAGCGTGAAGTGATCATTTTATTAATATATTTTCCCTTTTTTTCTTCTTTCTTTTTTTCTTTTTTTTTTTTTCCTCTCTTTCCTTTCAATTTCAACACTAAAAAATCTGAAATATCTAATATCAGATCGATGTTCCGGATTTGATTTTTGTTTTTCACTTTTTTGCCCTCAAAATCTGGAAATATCTAATATAATCGGTTCCAGATTTGATTTTCTTTTTGCCCGTATATCCCAGGTCTTTTTAACGCTAGACTAACTCCACATTCTTGATCCGATTGAAGAATGGTCGCCCATAGAAGGGCTCGAGAATATGCAAGGTGTGAATACTAACGTTCGAAGTTTTGCAGAATCATACTATTTCATTTTTCCGTAATATCAGAAATTCAAAAATAATTCTCTTTTCCTATCGACGGAACATTTCATTTATACATTTTTATTACGAGGGTGTGTTTATTTCGCGTAAAATAAATGGATTTTTAGTAAAATATTTTTTTCAAAAATTATCGGTTATATCAATTACCAAATGAATGAACAAAAAACATTTCATCATTCACGGCAATGTTTAAACTTAAATTGTCGTTTATACTAAAAATATTTTTTGAATTATTTATTTTCTGCAAAAACAAATAAAAGCCCAAAGTCAAAACAAGCATGTCCTCAATAAATGCATGCGATATCACTCCGATGGGCGAGCATCAATAGTGAAGAATTCTTTCTAGCGATCATGATTAGCTGCATCATTAAGGCAATGATAATGGTCCCATGAATACATTGCATTGGTGATGAGGCTAGGCCATCTCCACCCGGTGTTGGTCATGCGCCAAGTGCCTGAGGAAAGCATCTAATTTAGGCTATGTCATTTCTCGAAAAATATGACATTTCTCGAAAATAATTTTTAAAAAAATGACAATGTTCATCAGTGTTGGATTGAAATCTAAAAATAAAGTGTAAAATATTTTTCGTCATTTGATAAGAAATTTTTTTTTCCTTCATGCATTCATTTTCAATATTTTTAAAATTATTTTACTTTTTAAAATCAATTTTTTAATTATTTTTTATATTTATTTTCTTTTTCTTTTTTTATTTTCTTTTTTTTCTTTTTTCTTCCTAATTGCCATGGTCAATCGACAATTAGCCATGGGCAAGCTAGAGCCTCGTCGACTTGTGCTGAGACTTCGCCTTGCCTAATTTGATGAGGCTGAGCTTACCCAAGGCCAGTAAGCTCTAGCCTCACTAGATCCAACGAATTGGGCAAAGCTTGAGCCTTACCCAACTCATCAAATTTGGCGAGCCCCGAGCTTGCTCGAGGCTGTTGGGCTAGTGATCTCGGGTGAGGCTCAAGCCCCACCCAGCTTGCTGCTTTGGCAAGGCCCCAACTCGTTTCATGGCCTTGAGCGAGGTGAGGCGGACCTTGCCATAGGCCGGTTGTTAGCCATCAACGTGGCCAACAACCAGTCAAAGAAGAAGGAAAATAAAAAGAAAGAAAAGAAAAAATTTAAAAAAATTAAAATTTTGAATTTTTTAAAAATAAAAAATAAAAATAAAAATAAAAAGGTGCTTGGTGAAAAAATGCTAGGTTTAGAAGTGAAAGAAAGGGATGGAAAATGTTTTTCGCTGTATAAAAAGGGAAAACATTTTTCTCTACTTTAGAAGAATTTTTTCCATTGATGAAAAATGTCTTCTAGGACTAGTTAATTTTTCATGAAACAAACATCAAAAAATCCAGAAAACATTTTCCTATAAATTGTTTTCATTTTTTTAAATATTATATATTATAATTCAGGGCACGACCTTAATTAGCCGGCTACGTGAAGAGGAACCAGCGCGGCAAATCACCCTATCGTGGCTCCTCATTCAAATCCAAGCTACCCAAGCCATAGATTTCTCCCCTCGACCTGCATAACTCTTGCTCCTATCCATCAAAGCCACGAAGCCGATAGGTATTGGTCAAAAGAGATCTCTTCATCAAGATCCCCGTTGAGAGTTGAAGTTTGAACAATTGGTAGAGCTCTAGATCCAAATATCCATATATGCGAGAATGGCTAGAATGAGGGCTAACCGAGATGAATCTAAGAACTTAGTTGGTTGATTCATGTTTAGCTGTGGGATCATTGCGAATGTGAGTGAGTTAGGTACATGTCCATTTAGAATGAAAATGTTCTGTTCAAATCCGTTTTTGGGCAACATTAGGTTGCATTTTGATTGAAATGAAAATCGCTTAGTCGATACTTAGTTGTTGGGGCATATCCCTAAATTTCTGGAGCACCCTTATTGCTTCCCAATGATTAGTAGGCTGAACGCTTAACTGGCTGAGGACTTGTACATGCAAATTCTGCTCATGAGTCACTGATGCCTGTGCCGAAACATATAAATCATTTATGCTGCATTGCATGTCTTTGTAGACCTTGATGCGAGTTTCATTATTTGTTTTGAATGACTTTTTTCTTCTTTGCCTGACACTTTTACTTACAACAAGCTTTGTCAACTTGCAAACAGCGAATATCAACACCTTTTTTTCTTCTTTTTTTTTTTTTTTTTTTTTTGGTGGTGACCTCTTTATTGTAGAAAGCTTTGGGTACTGTTAAGTCATGTGATGTGATGCCCACCTTGTCGATTGCAGACATATTTTACCTTCTCTTGATTCCAGGGTTTAATTTCTATTGGAAATACCTATGTTTTGAGTTCATCAGAGATGCGATTGACATGTTCTTGAGCTTATCTTTGATGCTCAGAGGTTAGAGAACTTCCGATAGTTGAAGATGGATAAGGAAGGTAAGAAGTAATATTCCCTTGGTTTTGCTTTTTTGCCTACATATGTTTGTGGATAACCCCATTACTTGGCTGCATTAATGGTTGATGATTTAGGCAATAGCTATCTTGTTATTTGTGATCCATCGGTACTTGGTCGCACCCACTTGCTATTTGATTATGTGTAATCTTTGTCATTTTAGAGTTCTATAGTCATTGCCCCTTTTAAATTTTCAAAACCAAAAAGCACTTATAAAATATTGTACGACTTTTAAAAATTATGAAAAAATTATATTTGAATGTATGTGTCAAAGATATATATATGCGTTCGTTGTAAAAGTGAAAAAAAAATTAGTAAAAATAATCCAAATCTGTCTTTTCTGCTTTGAGGCAAAATTTTGAGTTGGCTTGTCATACAAGCTTCTTCCTTGGGTCTCCTCACATAAGTTTCCCCCTATTCTTTCATTGCTCATGGTTATATAGGCCTTGTAATGGATGTGCAAAAGAATCCAGAATTGACCAAATCGCCCAAAATCGAATCAAACTAGCCTAGAATTGGCGGTACTGGAACAATGAGTAATGATCCGATTCTCAAGTTTAAGTGTGGAATCATTCACATGGACCTAGACTTATAGATATGCATAATTTATTATTTAATTTTTAAGTTTTAACTTTTCAGACAAAACTCTAATTTCTTCTTCATCTCTCACCTCACTTAACTCACGGCCTTGCCTCCCTTTCTTACTCTTGCTATCAGTGGTTTCTAGCCTCGTCGATCCCTCCCCCAATCTCGCTCTAATTTGTCTTCGGCCTTGTTGCTCCCTCTATTACTCTCGCTCTTGGTCACCTGTGACCTTTGACCTCGTTGCTCATTCTCAAATCTCATGCTTCATCAAAAGTGAAGACATTTCAATAAGTTCCATGGACCCGCTCAAGAATTGAACTATGATTTCTAATGGTCCATAGAACTAGTGGAGTTCTCAATTCCAATTTTTTTGGAACTAGTCCTTGATGGGCGATTCCCAATTCCAAAGTGCAAATCACGCACTCTGAAACCATTCACTCCTATGCGTTGTTTTTGTTATTTTCTTTTTGGTACTCCTCAATCCCATCTCCCATTGTCAATCCCTAATCTTTTCAAGCAAACTATTCCTTGTGTCGTGCAATTGCAATTGTAAAAAATTTCCATGACATTTTATGAGACTCTATAGCAACTTTTGCTAGTGACACATAATTAAAGGAATTCGAAATGTGGAGAAAATTTTTCGATGCTAATCGGTAGATACTTAACTCATGGAGGTCATTAATCAATGTTTAAAAAACTCATTTATTTGGGGACTTGCGAACTCACGCTTTAGAATGCAAAAAGTTTAATGATTCCGGCTGAGATTATTCTCCTTTACTAGCAGTATTGAAAAATTACCATTCAGTGGTGTACATACTTTTTGAAAAGCTACTAATCAATGTGGTTATCTTATTTCATGTTATTACCATTACATTGAAACTTTTATACTTCCATGTGTTTAAAATTAGTAGCGAATGCAGCATTTACAGTATACTTCACATATTGGCAACCTTCCGGGCAACTAAATAATAAACAAGGAGCACGATTCCATGGTTTCACGCAAATTACTCCTTTAATTTAGCATAGTGACATAATATATAAAGAAAAAAATATCTGAATTTACTAAAAAGTACCACATATCGACATTCTTTATTCACGGTGTATAAAAAAAATTAGGATGCGTGGGTTAACTAAGTAAATGGAAAGATAGCTTTGGTGATCCTATATTTTTAAAATTTGTCACAGTGGGTTTAGTGGATCAAGGGCATCAACTATCGCATGAAGCGACTCTCTGTGTGAGTGGATTTCATTTACAACTCGTTATTAGGATATGGACACAATTGAACTCCTTTTGAACATGCTTTTTCTACATATATCATTTAGCATAGTGCAAAGCGCATTGTATCATGAATTGCCAGTATAGATCAAAAAGACAAAGTTGACATTCATTAGTCGAAATACTAGATTAGGGGTCACTTGTAATCAATCCATGTACCACGTGGTCCTGCATCGATCGGGTCCATGACTTCTACCAAACAAAGAGTTCATGCGATCCATCTTTGCATGAGGATTACAACTGTATTAGGCGAAGGAATTCACTAATGTAGACGTTGATTAGGGTTTCAGCCAGAAAGAGACATCGATTAGGTCGGTCCTTAAGGACGATATTATCTCCTGTTGCCACGTCAGCAGTCCAAACCCATCAAAAGGTGAAAATAAAAATGAAAAGAAATGGGGTCCAGTTTCTTGGCAGTGGTTGAGGGATAAATATTAAAAAGGATTATGTTTCCTTTAAAAAAAAAACATAATATGAACATATCATTTCCTTTGTGATCTTCTAAAAACCTTTTGATCTTGGAACGTTTACATATACTCCCAAATTCCGTCACTTGACCACTTATGTGAAGAAGAATGATGCTTTTTAAGTAAACGCCACTTTTTTCAACCCAAAAAATAAAATAAAAAAGTAAACACCGCTTTCCAAATTCCGTTATAATCCATCTTTTATTTATTGAAATATTCTCTTGTGCTAGTAATATTATTTTCAGTTCTTTTTTAAGAGTTTCTCTCTACAATTCTTATGAGTGTGAGTGAGTAAAACAAACTCGAGAAGAAATTTTTAAAGCCGCATGGCTAAGGACACTGGCATATAATATTCGGCAAAAGATCACTTTCAAGTGCCAAAAGTTACGAAAGTGATACTTAAGTGCCACATTTTAAGAAAAAGTGGAACACCTGAGCACCACCTCCGGCGAAAGCCAGCCGGAAATCATATGTGGCAATTAAATATTAATATTTCTCGCCTACGTGGCTCGCCGGAGAACTGACTCAACACTAATTCACCCAAAACTAGAGGTGTCAAACGGGTGGGTAGAGTCGGGTTTGGGTCGGACCATTAATGACCCATTTAATGACCCGACCCAAATTGACCCATTAACCCATTTATGCCTAATGTAAATTTTTCAACCCATACCCGACCCGACCTTTAACTAAACTTAAGAAAGCCCATTTTTTAATAAATTTTAAGAAAGCTTATATATATATTAAAATGTATTGCTAAAATAATTTTATACAACACAAATTTAATGGACAATTTTTATAATTTTTAAAATAATTATTTTAAAAATCGAATTTTAACTATTTTTAATTAGTTTTTATTTTTTAAATATAATTTTTTTTTTCTATTTTTCTTTTTTGTTCTTCTTCTACTTTGGCCGGCCACTAGCTCAGCAACGACAACCGACGCCGGTGAGGCTGGCCGGCGGCAAGCCTCGAGCTCACGCCTGGTGAGGCTCCCGACACGTCGGGCGAGCTCGAGCTCGCCCCTCGCCGGATCTGGCAAGGCTCGAGCCTCACTCGACGCCAGCGAGTTCGAGTCTCACCAGATCGGTGAGGCTCGAGCCTCGTCGGGCGTCGGCGAGGCCTCCGCCTCGCCGATCCGGCGAGCTCAAGCTGCCCAACGCCAATGAGCTCGAGGCTCACCTAACGGTCGCCAACCATCGCCATGCTAGATGACCGGAGGAAGAAGAAAGAAAAAAAAAAAAAAAAAAGGAAAGAAAGAAAAAAAGAAAAGAAAAGAAAAATAAAAAATAATTATAATTTTGATTTTTATAAAAAAATATTTTTATAAAGTTAAAGAGAGAAAAGAGAGATTGTGAGGTTTTGGATGAAAATGGGTTTTAAATCCAACCTATTTAAGACCCACTTAAGACTCACCTAAATCTTTAGTTGCTAAACCCATTTAATTATCTTCTTCATAAATGGGTCATATATGGGTCTATGACCCATTTTGCCACCTCTATCCAAAACGATGTTGTTTCTATAGTTGGCCAAAATAGAGCCATTAAATCGGCCAAAATGACATCGTCTCCCCAATTGCCCTAAATCTAAAACCCTAAATTGGGCAAAATCCCATTGAAGCGTTGAAGCCCTAATCCTAAACCCTAATTTGATTTGCCCCAAATTCTACAGTCGAATATTGGAAATGGAGAGCAGAACTTTCAGCAGCGGCTCAAATTCCTCTCACCGAAGCGAAGGAGAAGGCGAGCGTTTCTATTTTTGTGGGTTACCAAGTCCAAGAAGAACATCATGAACTCAAATGAATCCCGAGAGAAGATTCTATGGATGTGCCTGATACAGAGAATGGTCGAATTGCAAATATTTCAAATGGGTCGATGCGAAATTCTCTCATCGAACCACATAGGTGATATTGGACCTACTTGATGGATGTCATTAACCTCCATCTACGCTTGTGGACGACTTGGATGATGTTGACTCAATGCAAGCTCAAACATATTCTGCTAACCATTTGAAGAATGAAGTTTCAAGAATGAAAATTACAAGGAAGTGTTACCAAGCGTTTATTGTGTTGCTGCTTTTTTATCTATCCTACTTTATGATGAAATGTAAAGTATTGGAAGATGAGAAGAAGTTTCTCCGACTGCCATAATTGTAAATGAGTGGACAAATATACTTGTTTTGAATTAAATGTAACTTATTTTTTTGGAAGATGAGAAAAAGTTTTATGTTGTTTACAAGATCGTTGTGGCTTCCTTTTTTTTGTGCTGTCATATGTATTATGTATTATGTGTTACTTCTTGTGCTTGTGGGGAGGTTAAGGAAATGGAATGAATGAATGAATGAGATACTGTTTGTACTATGTTTTTGCTTATTCTTGAATATAAATCGATGAGGATGGAATGTATATTGGGTCAATGTGTTGTGGTGACTTTTTACTTGAACTGAATGTAAACTAGTAGCAAACATTGAATTAAATGGAGCTACCATAAGTTGAATCGTATATATAAACCAGTGGCTTCTCTAGTTTGCTGCAAACCAGCATATGCATAGGACAGACACGAGTGATTACTCGAGTGCTATAAGTTGTATCTAGTGATCACTTAAGTGTTGGTCGTGATAAAAAAAAATCATTTAAATATCAAGTTATAATTAAAAGCGATCACTTAAGTGACACTTATGATTAAAAGTAAACACTTAAGTGCCAAGTTTTTTAGAATGTGATAAGTTAAGTGCCAATTTTTTTTTTGTATGTTTCATCTATAAATTGCACCAGCCATCAGCTACTACCAACTACCACCATCGGCCTCCAGCCATCACCACCAGCCACACCAAGCATCCCAGGCATCCACTTGAGCCACCACTGCGTTGGTGGTATGTTGCTGCAGAAGTTGCTAGTGCAAGGTGCCTTACACCAGCTTGCACCAGCACTACCTAATGCAAAATGTGCATATTGCACACTTACATCTTGCACCAAGTGCAGCACCAGCATCCCAGCTATCACACCAGCACATAGCCACCACCATAGACCCACCATTAGCAGCCACTATTGGTAATGGGTGGTGGGTCTGTTGCAAAAGGGGCTCGTGCAAGCTAGGCTATGCATATTGCACACTTGCATCAGTACTAGTTGTAACAAGAACCCCCAACCCAACCCTCACAATGGACCCACCACCACTAGGTTTTCACCGGCCGCCGCCACCGCCCACACGAGCACCCGGTCACCACCACGGATCCACCACCAGAAGCAGTAAGTAAAAGTAAAAACAAAATCAAAAAAATGAAAAATGCAAAAATGACAAGCAACAAGATTGTTCCATTGATATTGAAATTAAGTCTTACAAACTCAATGACAAACTATTAAAAAAAAAAAATCCACAATAAAACTGACTCCTCAGCCCCACAAACCATATCCCATCACATTTCATCAATCAATATGCACAATGCCTCCCGTCCGTGCTCATTTTGATGGACCTTTCATTTGATTCATAATCCTTGCACTTTTTCTAACTGGACGTAAGACTTCTTCTTCAACTGTCTTGGGATGCGTTGATTCTGATGGAGCTGCAATTGTCGTAGGCTGAACTAATTTAGAAGGAGCTACAACTATCCTAGACTGAACTGATTCAGAAGGAGCTGCAACTGGGTTCTTCTTATTCTTCTTTCTTGTTGGCGCAGCCAATGTCTTCTTATTTGTTAGCGCATCCGTTGATTCTTGAATTAGGCCTTGAGAGATAAGAACCTCTAAACATCTCCCAGGCTTCAAAAAGAAAACTCAATTATCAACAAAAGTTTGCACCATAAATTAAATTAAATATAGCCTATAAAACTTACATTAAAAATAACTGTTCTAGTACGTTCATCTGTATAAAAGCCATAACCATATTATTTTAACCTCTTCCCAAGAGCATTTCTTGTTCGAATGAGAACGTCACTTTGAGGTACTTGTGATTGGTTGGCCCTTCTTCTTGCCTGTGATTTCTTGGGCTCTTGTTGTGGCTGTTCAGCTACAGCAAGGGCTTCTTCAGCCAATTCTTCAGCTAGGCGTCTTCTAGATGGCCTTCTTGTAGCTGACCCTTGATTTGGTTTTCTTTTGGTTGTTTTTCTATTTAGCCATTCAATTTCAGTGACACCTTCTGTTGACTTTTATGATGGCCCTTGTGATGACCCTTCTAGTGGCCTTTGTGGTGACTTTGGTGATGGATCTTGTGGTGGTGCTTAGTTGGGCCCTCTATTGGTAGCTCAGCTCTAGCTTACCTTATTCGAATCTGAGAAAAAGGCAAATGACATAATAAATATAACATCAAGCTATATAACAATGTAAAGGAAAACTAAACACAAATTATTGAACTTACCGGGTATTTTTTTTCTCTGCTGCTGCTGAAGAACAGTCGACTTAACTGGCCCTTAAGTTGCTTCGGCCAATCATTGTCTGGTTGTCTTCTACCTTGCCTTCTTTGAACAGACCCTTCAATTTCAAGTACAACAAGGGCTTCGGCCAATTCTTCACATGTCATTCTCATGACCTAACAAAGACAAAAACATACATGTCAATTATATCTATGTACATATTTGTAATAAACTATAAAGCAATATAAACACAAATGTCATGACTTACTAGGTTTATTATTGTCGACTGAAGAACAGTCGACTCACTTCACCTTTCTGTTTGTCCTTCTCCAACTGTCCCTTCACTAGGCCCTTCGACTGGCCTCAACTGTTCCTATTGCTTCCTTAAATAACAACCTTTAGTATTGTGCCATGTTATGTGGCAAAAAGAGCACTTCATCTTTACACATGTCCTACTCATCCTACGCTAACATGAGACCTCTCCCTCCGTCATTCTTTGTTTTTGCTTTGGTCTTCCCATTTTCTTCTTTAGTGGCAAAGGTTGAGGTGCTTTGTGATCTATTAGCTCCCAGAACTTACTACTTCTGATTGGCTACAGCATGAATTGGTACGAAGAAAGATATTTTGATTTCTTGTACCAATCATCAATGTAGTCCATGTAGTCATCCATGTTATGGCGCTTCAATTGAATGGCACATATGGCATGTGCACAAGGAATTCAACTTATTGTTATGCTCTACATGAACACTTCCTCGTACCTAAATGGACAAGGCATGGTTTCCGCTAGCGTCACCGGGGATTTATCGGAACCCTTCATTATCTAAATCATATCCTTTCATTCTCCATTTATCCAAATGGGATGACAATACCTACTTGCAGCCAAGTTCTCAACCAATTTCTTAGCAATCTTAGGACCACATTGCATAGTCCACTTTGCAGCCTCATCTATTTATCTGTGCAGCCAAATCATGACCATAACCCGTATGTTTTCAAGCATCGAGATAATTGATTTGCATCTAGCATATATTGTCCTCCCATTGAATGCTTCGCAGATGTTGTTATCGATGTTATCGCACTTGAATTCCTCGTTGAAGAACACCCTACACCAATACTTTGGTTCTGTTTGGAATAGTGCATCACAACCTTCCTTTGTCAATTGAAGCAGTTCTTTTTTGGCCATCCTAAAGTCAGCGATATTCGTGCTCTTTGCTAGTTGCCAAAATTGCGACTGCAGCTTGTCCCCTTTATAGGTCTTTGTCCAATTTGCATATATGTGCCGCACACACATTCGATGTTTAGCATAAGGCAACAACTCAGCTATTGCTAGAACCAATCCCTGCAATAATTTAAAATAAGAAATGTAAGCAAATAACCTTTTGTTGGTCATTCATGAATGTCCACCATTCCCCATTTGTTATCTCAAATCAGTTATCAAATTTTTTAGGAACCAAGACCAATTGTCCTTGTTCTCTACCCTCACAATAGCCCAAGCCAATAGAAACATTTGGTTATTTACATCTCTTCCAATTGTGGTAAGCAATTCTCCCTTGCATAAGCCCTTCAAAAAATAGCTGTCCAATCCTATAATCCATCTACAATCAGATAAAAATCTTCGTTTGCATGCATCGAATCAAACATAGAACTTATCGAACTTGGTCCCACTATCAGGAAGAGGTCTCTCCACGATCTCTACATACACTCTACTTGAAGGATTTTGTAACCTACACTCCCAAGCATAATCCCACAACTATTCATATTCGCTGCTATACTGACCAATGAGTATCTTCATCATATTTTGCTTCGATCTTTTACATTGATTCCTGGATATATTGATGCATACCTGCTCCTTCACCAGCATCCCGAACTCGTACTATTCATCTTAGGCATCAGCTTAATCATATCAAAGAAGTGCTTGGACAACCATGCACTTGTTACCATTTTATTTTCAAAATCAATTGAACAAGTATGTTCCTCTTGGTAGGCTCTAATCTTGAAGGATCCACTTCTCCTAACAAATGTGCCATAGATCTTCCATGGACAATTTTGCTATGAACACCTAGCTCTTACAAAAGTCTTAGTGTTTCTAATGAAGTCAATATTCCTCTATGTAACAATAGAGTTCTTCAATATAGCTTCCCTAAATTGTTTCACATCTTGAAATTTCATACCTACCAACAAAGTAGGAGAGGCAATAGATGGATCATAAGAATGATACTTACTTTTCTTCCTTCTATGCACAGCTCCTTCATCTTCTTCAAGCTCATCCTAGGAAGTAACATTCTCAACACTTTCTTCATAATCAGTCTCCTCGCCAGCAGCACCAGCATCTGCAAGGCCTTCGGCCCTGTTTGGAACTTCATTAGCTACCTGCAAAGCTGCAAACTTATCTGTAAAAAAATCCCTTTGTTTTTTTCTTGACTGTACAAGCTCCTCATCGTCGTTATCACTTATGAAATTTTCAGCAGGCAACCCTTCATCATTATCATCACTTGATTCAGCTACTTCCCAATCTAATCCAGTGATTGTGATATCACCTATGTCATCATCACTTTGATGAATTGCATCTACGCTCCTCTCCTCTCCATCATGTCTATCATGCCCTCCTTCGACCCTAACCTCAGTACTATCTTGAATATCATCTCATTCTTGTCCTATTTGGGCAGTCTCTCCATCATCATCTCCGTCTTCACTTTCACTATTGTACTCAATGTATACTTTTACCTCTTCACCATGAAGATAATGGTCTAGAACATCCCTAAAACCATTATCATCTTTAAACTTCTCAAACCATCTCTTAAAGTCTTTCCCAAGAACACAATAGAGTAACTTCTTAACTTTACAAGGCAAATAAGTCATTATATCCCTAACAAATCCTATATAAGATAGATGCCTTCTTTATCTCGACAAAGATTGTGCCCTCATTTCCACCCTCATACTCCCACTCATCCTCCCCAATCCCAAAATCCCAACCATAGCAAACTATGACAGTGACATAATCCTTGTCATAAGCCATTTATGCACCAAGAAAAAGAATAATTAGTTTTTGGGACCATATCCACAAAGAACAACAGACAATTGCACATGGAAGTCCCCCCACTCTTATGGACTTTATTAGAGAAAAGGGAAGGGGGAAGAGATGCACATGTCAGACCATTTACTAGAAAGATACCATTCACGACAAAAAGATATCCCCACACTAACAATATGCCCCTACCTGACAGCCAAAAAAGAGGTCATTACTTTAATTATTTGCCTTCTCTACCCTTAAAATATTAACAAAAAAATAGAAGTCCCCATGACAAGCACAACTCCTCACGACACCCATTTCGACACTTCAATTTATAAAAAGCAACCAGACGTCTCCACAACAACCACTCCAAGCAGTGAAAATCATTGTCGCACATCACATTTCACTTTTAACCCCTAAAAATCGCCCTCACACATTACATCACAAGCTCTAAACACACAATACTAAATCACACATCCACCAAATCTTCAAGGTCGAGCCTAATTTTCCCCTCGTCAAACCCTACATTTCGAGGTCAATCCCTAAATTGCCAATCCGAACCCCCATTAGGGTTTTAATACCGCTTCTGACCATTAAATCACACATTAAAGTATCATCTAAGCCGACCTCCAGATTTCCCCGCCGAGCCCCAAATTTTCCATCGGAGCCCTAATTTCATCACAAGGGAGGGGGAGAAGGGGCCGAACCTGGAGGAGCGACGATAGTGAGCGGCGGCAACGACCAACGACGGCGACTAACAATGGCGACCGATGACCACCTCTAGGCATGAACGACGACGGAGAGAAGGGCCTGAGATCTAGGGTGAACGCGACTGAATGGGGAGGAACAGCAACGGCCAGGTTCGCTTAAGCCAAAATAACCTAAACAACATCATTTAACACCAAGGAAAAACGAAGTCGTTTAGGTCAGCTCAGTCAATGTGGATGGACGACATCATTTTTGTCGTCCATGTGTGCTTTTTTTTAAAAACGTTTGCCACCTCAGTAAAAGATGTCGCCGAAAAATGCCACGTATGCAATTTGGCCGGATTTTCTCATCGGTGACACTCAAGTGATCCATTTTGCTCCGATTTTGGCACTTAAATGTCACATTCGTAACTTTTGACACTTAAGTATCCTTTTGTGCCAACTTTTAGCACTCCAGTGGTCCGCATGTCTATAATATGCTATGTGGCATTAAAAATCATAATCCAAAGTTGGATGTGTTTTCTTCCGTTGGATATCCAAACCGACTTGAACCGAAGCTGTTATGATGCCGATTCTTTCATTTATTAACCGAACTTAGTTCGATTCGGATATTTTTTACACCAATTTTCCTGACTCTACCCAATCGTCATCATCGTCATCATATGAATGCTCTATTTCACCAAGAGAGTGTTTACAAATTTCATGATATAGCAGAGCAGTCTCTGCATTTTCTATTAAATCATGAAGAAAATACTCTTTTAAATATAAGACACTCAATATTAAAGGCCTCATAAATTACCTGCTTTTCTCTGTTCTGATCCGAAATCCCTCTCATACTTGCATTTCTTAAGTTCCTCTTTCATATGCTCCAGATCTTTCTGCAACAGTTGACCAGCGGAATGAGAAAACAAGAACAAAGCTTAAACATTATTCGTAACTATGAAACATCACTAACCACAGTCGAATGGAGCTTGCTCCTCAAGTTAGAACGATGTTGAACGAGAGAATCACATATCTCTTGCAATTCCTCATTTTGCTGTCACAAGAGATGATAAATGAGGATAAAACCGCGCAAAGGATCCTAAGATAAAGAGAGTCATCTAAAATCCAAACATGAAAATAAGTTAAGATAAGAAAAAAAATACCTTTCTTTGACTCTCCTCCCGATAATAACTCTCCTCCTAAACACCAGTTTTCTCTCATGCAGCATACAACTCTACAAAATAAAAGCGTTTAATCAACGGACGCTAACACAAATCACTATATGCTCTTACTGTATCCGATAACTTGCATTCTAAGAACAAATGTCAGCACAATTGGATTCGCGTAAGTTTCTCACCAGCCTTAAGTCAAATCAATTTCACCGTGAGGGTCCTCAGGGAGAGTGGACTTCATCATCTTGTGGTTTACCTACACAGAGCGCAAGTTGTCATCCTCTCATGCAATCATGAGTAGCGACTTGAAAATAAAACGAAGATCGACTTCAAATCAAACATCACAATTGTAGGCACACACAATGCTGTTTGACAGTAGGGCAGTTGAAAAGAAAACATTATACTTATGGTTCTTTTAATAAAATTCTTCGCAAAGTTTTATGATAAAATGCCAACCAAGAATAGCAGATATGCATTCTATTTAAAACTTAGGGTAAAAGCCACCAAAAATATCAAAACTATACAGTTACTCCAAACTTTTTTTTTTATGATATAAAAATCCCAAACTTGTATCATGTAACACATTTATTGCAAACTTGTATAGTGTGACATATTTAACCCAAACTTATTTTTTGTGACACCAAAAATTCCAAACTTTTTTAAGCAACACTACAAAAACCCAAACTTATATCTATGTGATATATTTACCCCAAAAATTTAGTGTCACAAAAAAATGTTTGCAGTTTTTTATGTCAAAAAAGAAGCTTGGGTAAATGTGCCATAGTGGACAAAGTTTGGAATTTTTTATATCACAAAAAATGATTTCAGGTAAATGTGTCACTCTGGATAAAATTTGGGATTTTTGTGACTTTTTCCCTAAAATTTAAATCTTAATCTAGTTCAAGCTAGATGTGCCTATTCACTTGCATAACATCTTCTCAATGTTCAATCTCCTCGCAACTACATGAGGAAACAGCTCATTATTCCACAAAGAACCCTAGTGACATAGAAGCTCATGCTTGCTCAAACAAGAAAAACATTGAGGCTACAATATAAGGTTTGTAGACTACAGGTAGACAAACCAGTAGAGGAAACAGCTAATTTCAACTTCAACTGAATGAAACGAATTACTGAAGCGAGGAGGATAAGATAGGTGCAATGATGTTAATTCATCCAAAGCCGACCCAACCTCAGTAAATTACTAGTGGAAAGGGCCGACATGAATTGGAATGCTTCAAGCAACCCAAAAGGTATAATATGAGAAGACACGTGATAGTAAACAGACCTCAGGCTTATTTTTAATGTTCTTTGCCCTATGCACATAATTTGGGGTACTCAAAGTCTCCTCCAGACAGTGGACCGTTGCAATAATGCAGGTCTTTGTAATTACTCCAAGAGAATCCTGAAGTAACCTAGTGAGTTTTCTATCCCCTAAGAGAATGTAAGCTCTATCAGACACTTTTGATGGGAACAAGTAAAGCACATCAGATTATATTACATTTTGAAACCACTATGTACCTATAGGGAATATGACCAAGATGCTCCACAAGAGCATTAATGACTCTTCCCAATGTACGCAAACTTTTGTTAATTTCTCCTGCTTCTCATGCACGACCCTATCAGATACATGTCATTAAACAGATGAGTCATAATATTGCCCCTCAGTAAAATTATGGGCAGATTGCATAGACATTACCTCCCTAGCACCAGAACGGGAAATGTTTGCTGATCCAGCCAGATCAACCAAGTTCAATCTGCCGCATTTAATAAATTCTTCTCCTTCTGGTGTTGCTTCTTTGATGCGTATTGTGATTGAAAACAAAAAGTGTGACCAACTACATCAAAACCAAAATCAATGTCTTATTGTCAGATTGCAGAACCAGCCTCTGACAGAAACATAGTGAAAGAAAAGCATTCAAATTTAGCAGTGTTTCAGCGGTAGGACGTTTTGAGGACCCCCTTTCAAGCAAAGTAAAGATCTCAGTTGCATTTGTCACAATTTCCTCCTCTATCCCTCAAACAAGAACAGCCCCCTTTCCATCCTCCATCAATGTCAGCTCCCTTTTGTGCTTATACTCCATAGCAACTCGGAAAATTTCCTCAGGTGCTGGAAGATCAGTGATTTCTTCATTGTAAAACTCTATAAATGTTGCCTTCACACTGTTTCCAGCATTATGGCTCTCCAGAGGATAAAAAATTTGCTTCACTGCTCTAGGTATGACACCTGCTTCTAGAGGTAATTCTTCATTGGGTCCCCTCTGCCACGGTTCAAATCATAGCGAAGACAGATTAAGATTCCAATGTTTGCATATGGCAGAACATTCATTAATTAAGATGGTAATGGCAAACACAACGGCATAGTCCCTCTGATCTCTTGCATTTACGTTCCATGGTGTATGTCTTTCCTGTACCAGTTTGGTCATATGCAAAAAATGGTACAGTTGAAGCCTTCATTTATAATTGGAACTACTGCTTGCTCATAAAGATCTCTCTGCTGTGCAGATGGACAAAAAAACCTGCATGCAAAAGCAAGATGACGCATGTAACCATCAAATAAAAGACCCTACCTACCGATTTATCAGTTTAACGAAAGTGGGGAATGAAAAGATACTCGAACTGAAAATTAATGAGTGATCGTGAAGAAGATGAATTAAAAGCGGTGTTGTCAGATTTTGCAGAAAAAGATGAAACTGTAGCAGCATTTTATCGAGACTTCAATTCATACGAAGCAAAATCCAATGTATTGTCTGCTAAATGTGATCTTTACAGCAATCAGTCCACAGAGAGCAAACCCATACTTGTTTTATTAAGCATCCCCGGTTTCAGAAAGGAAAAGAACAAGGGATAACGCCATTTCTTGTACCCATTTATGAACAACCTAGTATAGGAAATAGCTAATAGCTAGGACTCATTTAAAAAAATTGATAATCGTTTACTCATGAAAAAGACCTTCCCTTACCAGGTACTATTATCTTTTTAATGTGTAATTAGATCGGATAATCAATGAAATTAATAAATTACGAATGGTTGTTAATTGAATACCAGTTACTGCGAGAGAAACATCTTGTCAAAGCCTAGAAGGGGAAGGCTACACATAAGAATCTGGTAAGACTGTATGGAGCGCACATAGTGCCTGAGTCCTGTGGGAGTACCAGAAGCTTAATAATTTTGTTCTAGTAGTACATCCATGAGACCACCCCAACCCGATCCAACCCAACCACAACCCAATGTAACAATCACGTAGCTAATTAAGAAACCGGGAACCAAGAAACTTAAAGAGGAAGCAATGAAGAATGAACCTTACCAAAGGCGAAAACCCGATCAATGTGCTTGCCGAGGATATCCTGCGAGACAGCCACCTCTCTCTGGTACTCATTGCAAGGCACCACCTGAGGCGCATCGTTCCGCTAAGGGCCTAGAGCGTAGAGCACGTAAAGAACTAAAAACGAAACTCAGCGCAATCGAACGAAGCAACTGCTCAAACGATAAAAGAATTGGGACTTTTCAATGATGGCTGGCTTTAGATTGGCAGCTCAAGCGAAGTTCGCCCCTAAATCGGTGATCAAATTTTCGTAAGCATGCTTAATGCAAAAGAAAAAAAATTATAACAATAATAAATAAGAAAATTTATGGCATACTTCCATTTACTATAGTATAATTATAGCACAAATTTTTAATAATTTTTTTTCTTTTTATATTTGGAAAATTTTTAATAATTTTTTCCTTTTTATATTTGGAATATATATATATATTAGGATATTACATTAACAATAACCTATTATAATCATCTTTAAATAAATTGGCATTAACATCCACAACTGTAGAAAGTCGTCTCTATGATAAATTAATTTTTTATTTAATATCCACTATTGATATAATCATTTCCCATTCATGATTGGTTTGATATTATTCATTTTTTTTTTTTTATAGTTTATACTTGGGACATTGCCTCAATGTGCCTCTATGCTTTTGGTCGATGTTTAATCTCGTTCTCCAACTTTAGTTATTTAAGTTGGTCCTTATACTTTTAGAATAGAATATGATTTCGTCATTTCTACAATTTGGCCCTATATATCTATTTATCGATTCAACCTGAAATCTATCTTTTCTCTCACCTTTTTTTTAAAAAAAAAAATCAGAATTACCTTCATATTAAATAGGGTTAATACCATGAAAACCCTAAACTTGTACGCATGAAATTAAACCACAAACCGATACATCTGTGACAAATTTACCATTCGTTAGTTCATATTACATTTTCCTGCCAAATTGCTGAATTGGATGACATGCGGTGGTTGAAGTGTATTAGTCTAGGGTTTTACCATATATTTGTCACAATGTACCAATTTATGATTTTTCATGAATTAATCTAATTTAAAGGAAAATAATGAATGGCAAGTTTGTTAGAAATGTATTAGTTTGGAATTTTTATTATTTAAAAAATTAGTCATCTATATATCAATTTGAGATTTTTAGTAGTTAAATAATTAGTTTGCCAATAAATTTGTTAAATGTATATTAATTTGGGGTTTTCAGTGGTATTAATCTTATTAAATAATAGAAAAATAATCTTATATGTGTGCCACCATGGAAAAATTTAGCCAATGCGGACAATGTCAGAGTATGACGTGGATAAAATTTAGTCGATGTAGATGCCCACGCGTCAAAGTCAACGTTGGAAAAATTTTATTCGTTTCACACTTCAAAGGCCGTGTCAGCTAATCGGATCTGGTATTAGAATAACTTGGTTAGAAAATTTGAGAATCCAAAAGGACTTGAAAAGAATGATTTATGAAAATAATATAATAAAATAAAATAAAAAAACACACACACACACACACACTTTGCTTTTCAAATTGCATTGCGTGAACGTCACTAGCATCCTTTTTGTCCTCTACACGTAGAAAAGCACGTAGAGCAGGCGATGGTATTACTTTTTGCACTTCCTTCTCTCATTCGTCTTTTCTCTTCCACTAGAAGATCGAAGTGATCACTTTTAACACTAAAAATCTGAAATATCTTATATCATATCGATGTTTTAGATTTTTTATTTTTTTGTTGGTATGATGGTTAGCCCTTGTCCTGAATAAGTCTTTTTAACCCTAGACTAACTCCACCTTCCCAATCCGATTGAAGAAAAGTCACCCATGGAAGGGCCAGAGGATTTGCAAAGCATAAATATTGACGTTCGAAGTACTGTAGCATCGTACTATTTTATTTTTTGTAATATCAGAAATTTAAAAATTAATTCTTCCTCTATTGAGGAAAAGTTTCATATGTACATTTTATTATAAGTCAAAACAAGCATGACTTTAGTAAATGCATGTGATCCCTTTCGATAGGTGAGCATGAATAATTAAGATTTCTTTCTAGTGATCATGATTAGCCGCACCATTAAGGCAATGATAATGGTCGAATGAATACATTGCATTGGTGACAAGGCTATCCTATCTAGTGTTGGTCATGCATCGCAAGTGCCCATGGGAAGTGACTGATTCAGTACAAAATTCCAAGTTGGAGAGATTTAGTGCTATCTTTTCATTTTTTTTTCAATCATTATATTTTATGATTCAGGGCACGACCGTAATTAGCTGGGTACGCAAAGAGGAATCAGCGCAGTAAATAACCCGTCATGGCTCCTCATTAAAATTCGAGTTACCCTAAACCAAAAATTTCTCCTTTTTAACTTGTATACTTTTCGCTCTTGTCCGTCAGAGCCACAAAACCAACGGTTGTTGGTCCATATAGATCTCTTCATCAAGATCCCCATTAAGAAATAAAGTTTGAACATTTGCTAGAGCTTTAGATTTTATGTGCGAGAATGGCTAGAATGAATGAGCCTAATCGAGATGAGTCTAAAAATTTGAGGTAATGTATCCTCTAAAGAAAGAGAAAAGCAATTATGAATCAAATTCACAACCAATGATTTCTTGAGTTGAAAAATACATAACATCATTGTCCCTATATTACTTTCAGGTTTTTGTACTAATGGGTTCGTGAGATCATATCCCCATCATGAATTTCGTGGTGGAAAGGGCACCGAACTATTACAGTGGTCCCCTAACTATTTTAGTATGTTGTCATAACTCAAGAGCTTGGAGATGTGCACGCATGGCTTCATCTCAAAACTGTCAAGCAGAACCTTTATCTTGCACGCTCCCCACCTTTGCTAAAATCTGACATATATGGTTACAAGAATAGACTTCCAATTCTTTCCTTTTAACAGCAAAAAAGACCACCTGAGTTAAAGAACATCAACATAGGGAGAGTTACTATAGAAATCAGTTCTTAAGACAAGCGCCAAACCCAATTGGATCCGGTAATACTCTCATCGAATGTTCCGAAAGTGGATGTTTTCAATCTAGGAATCATGAATATTAATTAAATTGATTCGTATTCGCGATGTTGCATAATGATCTCACGACGGTAATTAAAGTAAATCACATGGAAGAGGACTTCATAAGTGCACATATATTTGCTGTTGGCTTTCATTGATACTGTTTCTCATTCTCTTGTAAATCACAGAAGAAAAGTTATTACATAGACTTGTTTCGTACATTTAGCAGCCGAGTTCTCTTTTTCTTCTTCTTTTCTGGGCCTCAACGAGCTGTGAGCTTATGCTACTTGAGAGATAATTCAGAATCACAACAAGTCTTCGCAATAATTTCCCCATCTAACAAAACTCACTGGCATGTGTTGTGAGTGCGTGTCTTTGAGAGAGAGAGAGAGAGAGAGAGAGAGAGAGAGAATCCTGTGTTTTTGCTAGTTGACTTCACGTATACTCTCCAATGAAGGCTTCCAACTTCTTGAAAGATCGTCACCTTCATCATCACCTCCCAAACTTGTGCTTCTTTCTTCACTCTGAAACAAGTGAGAACTAATCATCTCATCCTTGACAGAAACTCCGCCTCTCGCGATCAGCTCCGCCAACTCTCTCTTACTGATCAGCACCTTTATCCTCACAACCGATGATGACCCACCACCCTTGGTTATCTCTTCGCCTTCTTCCACCGCCTTGTGATCATCATCAGCAAACCTAACCTTCTTCTTGTTCTCGGTTTTAGCGAATTTCGATGTCGTGGACGGATCGAGAGGAAAGATGTAGTACATGCGGCCACAGAGCAGCCTTGAGTCCGGCTCAAGGACCGCCATGGCCGGAAACGTCTGCGAGATCGCGTGGCCTGCAGCGAACTCGGAGAGGACTTGGCGAGCCCTCAACGGGGACTTGTACTCGAGGATTTTGCCATCTGTCTTGACAATCTTGATCACCTTTTCTTCAAGAACTAAGCAGTTCCCCATGGGGTTTTTTGTTCTTGGTTGGCTTAAGAAACACAATTGTGTATGGTTGTGAAGGAAGGTTCAGCTTTGTTAAGTGAAGGGCTCGAACTTGAAAGGGTTAAGCGATGCTTTATATAGGGAATAAATTCAAGATTGCCCTTGTAGGGATCACAATATTACTGAAAAGGACAGTGCTCCAGATGTTTATTCTTGGACCCCACCTCAGTGACTCTCGGCGTGTTAGCTGTGGACTGTTGATTCCTTGGATGTAAACAATAAACGGATATCCTGTAGCCGGCCAATTTTGATAATCACAGGTCCGGACATCCCGCTACCTAGAAACTCCAGAAATGTTACGCAAGCATACATTTCGTGCTTGTTTGAGTAATAGCAATGAGATTCCCCAATATTATTATTATTAATCCGTTAAGTTCATGCATTTGAACGGTACAAATAGTCTTCATATCAAAATAATTTACACGCAATAGGATATATAATTCACTCGCATGCGGGGGAGAGAAAGAGAGAGAAGGACAAGGCTGGAGATGGCCGTTCACAAGGCTAGTGTTAAGTTTGCCGAAGGCAGCGATGGTGTTGGGTTGGGCCGAGTGAATAGGGCATTAAGAGAAGGGAGAGAAATCTCTCATTTCGGGTTGAAAAATGATTGGATCATAATTTTTAATTTATTGTAAGAATAATACTATTTTTTTGAATCGCAAAAAATAAATAATTATAAATTATAAATTATTGTGAGATCAACTCCTTTAAGAATTTGTGACTCACAATAAATTATTATCCTCACAATACTCGGAGATTGTTATGCTAACGAAGTCCCAGTCGGTTTTAGGGTGCGATTTCCAAAGTTGGAAGGTATTTTACTAAAGTTATGATATTTTGGTATTTTGATTATTCAATTTGGACCATTTACTATAGTTGATGTAGTTGACTATAGAGAAGGGAAAATTAAATTTGTGTATCTCTAAATTTAAATGTCTGATCTTATTAAGAAAGAAAAAGATGCTGGAGGTATATTTTCTCGGTCATTAAAAGTTCCATCTCTAAATTTAAATGTATGATCTTATTAAGAAAGAAAAAGATGCTGGAGGTATACACAGCCGTTAAAGGCTGTTTGTTTTTGTTTTTTTTGTTTTCGGAACACAATTTTTTTGTTCCGGGAAACAAAAAAAAATGTAAACGCATTTGTTTACACTTTTATTCCTAGGAACAAAAATCTATCTTTTTGTTCCTCGAAACAATTTGGAACGAAAACAAAAAAACAAGAAAAACTTATTTCTTGTTCCCAAGAACACTTCTAAGAAATAATTTTTCTCTCTTTTTTTTTTTTCTTCTCTTTCTTTTCTTCTTCTTTTTTCTTTGGCTGGTCGCCTGCCCCCGGCAAGGCTCGACCTCACCTTGGTTGGGCGAGCTTGGCCTCACCGGATCTGGGCGAGCTCGAGCTCAGGCCTCGAGCCAAGGTGAGGCCACCGGCCCTCGTCGGCCGGTCCCTCGGCCATGGCCAAGGCTGGCGACCGGCCAAAAGGAAGAAAAAAGGAAAAAGGAAAAAGAAAAATGAAAAAATGAAAAATAAAATAGAAATATTAAAAAATTAAAAGAAACAAAAAAATTATACAAGTTTACCAAACGTGTTTCTGTTCTTTTTCTATTCCAGGAACAGAAATTTTGTGTAGTTACCAAACACGTTCTTCTATTCAAAAATTGTTCTAGGAAATAGAAATAGTTTGTTTTCTGGAATAATTTTTGAATAAAAACGTTACCAAACGCTCCCTAATTCCATCTTGAACTTATCTACTCAACTCTTCTTGAAGTTGACAATCTTTAACATGATATGAAATGCAAGCTTCGAGCTTCATTCTTCACTCGCCATTTAGCAATTGAATTCTCCCGTTCCTGTCGGAATCTGATTAGGATTCTTGTCATATAACTACGGTGCGAAGTTCGATTTGGACGAGCTGAAATTTCATGCGGCGCTAGAGTCATTCCACATCGCTTGTTCACGTTATAGTCATGCTTCGGATTGAAATAATGGTAGCCAAGTTCTACTGCGACCATCGTGGACGTGTTTATTAATGTAAGCCAAACTCGACTCATACGCCAGAATCGCACCAAAAGCAAACGGAATCCGACCAGACCCCACTTGCGAACATGAGGGGTTGACCTTTGACTATTGTTTTGGTGGGTTCCTGTCGTTGTGCACCGGACGAGGACGATGGTTGGCTTCTTTTCCAGTGGATATTACCGACCGCTAAGAATTTCGCACTTTCCTTGACCTTCACGATATAAGGACTTGCCCATGCGTCCTTCGCTCTAGCCATTCATCTTATAATTCACCAAGCATGAGCCAAATATCGTTTAAAACTTTCTATGAGTACGTAAACTTCTTTTTTCTTTTTCAAGCAGTTACTACACGAATGTATTGGTTGGTTTCCATGTGTGTTTTGCAAAGTTCTAAACTACCGGATCGAACAACTAGAATTCGCTTTAATGGTCATCCTTCCCATATGGGAAAGGAGAGAATGGGGGTTCGAATTCTCACCTTTTCAAAAGGGTTGTGGTAAAGATAATTAATTTCAAATGTAAATTTCGACTCTTACACCTTTAAAGAAATATAATAAAAATCTGAACGTGAGTTGAAAGTTAGAATATGACTCAAAAAAAAAAAAAAAAAAATTGCCCGACCGTCTAGATTTAGTTTAATGTAAGTACTAACTTCGCCGAGTCATTTTCAACGTGGCTACCGATCCTGGACCAGGTTGCGTAAAAGAAAATGCACGATTTCCTTGCCTACAAAATTGACTTTATTTGCCCTACTTTCGGTCAGAATTCTTAGACACCATGCGCCAATACCCTCTCGAAGGGGAAAGAGGTGGGTCAGTAAGGCATGGCATTGCTTTTTGTCCTTTCGTTATTCGCGTGGTGCTTCGTGGCCAAACATTTGATTTTTTAAGATGAAAATGCGCACTCGCGTTGCATACAAAACCCACGTAAAGTTAAACCGTTAAAAGGGGGGAGCCTATACGTGCTACATATAAGAGGCACATTTAATTTGGTTTTGAATTGACAAAGAACATAAATCTTTTAACCCTCATAATTAACCTGGTTGGTACATGCTTGTCGCGAAGGTGGGAAATATATATAATATTTGGGTTGAGATAAGGTACAGTCATGTGCATAACGCGTGAGTGATGTCTGTTGCATGCCGGATTATTGACGAATATAAACGCAGATATCCAGTGATCGATGACAGGATAAAGGAGTGCCACATGTCCAATTACTGAAACACGATGACAGACAGTTGGTAGCCGCTTGTATGAACCTTGGCGGCAACTTTTTCAACAAAAACACTTTGAATATTACTCAAGGTATGAAGATAAGTAGCATCAAAGACGCACGTTGTAAAAAAGGCAGTTGCTATTTGGAGAACGGCCATCGATAATTGCACAATCCTCAAAATACGACAAGGATGGTTACATGAAGCATGGGCAAAGTGATCTATAAGAATAAAGGAACATGAACAAAGCCAGTGGCAGTTACTAGAGAAGATACAACTGTCAAACGATTATTGTAACTTTACTATAAATAGCACCAGTCATCCAGCGAAAAACCCCCTTGACAAATTAATCAAAATATTATCCTCTTATCTTTACTTTTCTCCCTGTACCACAATTTAATTTCCTTAGTCATAGCTTTCAGATTTCCGTCATCGATTAGATTTCAGCATATCTTTTTATCCCAATGCATCATCATAAATTAAATTTCTGCGTTATATCCTATTGTCTTGGTACAATGTTGTTGATTAAATTCCGACATTGTATTTCACCATCCTCAACTTGTGTCGTTGATTGAATTCCAACATAGTTCAAGGGTGGACTTTTAACTTGTGGGTCTTGTCGTTGATTAAATTTTGACTCAGCCTAAGATTGTACAATGTTGTTTGGATAAAAGAAATTGAATTTTTCATTACATGAGATATCCGGAGTTGACACGGAATCCTTGTCCCTTCTAAAAAAATTGAAGAATAACTTTCGGCGAAAGATATTTTGTCACGTGAGCAATTCCGACGAAACAAAACCTAGTACTTGCAATTTGCCTTTGTTCGATTTAACTGAAATATACAATGACAAGAAATTATCTCCCAAACAGACTGAAAACTGAGTTTTTTAAATATTCATCTGGCCATGGTGCGCTATCCAAATGTATATTGCCTAAATAAATATGTAGTTTCATGAATTGTCGGTACGCATATTAGCCAGTTTCCCATATGAGGCACGGATGAGGGTTCGATATGTTATTCACATACTTTCTAAAATATAATTGAATCCATAAATGTAGAAAATCATGCTATTGACTTCTTAGTTACTAAAACTATAGTGTGTTGTTTAACTTCTTTATCAAACTAATTTTTCTGCAAATTGCTTCAGACATATGTTATAAATATATAACATTGATAGACGATACGAATCAATACGCACCTAAATCGACAAATTAATCCTTAATAAGCATAATGATTCAATGGACATAATTTAATTAGAGAATTTAAGAAGTTGATCTTCATTGAAATTTCAAAAAAATTAAAATATGCAAAAAGAAGGAGATAGACAAAATGAGAATGCAAGAAAACATCAAAAGAAAGTGGAAGCCCACTCTTGAGAGTAACATTCAAAAGGATACCGTGACATCCTGAATTTTCAATTATGTTTTTCATTGAATAAATCGGACATTTCATCGACACGCCTATAGTGCTATTCTTAGAGCTAATCACTCCTGAGATAACTAGACTATCTGGGGAAGTCATTAAGGAATTTTAACGCAATAGACTTTCGACCAGGAATTGACTACTCGACCGTGCTCATCTACAGAGATCATTACGGCACAGTAAAGATCGATTAGAAATCAGAGATAGGTCGGTTCGACTGAGATGTGTGGTTAAACGTGGGTGATTCCACCAAATTGAAAAATTATCGTCGATCGGCACTAAACTGATTTTTTCTGTCATTTTGGTACATTGTGTCCATATTTAAAACCTCGAGATTTTCACGACAACCAAGAGTCGTCAATGTGTCGAAGAGGTTCATTGTGGTTCGAAGAAAATAGACCACGGGTCATTTGCACTAAAAATTTCTAAAAGCTACCCGGTAACCTAGGTCACGCTAAAATCACGCCAGATTTTAATTAACCACGAAATTGAATCCAATTCCAAAAATTGAAAGTTCTGTCATGTCACAAATCATTTTAGAAACATCGACTTTAGCCTCCGAAGATTTTTGTGCAAACCGATTTTTTGGCGGAAAATATTGGTATAGGGCCGTTTTCAACTGGAAAATGCAGAGGACCATTTTTAATCGCAAAATTAGGATGCAAGTAGGTTCTAATGGCGAGGAAAAATGTCAAGTTGATCGAGGACTCAACGGTTGAATTTTTAGAAGCCAAATTGAGTTGATTTAAGGAGGAATTGAAGTCCAATTTGGGGAAATTCCAATCAAAATTCGTAACTCCCCCTTGGACCCAACATTTAGACCACTTCGAGGCTTCTAGAAGAAGACTAGGCTACTGGAAAAGTGGCTGAGGAAGCCAGCTGCCTTGGTAGGGCCAAGTTAAGGGAACCAAGAGATGAGAGAAGACTAGGATGTCCCCTCCAGCCCAGCCGGTCCACTCCCTCTTTGCTGCCGTCGAGCCCCCTTCCATTTGAGACCAACAAGTTCCAAAATTTCCAGAGCACCAAACCAGTAGCCCCCTCCTCCACCGAGTAGCCCCATCGGACCGCCAGAACACCACCGTCGCGCCCCGGAGCCCGTCCGCCCTCTCACACACCAAACCCGTGTGTCCCCGGCCGCCATTCCGCCTCTACCGTGACCCCAAGCCATCCCCAGAGCTGTTCGAGCTCGCATCACTGTCGTCGGAGCCGCCTGGAAGCCCGCCGAGCTCCGCCAAGCCTATTGCAGCCCCTCCGCCAGTTGTTGTCGCCATTTCCGCCTCAGCCAACCATTGGAGCAGCTCCTTTGACCACCGAGTAGAGACCAAAGCTCCCGCGTTTCCAGCACTGTTTGGCCCGTTTTGGTGGCCTTCCGGACTTCGAAAGGCGCACCCACTTCGGAGTTTATGGCTCGTCTCCACGTCCCTATCGTTATGGTAACTCACTATTCCCTGCTTAGTAAGTTAATGACGTTTAAATGTTGATTAGTTTAGACTAAGTGTGGATTAGGTGGATAGTTAGAATAGATTAGCAATTTAATTAATCGTTATTGCATGTTAGGTGGTTAGAGTAGTGTAATTAGAGCCTAGATAAGCTCTAGTATTTATCTAGAGTGGTTCGAAAATTTTTGGGCCCATCTCGGCTTTTAATTAAGCTTTTCTGGCCTAAGTGTGCATTATTGGTATTTAATAATTAATTTCCATAATTATTTAATTATTTATTATTTTCCGAAAATTAGACCGGGATAGTCGGTGATCAGAATTTTATGTTGATTGCAATGGTGTATTTTTTAATTAATTGAGTGCTATTTTGTGTACATTAAGTGTAATTTGTGATTTTGGGTATTTATCCCAAAACTTATTAATTTCAGTATTTAATTAGAAAATTATCGAGAGTCGGTTTACAGCACCAAAAATGTGTTTGTGGACTACTGTAAATAGTGGGATTTTTTTTTTTTGATGACTCGAAAACCCCCGTATAACCGATAACCAGCAAGGTAAACCCGGGGTGACGCTAGCGGAGGACCCACCACCCTGACATCACACTTAAGACACTAAGCACCTCCACTGGGTTTCGAACCCCTCACCTTTGGGGAATGATCAATGGAGCCATTATCCAACGGAGCCACCACGGTCGGTGGTATAAATAGTGGGATTTTATAAAATGAAAATATTATATTTTTGGCTCAGATCGACCGTGTACCCACACACGATTATTTTTATCGAGTATTTTTAATACAAAGAAAATAGGCCAGGACATTATTTTAAATTGAGGAATTCAAGTGGGAAGTTCAATGTCCTTGGGCCATGGGTGAATAATCGTGTGGTGATTTATAGTCATGGTAAGATGACCATTGAAGGATGAGGCGACGTATGTTGTGCGTGACGTTATGGGATGGGTCAAGAAAATCGCCAAAATATAGCCGTGCCCATTGGGCCGTGATTAACTGCCGAAGTATGGGTGTGCCCATTAGGCTGTGATTAACCGCCGAAGCAAGATGTGCTTATAGGGCCGTGAATTACCGCCGAACTTAGAATAGGCTGTGTCCATTTGGCCATGATTTACCGCTGAACATTTAGTAGGCCGTGCCCGTGGGGCTGTGATTAATAATGGAACGAGTGATTGATTGAGATGACCCTAAGATGGTCTTGTTGACATGGAATCGACCGAGTCGATTGATCAATGATTCAATCTGATTGGTTGAAATGATTGGATAGTTATTTGAATTATATTAATTTGTAGGAAGGAACTAAGGCAAAGGTAAGTCCTCTGACTCGTGTTTGTGCTTAAGCAGCCCTTAGGGTGTATTTTCTTCCTAGTCGGGTCTTAGGGAGGTGAACTTGCTGAGACGTCTTCTCACCTCATTGTGAGATAACATTTTCAAGTCCTTAGGTGGCAGTTGAGGAGAACTCAAAGCTCCAGAGATTGATGAGGAGGAGATCAAAGAATCGGCGAACGTGTCTGACTAGTGGGTCATAAGACAGTTCCCTTTTTATTGAGCCAATCTTTTGTAAACATCCTAGTATTGTGTATAAACTTGAAGAGTTTATAAAAGGCTTGTTTTGGTTGTGACTTGTGGCCCTACTTTTCTATTCACATTGTATTGTTGTTTGGGGATTAATTATTTGTTTCTGCATGTGCATTAAAAAGAAAGGGTCAGTGATGCATCTTGGAACGTCGCTAATTAAACGACCAATGAAGGATGAGCACGTGCTCGGAGGATTCGGGGCGTGACAGGTACTCTCTCTGATAACTTTAAAAATTCCGTGTCTTTACTATATCTAAATCAATAAATATAAATGATGCAAATATATTTTTCGGGAAACTAAAAAAAAAAACTCCTAAATATATTATATAGATGCCAATTTAATCTTAAGTCTTTTAATTTAAGCAATTGAGTTCTAAACTTGTTGACGATTTGCTTATGTAATCATTCTGAATAATTTTGGTAGGGATTATTTATGTAGATGCTGGCCATTTTATGTGGCATGGCCAATATTGACATAGACAATTTTTTTGAATCCTTTAACCTTTTTGAAATTTTTATAATTTTTTTAGCTTTTTCCTTTTTTTCCTTTTTCTTTTCTTTCTTTTTTTTCTTTTTTTATCCCCTTCTTCCATGGCTAGCTACTAGAGGTGAGGTTGAGCCTCGCTAAAGGCAGGCGAGAGTCTACCTCACCAAATCTATTGAGGGCGAGCCTCATTGGCTCTCATCTATGGCTAACTATAGAAAAATGGTGAAAAAGGAAAAGAAAAGAAAATGAAAAGGAAGAAATATATAAAAAAATCAAAAAATTATTCACGTCAACATCGATCATATCATGTATAATAGTTAACATTTCAGCATTAGTGATCACCCACCAAAAAAAGTCCAAAATGACTATATTGGCAAATCATAAAAAAATTAGGATTCAATTGGCCAATTTGAAAGATTAAATATTGAATTAGTATTTGTATAATAATTTTTAAGATTTTTTTTATAATTTTGTCTATCTTGTTCTAGCTTGTTCTATCGTTGGCAGCTAGTAAAGGCCAGGGGGTCGAAGTACAAAAATTTCCATCCGTTCACTTTAGTTGAACTTTTTGTGAGAATGGTAACACGGGGGTCATGATCATGAAAAGAATACATGGAGACAATTTGCCGAAAAGGGTATGAATCGGGAAGAATACACGATGGTGCTGGCTGATGGTCAACACGCATGCAATACATATGCGGGGTTTTCCTCTAAAAACGCTTTAGTGGAGCAAGAAAAATCAACCCCTTCAGTGGAGAACGAAGAAACAGTGATGAGCCCTAGACTGCGACTTTCAATGCTTTGGCCGACCACTCTTTACTTTGTGTAGAATTGAGAGTGATCGGTTGTTCTTATCTCTCTCTCTCTGTTCTCTTCTTCTTTTATCGGTAAAAGTTGTTTTAAAAGATTAAGGCGTTTGGAAATGGCATGTGTTACATCGGGATAATCTAAATTTAAGGGGTGAATTTACTTGGAAAAGTTATTTATCGGACCAAACCATCCGTTTTCTTTTCGCAACAGACCGCGCGCACATAAAACCCTAATGTTCTCCCCTCCTCCTTCCTCTCCTGCCTACTCTCAGCCGACCCACCCAGCCGTGTCACCGAGTCGCCATTGTCGTCGCAGCTCGACTAAGTATATTTTGTCTTTACCCTGATGCCCCCATTTCTTATGAGGTGTGATTGTCTTAAAGTTTCAATTTGGGTTGTGAAGTCACCGTCTTGATGTTTTAAATTGAGTCGTGACTTGTGAGGTCACTGATGAGCACATAGGTTATCCGCAGTATGAATAAACCTTCTATGAGAATTTATTACTTGTGTACTTCATGTAATACTTGTGTTTTTTTTTTTTTTCGGGCAAGGATCATGCCGTACTTCACTATCACTATTAGCGTAAGCTAACATATCCATATTATTATATACGTGGTTGAATGACCTCAATATCATATCAGATATATCAATAAGGAAAACTTTTACACTATGTTTATTAGGAGGAATTTGGAAGAAAGAAAATGATTCAAAATACATAATTGTGTTTAGGGATTCGAAAGGATTTTTGTTTTCTTAATTAATGAATTCTTTCGAACAAAAAATAATAATATATTCTTCTTTCTCACTTAGACAAATATTACATCTTATTTTATATACACAAAAAAATATCTATGCCAGAATCCTTTTTTTCCCTTTGTTCCCTCACCAGAATCCAAACAACATCATAACTCAATTCCTTCAAATTTTTCTCTTTGGGTTATCTATATCCATTCTTTTCCTGCCTAATCGTTCCATTCAAACTGAGTGTTAGAGTTACTATCTAAAAACTTGTTAAGAAATACAGTGACAAAAGAAACACATAAATTACCTACCTACGCATGGTTGCGCTGGTGGAGGCTTGCCCTTAATTTGGCCACCAAGTCAAGGGTTCGACTCTCAGGTATAGTTCCGTGATTTAAGTGGGGACCCCGGCGGTAGGTTGTTGTGATGTCTTTTCCAATGTAAGGTCCCATAAGATGATCCGGATCCTCGATATTAAAAAAAAAAAAACACAGAAATCTATCGCAAAAGGATCGTTAAACATTAGATTGGTTAACGGAAAACTCTTCCATTGCAAAAAATCTCCTCATTAATAACAAGGGATAATCTGACGGTATGTGTAGTTTATCCTGTCCTAGGGTTTACTAGTTCAGCTAAGATGAGATCAAAAATGGTCTTTCATCACGTCAGCCTGATGAATGCACCCGAAACCCTTGCTAGTGCGCATTAATCCATTCAAAGCGAAATCGTTTTTGCTTTCTGTTCGTCTTACCCTAATCTCTCGCGTCTCTGTCGCTCCACCCGAAAGCAAGCAAAGCAGCAACCATGCCGCCTTTGAAACGCAATGTCCCAGTTTACTGTCATTTAAAACAAAAAGTGTTTTTAGGGCAGAGAAAGAGAGATAGTTGGATCAAGATCTCGGTAACAACCCCTTTTCCAAGATTCGATTCATTCTTTCAAGATCTCATTGACAACCTTTACTTGGTAAAGAAGTTTTAAATTGCATTTTCTTGATACATGCGGCTGGGCTTTTTGCGTGAATTAAATACACGGGCTCAGTCAAAAAGGTCGGGGGGTTGCGAGGGAGATCTAAGTTCTGTTGGCGAAGCCAGATTCCACTTCTTGTTTTGCTGTTCACTTCGTGGCTGATGTCCGGTTTTTTCTTGGAAAAGCTGGACCCTTTTCAGCGAGACATATATTCCTTTCTCATTCTCTCCATCATTCCATCGTGGTCCCCTCCATTTTCACTTTTAGAAAAAAATATTGGGATAATCAATAAAAAATTTAATTTTTTTTAAGACAGCAACTTCCTAAACTTTTCTCTCACAATTACCTTGTTAGAATATTTAATAAAATAAACCGTGCCTTTATCTAATAGTTTAAATTTTTAGAATAATTAATGATGGTCCACAACTTTCCACATGATATTAAAACAATGAGATCATAAGGATCCCCAATCGAATATTTAAGAGTTAATATTACAAAAAACCACAAAGTGATTTATCCTCTATTAGTTTCTATTTTATCATTAAATGACTGAGTTAAATAATACGTGAAAATCGACGGATGTATTAGTTTGAGTTTTTACCCTATGTTTGCACAAATATACCAATTCATGATTTTTCATGGTATTAATCCAATTTAATAAAAACTAATGCAGTACATCAATTTTGGGTTTTTGATGGTAAAAAAATTAATTTGGGATGAATTTATCACAAATGTACCAATTTGGGATTTTTTGTGGTAAAAAAATTGGTTTGAAATAAATTTATTATAAATATATCAATTTGAATTTTTTGTGGTATTAACCAAATTTTTAACAGCCTTTATATAATGAGGGGAGGTCTTTTTGAGTCATTGGTATAAATTTCAAAATATGGGTGAGACGGAAAAAAAGTTTGGAATATCCATGCTCGTGGAAAATATTTAGCATTTTTTGTGGGAATTTTCCAAAAATATATTTGACCCACAAACTTTTATGCTACCAATGCAATGAAAAGAAAATTTACTGGGATTTCTGAAAATAGATATGAAGTTTATAGTTCTTTGAACTTAGCCGAAAGAAAAATAAATATATGATTGAAATGGAATTAGATACAAGGTATAACAAGAACCATTTTCAAACTTAAATTTCATTTTTGTCGTATTTTTAGACCATGTTACTTTCGATTTGCAGTTTTGCACTCCAAAGATAAGAAAAATCTACGCCACAGCATTCCCATTCCATGTCTTATAATAACTCACAATATTTTTCATAATGGTATGGACTACATTGTTATGAAGTAATGACCTCAAATTGCTAGTGCAGTCCTTTGAAATTACAGAATTTAAATTTTAAGGATTAAAAAAAAATGGATGGTTCTTTTAATGGTTATCTCAATCTCTTCTGAATTTCGCTTATTAAAGTGATCAAATTGATGGAGCCAAAATGAGTTTTACATAAAAGGATTTTGTCGTTTTCCGTTGCTGGTTGGCTTCTAGATAGTGGGGACCACTTCCCAAGAAAGGTCGCGGCCCTTGTCTGCAGACGTGGTAAAGAAAGGAAACGACGACCCTTCCATCTCCATGGTCGGGCGGCACCGCCGGGTAGAATTTGTTCAGGTTTTACGGCATGGTGCGGTCGGTTGTATCAGGAAAATGATTGCAGTCGACGTCGATCTCTTTTAACTCAAGACAAACAAACACGTTTTTCTCAAAACTTTATAATTGTTGCCAAAAGATCTAAAGATGTGTTCAAAAACAATTTATAGTTTGTTTGTTTAACGAAAAAAGAATGATTTGAAAAATATATTATAAAGAATGATTGGTTACATCCCTTAAAAGAATCGGTCAAAGAAAAAATATATTTACCGTCCACAATAAATTATGCCTAAATAGTTTTACAGATGATAGAGATATTTTTTGTTAATTTATTATTTATGATCGATATAATTGATTGACTTTCAAATCATGAACTTTTAGTGAAACAAAGTGAAGGGGATTTTCCAAAGGAAAGATAGTATTTTATAAATTATAATATAAAAACACATTAGAAAACAATTTTGACTTGAATGGCATTTGGAAAGCAACTACACTTCATAAAAGATTTATGCTATTTCTTTTCAAAAATAATTCCAACTCTTTCGGCAAAACTCAACTATTTGTGAGGCTGTTAGCTAGCATCACCTAACCTAGGTGGAAAAAAATCTAGGGTTTCTAAAATAGAGGGCAAAATTGGAATTTTAGTAAGTGCTTGAGGGTAATAAGAAAATTTCATTATTTGTGAGACTTGTATGTCGAGAAAGTTAAAAGTTCAAGGCACCCCAAGACTTGCTTTATGGCAAAGCCAACTCTTTCTCAAGGTGAATTGGGAAAAAAAATCACTAAATGCCCAAACGAAGCCTTTAAATATATAAATATATATTAATAGTCTCAATCATTCTTGCATGTACAAGACATGGCCTAGACTAAACCACATCAATGGGATGATTGGTAATAACATGGATGGGTGAAAATATAACCTACATCTTTACTAGTTGGATGCAACATATCATTGCACGCACATAGAAAACATAAAGGGAAAATGTTGGGAATTCTCGTACATCAAGAAGGTAAATTTCTTTACAAGAACAATTAAACGATGTTTACAAAAGCGAAAACACCTTGGTATTAGAATTATTCGAACTAGGACATAGATGATCAGGAGCTTCCAATTGTTCGATTAAACAAGTACGTTCTTCCAATCTGAAGCTTCCGAAAACATCATCAAGGCTGGTAAAATTTCTTGATTTGAGATTATATTCCATCAAGATTTGGCAAGTAAACCATCCTTTGAATGTTTTGTTATTAATGAAATCAATCTTGTGTAGAAAAGTCTTCAAGCTCTAGGACATTACTCTTGCCTTAAACATTCAAACTCGTGTTCAGGGGCCTCCAGCAAGAAGACCCAATCAATGGGCCATCTACCATTTCTTTGTTGATATAATGCCCTTTTATATATTATATAACCGATACCATTAAAAATCCCAACTAGTATATTCATTTCACATTTATGTCAAATTAATTTTCATATCACAAAAATCCCAAATTAGTATACCCGCAACAAAACTACATTCTATTAGCTTTTTCTTCAATGTCACCTTTAGGTTGTTGACACGAAAATGCATGTGGTAAGCAATCCGGATGATCATCGTGTGGCATGTATCCAACAGACAAAATTAAATATAAATGTATCTCTTGAACGATATCATTTTGGTGAAGCTGAATCTAAAGAAAATGAACTGAAATTCAAAAGTGTACTAATGTTGCCTCAAGAGCTCCCTCGCGTCTTGAAAATCTACTAAAACCACTAAATTTTCCCTCAAGATTTCAGTAGATTTGTCAAGATTATACCGGTCTGAGATCTCTTATGACCCAATAATTAATTTAGAGTAAATGTAGCACACAATGATTTTATATATATGGTATGAATCCCTTACAAATATATAAGAAAGGAAATGTGGAATTGCCAATTGGCTAACAAATATGCTGTCCCCCTATTTAAGCCCACACTCCTTATTAAGGAGGCTTTGCCCAATGAGTTGGGAGGCTAAGGCCCGTGCGAGCCCCCATGGATCCGTCCCTTCGCAAACCCAAATAGAGGTTAGAACAACGTCAACCCTTCTTTCCTTTTCTTTTTCTTTTTACCTCCTTTGTTTATTCTCCGAAGAAAAATAATATTCTATAAATCTTCATGTTTTTATTTATAGAGATATTCTTCATTTTTTAAGGTTATCATCTTCTTCTTTTTTTTTACCAAGTCTTCTCCATTTTCATTCATCTTTGTTGGGAAATGAAAAATTATATGTTTTGGGAAATCTAGCTCAAGCATTTTGCATGTGCCATCATGTAAAAACTTGAGCTGAAGGCCTAACAATGATGGGTTTTCCAATTTAGAGAGAACTAGGTGAAATGTCATGAATGTATTATTAGATGTACTCGGTATATGTGAGCTTAGAGCATCTCAATTCTTAAATATGTTGGTCCAACATGAGATCCACCGAAATCAAAAACTTGAATGTATCAAGCTCACATCATTCAAAGCATCTCAGAATTTTTCAGTGTCACGGATATTCACCATGGGGAGTAAAATTGGTCAACCCCCTTTCTTTGAATATGGAATGGAGCAAAGTGCAGAGAAACTTATACAGTGAAATTGCCAAAATTTAGTACATTTTTTGTCAGAAGTAATTCATTTCGCAAGGGCTCTCAGTGATCTCCAACCTTGAACAGGTGGGCCGAACTTAGCACGTGTTGAAAAGCTCTTCCATTCAAAGTGCAAAGCTATGTCACCTAAGATGGGTCAGAAAATGGACGATGAATGGCCATGTTGAGACAATCCTTCACTTTACCACACTTGATGGAGGTGGTGGGTTTCATTTTCTAAGGCTTAACAAAGGCTGAGCCATTTAAATTTATATTTATTGTGAGGAAAATCATTAAAGACGCAAAAATAATGACATCGAAGATTAGGAAGACATATGGAAATATAGGGTTTATCACTTTTATATGCTTAATTATGAAAATAGTGTCAATTTAATTAGATAAGATCTAAAATTGACATGCGCTCTTCTATTGTACAAAAACTGAATCACGGGTCACAATTCATCAAGTTAAACACACGATCTCTTTCTCGCTGAATGTGTGCCTATCTTGCTAGTAATTTGCTCGCCTGCCCAGCAGAAAGCCGCCACCTCTCCCGAGGCTCGTCCCCACCTCATCCTCGCCTCGCTTCATCCCGACCCTTGGCTCTGGCGGCTCGTCCCCGACCCATCTCTCCACCTCCTTGGCAGATTAAGAGCAAAGATTGAAAAAGAATCAAGAATTGCAGAAAGTTTTTCTTTTCTTTATTGGGTAAAATAATAACTGAATTACCTAACAGTTCCGTCACGATTGCCAGCCTCAAAAGAGCTAGTGCACCCGTGCACAGTTTCTTCACCACTGAACCACTCCCACCTCCACCACCACCACCACCACCACCACCAACCACAGCGCACTCCGCAGTCCTCCAAAGAAAGAGCGCCATCGCCGCCCCCAGCGATGGCCGGAGTCCTGAACATGCCTCAACCTCCGCTGCTGAGGCCATTCTCGCGCCACCGCACGACCCTCAAGCCCTCGGTTTCCGTCAGCGTCAGGGCGTCGAGTACCGACTCCCCTGAAACTTCCACGGCTACCAAACCACCGACCTTCGCTCCTCCTCCCAATTTCAAGCCTCCCGAGCCGAAGCGATTCGGCGTGAGGCCGGACAAGGTCCTCGACGTCTTGGGTGCGTCTCTCGCCCTAATCTTCCGATTGGGCACCGGCGTTTTTGTCTCCGGGTATTGGGTTTTTCTCTGTTTGCTTCGTTCTTTGTTGAGTTTGCCTAAAGTTTCGGTTTTCGAGGCATGTGTTGGTGCTTTTAGCTGGCTGGATTGGTTAATTTGGATTTCTGTGGTGTAAAATCGAAATGGGTTATGTCCTTTCTGCTGTTTTTTGCGGGTTGTTGGTGTGCTACACCTGCTTTTGGCTTATAACGTTGCGGGACTTGAAGAATCGTGCATCTGCAACATAGTTTATTCTACTCTTTGTCTGATCTTTGAATCAAATAAACAGAAACCTGACCGTAGCTGTCCGTGAGTTTTGGAAATTGTAGTGAAAATCTCATTGAAAAATAAACAGGTGGATGAACCCAAGTTCTCGTCAGTAACCGCAACTAAATGACAAACTCCATTTAAGCACAGCAGTTGACATTGTTAAGCACCTTCCACAAATTTTTGCCATCATACCTTCAAACTTTTCATTTTAGCTTTGTGACTAAGGATGAATCAAAGACTTTGTAGTGCATTAAAAGTGCACAAAAAACCCAACTATGCAATGAAGGTGGAGTTCATACTGAAGACAGTTTTGGTTAATATCAGGTGTTTTGTTCTTCTTTTTTACTTTTTGACCGGATTTTCTTCCCTATTGGAAATATGTAGTGACAATGTTTGTTTGGCTAATATCAGAATGGTTCTTTCTGGTTGAATGTGTTTACTAACACCTGTAACAAATGCTTCTTTGGCCTTTTAAAGGAGAAAGAATGGAGGTACCCAAATGAACTTATCAGGAATTGGAGAGTTCTTCACGGGTGGAAAAAAGGAAGAAATCCAACAAAATTACTGTACTTGAACTTGTTCAAAAATGTTGACAGTAATTATTCTCATCATATTCCTTTTCTTAAAAAGCACCCAGACAGTCGCATATTGGGCAATTTTTGGACTCTTGATGCTGTATTTAGGATCATTGAGAAAAAAGAAAGAATACTATTCTTCTGAGAAATGCCACTTTGAGGAGTTTAATCGAGATACCTAAATGAGACATTATTATTCTCATCATATTCCCTTTCTTAAAAAGCACTCAGACAGTCGCAAATTGCGCAATTTTTAAACTCTTTTTACTGTATTTAATATCGTTGAGAAAAAGAAAGAATACTATTTCTTTGTGAAAGGCCACTTTGAGGAGTTTAATCAAGATACCTAAATGAGACATTCGTTCTTTCCTTTATTATCGAAATTACTGGATCAGAATAAGACATCTGTTTCTTCCCCCTTTCACAATACATGAGAATTCACATAGGGAGTACAGGATACTTGAGATTGCGGTGACCGGGGGATATGATTCAGTTATGGCCCGAATAGTTTAAAGTCCTGTCTTCTTTTATTTTACAAGAAAGATCAGAACTGAATGACTATGATTATATAGTGGGAGACTTGACATATATCTTTATCTTATAAAAAGGATGAGATGAATATAGTAATTGCTAAAGAATACAGCATTAGATCTGAACCTCTTTTATATTGGTTTTCACTAATAAATTCAAGGTGAAAGGTCTAGCTGAATTTATGGTAATGGGGCTTGTATCTTGCATTCTTAGTTATTTTTCTTGAAAGGTTTGTTAGAATGCCGCAGGCTATTTGAATCTGAACCAGTAACACTTGTCATTTTATGACAGGTACTCGGCATCCTTTGCTTCCGAAAATGAGATTCCACCTGGCCAGTATGCTTTAGATATTGCTGGTAGGCTGTGGCACCTTTTTTTCAATTAAGAGTAACTTCACCTGCAAGGTTGTTACCTGGCCACTTTTGGTCAATGTGTGTGAAAGTTATATGCAGAAAAACCAAGTACAAGTGTTACAGGTTCACTGAGCTACTACTTTAGCATGCTTACTTTCTGATATGCATATCCTTGTATTGTTCGATTTTAATAGGTGTGAAAGTTAAGGAGACTTCGAAATTAGGTCCTCGGCCAGAGAAGCCTATTGAAATTTACGAGTTTGAGAGGTACTCATGTTGGTATTTTTCATTTTACTCGTTGCTAGATTAGATGGATGATGTCATTGTACCTATTAGATCTTCTTCCGCTTATGGGATGCCAGGATCTTTTTCTATTGGTATGATGTGTTTATACCAATTTTCACCCAGTGCTTCAACGGACGCATTCTAACAGTGTCTTTTTGTTCCCTTTTCTCCCTTCCCTCTCTCTGCTCTCATTCACCTGGGGAATGTGTATGTGTGGATATCGTGGATCACCAGCTGTCCTTTTTGTCGAAAGGTAAAATCTAGTCAACAATCTCCTCTTTTTATTTTTTGATGGATCTACATCTGTCCTTTTGAGAGATATGCCCATCCTTGAATGATTGACAGAGCTAACAGTCGACTGGAAATTGCTCTTGATGAGATACATTCCCCATTGATTTTGTGGTACTGAACTGTGCCATCTGGGAAGAAATTACACCATTTTTGTTAAAACGAGATGAATTAGTTGTGATTTTCATCTTGATCATAAATTGTTGAAATTTGGTAATGTTCCTTAATCCTCTAATTAGACAATCGACAACAATTAGTAAGATTTGCTGATTAATGTGACTCTGCTTTTACTATTAATAAGGTATGAGTTCTGTTTTGCTTTTTCTTTGTAAATCCATTAATTGTGCTGTTCTTTGATGTGCGCCTTAAGTCTCATTCTGGATGCGGTATTCCAAAATGACATCTCCAATCGTCAACAGGTTAGGGAAATTGTTGCAGTATTGGATCTTGATGTTATATACTATCCATGTCCACGAAATAGTCCAAATTTCCGTCCCAAGGTGGCTCAGATGGGCGGAAAAAAACAATTTCCATATATGGTATTGTACTCTTCTTCTCAATGTTACTTTTCATCCTGGTGTCAAGTAAGATAAGGATTTAATTCTTCCTTGAATGGATAAGCTGATACTCCTTACCATGAATTTTTTATGCTGAAGCATTAGATTTAAGATTTATAGACTAAAGGAGCACATTTCTCAAAAAGCATGAGAAAGATCTTGAACCATAATAGTTAATGGTGCTTTGTGGCTTAAATATTTAGCAGGTTAATGTGGTCATTTGCCCTCAGTTTCTGGACTCTATATCCAACAAATGACAAAGCATAGTCTTTTTTTGAAACTCTTGGATCACTCTTTTGACCACTCTCCAATCAAATTCCATCCATTTCCAATGGAATACTGGTTTTTCATTATGTTCATTTCGTAGCATCTACCTCGCATTGTGGCTAATAGGGGTAAGTGGCATTAAAGGATCCTGGATTTCAATTAGTATTTCCCTTTTCCTTTTTGCAGGTAGATCCCAAACACTGGGGTCGCGATGTATGAATCGGATGATATAATCAAGTATTTGGTAACAAAATATGGTGCGTGCTAGCATAGTTTCCTCTTCTGAGTTGGGTTTTCTCAGAAATTATTTGTTCTCCTATTCTGTTAGGCACATATGCAGTTGTTGAATAGTTGCTAGCATAATTTCCTCTTCTGAGTAGGGTTTTCTTGGAAATTATTTTCCTCTCCTCCTCTTCTGTTATTCACATATGTAGTAATTGTTGAATAGTGTTGATGTCGAAGTTGGATAATATTGCACACTTAAAGCAGTAGCATATTCTCATGCAAAAGCTGCAGAGATCATATTATGCCCCTGTTAACAATGCTGTTGCGATATTCTTGTTCTTGAGGATGTTGGTTGAACTTTATTATGAAGGGCCAGAGAACTAAGGAGAGAAAAATTTAGAAAAGGTGAATGCGTGAACAAGTTGCAAAGTTGCTTGGTCACTTTTTGCATCTTGTCTAGTTTTTCTTTATTCTTAGATGTTGATGGTAGTCTTGTGAAGAATAACTACATTGTGCCAGAAACAAATAGGTTATTAGTACATATTAGAGTCTCATATTGCCCACAGTTGCCCAACCCGAGATTCTTTCCAAGCACATCTAACTTTCCAGTCTCTTGCCATCCCTTCACTATGTCCTTTATTTCTATCCCTATTTCCATTTGACCATTTGCTAGCCAAAATAGTACTAACTTGTAGCACTTGAGTCTTTTAACTATCACTTTTCCATATATCATGTTACTACCATCTGTTCATCTAGACCAAATTTTTATCACAAGAAATATGAAAGTGTCCCAGTCACAAGGCTCCCACAATGCAGGGGTTTGGGGAGGGGTTGATAGACACAGCCTGTTGATCTTGAATGTTCTTGGCTTTGGTAGGTCGTTCATTAACTTCCTGAAAATTATTTCAATAACTCATCATGGTCGATTGCTTAATGATTCATCTCAGAATCATTAAAAATGACCCATGCCTAACTTCATTTTGAAGCCACTTTTTCTACAAGAAAGGTAAAATTGTTCACCGATGTAGAAAAATAATCTTATTTATTTGGGAAAAGACCACCAAAAACCCCAAACATTGCTCAAAGTTACCCTAAATTTTTTTTTGTGACGTGAAAAACCTCAAACTTTTCAAATTGTGACACATTTACCCCATCAAGGGCATTTTTGTCTTATTTTTCTTTTCCTTTTTTTTTCTTTTTTTCTTCTTCTTCCCTCTGCTGGCCATGGCGGAGCCGGCGGAGGGAAGCCGGCAGCCGGTGAGGGCTGCCCTCACCGGCGTCAGGCGAGGGTCGCCCTCGCCTGGGCTAGCTAGGGCCGCCCTCACGGGGTCGGGCGAGGGCAGCCCTCGGCTGGGCTGGCCCGACACCGGCAAGGGCCTCCCTCGCCCAACGCCGGCAAGGGCACCCTTGCCCGACACCGGCAAGGGCACGGCGAGGAATGCCCTCGCCGGACTCAGGCGAGGGGTTCCCTCACTAGATCTGGCGAGGGTGGCCCTCGCCCGACGCCAACGAGGGCGCAAGGGAGGCCCTCGCCTGACCCAGCCTAGGGCCGCCCTTGCCCAACACCGGCGAGGGCGGCCCTAGCCAGCCCAGGCGGGGGGACCCTCGCCGGATGCCGGCTTCCCTCCACTGGCTCCGCCATGGCCAGCAAAGGGAAGAGAGAAGGAAAAAAAAAAAAATTTTAAAAGTAAAAAGACCAAAATGCCCTTTAATTTAGGATAAATGTGTCACACAACAGAAGTTAAGGGTTTTTTGTGTCACAAAAAAAAATTAGGGTAAATGTGTCATGGTTGGCAAAGTTCAGGGTTTTTTACATCACAAAAAAAAAAAGTTTGGGGTAAATTTGTCACTTTGGGCAAAGTTTAGGATTTTTCGTGGTTTTTTCCCTATTTATTTAGCTAACTCTTCAGTAGCATTGACTCACTTTGATCAAATGTTCTTGTTCTGTCCTCTTCATAAATAGCTAACTTGTTCCATCAATTTCTTCACTTATGATGATTTTTAAACTTGAGGTACTGGACTAGTCTTTTTATTATCTCTCATTCTTTACTAAGTACTGAACCAGACAATTTACTTTGTTTTTCCATTGTTGTAGGTGATGGAAGTGTTCCTGTTTTGTTATCTCTAGGTCTTCTCACGGTTGTCCTACTACTCTTAGTGGCTATTCTTGTGAATTTCCTGGATTCTTTTACAAATGTGTGATCTCATTTCTGCCAATTTATCTACATTGCAGACCCTGACTGAAGGCTTTGCTATGATTGGTCGCATGGGAAAGGTGGCAATGCTAAATCTTGTAGCTGTTCATTACATCTCTTGTACTTATCTTATTGGCTCATCCCTTGCTTTTGTGCAGGGTTCATCTTACACACCAGCAAAACTACCACCAAAGCCACTAGAGATATGGGCATATGAGGTTGGTATAGTTAAGTTGCCTTTTAATTTTTGAGTACCCTAACATCGCTTTTGCTGATTTAGTTTGGTTGGAGCCCTGCAACATTGTTTGTGCATTTCAATTCCTGTTTCTTCATTTGCTTTTTGTTTCTGCAGTAAATTGACTTTGTCCCTAAATAGATTTTGGCATAGACCTACACTTGTTAGCATGAGAACAAAGCTTTAAGTGATGGAACGGAGATAAGAGCTTTACACAGAAATTTCAACCAGCATAAAGGATTTTTCTCATAGCATTGATATTGGACTATTAAGATCAGAGGGACTTCACTAGGCCCACAGTATAATGAGCTGTTGCTTTACCAACAAGAAGCATCTATTTTGTACCTCACCATGGGGCAAAGGGAGGAAAATCAAGTGCATCAATTCATTTTAATTCCATGTCATGTCGAGTATTCTCCGACCTGTTCATTATACATGGCTAATTCTTTAACTGTTTTAATTGTGAATACTTCTTGCTCCTAAAAATCGACCATCGGGTGAAGTATTTTGCTGCCCTCAAAATTTCAAGTCACGTCTCATAGAACTTTGCTTTCTGCCACGTAGTTGGCCGAGTACTTGAGAGACTAGCAGAAGCTCCAACTGAAGAGAGATGAGTTCTATTATGTTGGTTTTAAGATATTTTTCCTCATTTCAGGGGTCTCCATTTTGCAAGCTTGTACGCGAAGTACTAGTGGAGTTAGAATTACCTCACCTAGTTCGCAGGTAATGGCTAAGTATTATTATAGGAATACATGCGCCTCAGTGTTGCTGGCACGCTGCGTTTATTGATTTTATTTACTTTATCTAAAATTCTGCACGTTAGAATCGTTATTTATCCTACAAAAGATGACTCTTGGTCTGCAACAACATGATAGCTAAAAGCACCTCAGATGTGAAGGTTTTTTATGCAGTGATAGTGTTAAAAAGACAGTAGTTCAGTTTTAACATTAACCATTAGTAGTCTACCTAAATGCAAGAAAGTGTTTAGTGTGTTCTCCATGTTTACTGGTGCTCCCTGCATTAACTTATCAAATGCTTAGATCGTCAATGTTTCCCGTGAAATTCAATTGTACAAGGTCTGGTTAATTGTGGGTTATTAATTGAGTACATAGTCTCTAAACAACTTGCTAATTTTTATGTCATCCACAAGTTGAATACTTTTCGTTCAGAATTTCCTTGGCCACAAGCATTATTACATTGTTCCTCCCAAAATTTTACTTGAGTGAGCCCCTATGAAGCATGGACACTCTACTGAGGCCTCCGCATCAGTGTCAGATGAATGTTGGTCAACAAGTGTCGAACACCCGACACGTGGTCAATACTCTGAACACACCAGTGACATGCGAGTCTGGCATCCCGACACGCCATTTCGACACGCATGTAGTCAATTTAAACATTTTCAATAAATTAAAAGTCAAAATGCAAATCTATCAAAAAAAAAAAAAAAAAAAAAATAGGGAGAAAGAAGAAAATTGAGTGGATAATGTAGATGAATGACTTCTTGTTATAGTTGATAGTGAAATGTGGATTTTTTTTTTCCAATTAATTGTTAAATGTTATATTTAATGATGGAATATGGATTTTTTTTTTCTTTTTTTCCTTCAAGTTTTATGGATTATTGGAATAGAATGTAGTTGAATTTGTCAATTTGAAACAATTAATAATATTGACAAATGATGGATTAATGTTTTTAGTGTAAATTCATTCTAGGCTCTTTTTCTATTATTTTTATTTGTGGATTTGAATCAAATTAATTTGATTGAAATAATCATAAAAGTGATAACTTATCATATATATAAGTATATATACATTTAATATACAACGTGTTTTAATATGTCAGAATTCTCTATTTTTTTAAAAATGACGTGTCGGCGTATCATGTCATGTTATTACCATCGTGTCGCATGTCGCGTGTCGATATCGGTGTTGTTGAGGTGAGCCCTAATTGGCACCTTATACTTCAGATGTCTGCTACGAGTTCATTCTGTTTTACGTGCAATGTCTACTGGATTATGCTGCCATAGTAAAACCTTTTCTCTTTAAGTAATATTGTATTTCATGCTTCAGTTGTGCCCGTGGCAGCCCAAAACGGTTGTGATAGGTCCTGTTTCTGGTCAGAAATATAGTGAAGTCACCTTTCCTATTCTTTCGCCGGACCCCGCTACTAATAAAGATGTTCACTTCTTAAAATATCCCATATATGTAGGCGGGAACAGAGGAAGGGGTCAGATTTATCCCGATGGGAACAAGAGTAACAATACAGTTTATAATGCTACAGCGGCTGGTGTAGTAAGTAAAATCATACGAAAAGAAAAAGGGGGTTACGAAATAACCATATCGGATGCGTCAGATGAACGTCAAGTGGTTGATATTATTCCACCAGGGCCAGAACTTCTTGTTTCCGAAGGCGAATCTATCAAACTTGATCAGCCATTAACGAGTAATCCTAATGTGGGTGGATTTGGTCAAGGAGATGCGGAAATAGTACTTCAAGATCCATTCCGTGTCCAAGGCCTTTTGTTCTTCTTGGCATCTGTTATTTCGGCACAAATATTTTTGGTTCTTAAGAAGAAACAGTTTGAGAAGGTTCAATTGTCCGAAATGAATTTCTAGATTCGCGGATTTCCAATATCAAATTCGTAAAAAGAATCAAATTTTTGTTTTGACAATTCAATTATATTATGTATGATTAAAAATTATGAAAAGCTTTTTGCTTGTTTCTATTACAGATGTCGATATCGGGAATTATTTGTCAAAACATTTTTGGTATATTATGAGGTCATGCAAGTCATTGTCTGCTTTTCTGCTCCCTTCCCAATGCGTTCCCGACCCAATCTTATCATTTTGGAAAATTCTCGATTTTTTTTTTTTTAACTTTTGTCCTTGGTTATGAATAAACAAATGAGTGATAAAATATAAGATGTGACCTTGGGGGCCACACTACCACCCTATGAATGGATTTTAATGAAAGAATGTGAGCATGACTGTTTAAAAGCATCGTGAAAATTATTTGTCAAATCAAAAGTCAATGCTCACAAATACTATAACAAGTTTCGAGTAGGTTGCGGACGCCTGACTACTCCAATAAATCAGATTTGGAGAGTCAATGGAATTCATAGGGACAAGTAAGGATTGGATACCAATCTCATCTTCTCTCGCTACTATCGACATCTTAACATAGTATTGGGTTTAAGATTTATGAATAATCTAGACAATGCATTTAACAATGCTCACGTGAAGTTTGATTTGTGAAAAGGAACGAGGTTGGAATGAAATCGCTATTTCATGAGAATAGATCTTTAAAAATAGGAATGCCCTTGTTTGATTTGTAAAATGAAATATCAATTCCAAGATTTATGAATAATTTGGACAATGCATTGAAATTGGCTTGCGTGAAGTTTGATTTGTGAAAAGGAACGAGCTTGAAATGGAATCGCTATTTCATGAGAATAGATCTTTAAAAATAGGAATGCCCTTGTTTGGTTTGTAAAATGAAATATCAATTCCAATAATATATCCTCCCCCAACCCACCCCTCTCGGTCATTCTATTATATAATTTACTAGAATTGCATTGCGTATCATCCCTTAGGTTTATTTTCTTTCGCAAATGTAACCAATAGGATAGAATAAGGTTATCTGCATTGAAGCTAATTTACTAAATTAATAAAGCAAATGATGTGACAGGCTCTTTATCGATGCAATAGCAGAGCCAAAGCCTTTTTTTCAGTAGGGTCGAAGAATAAAATCCAAACGATTTTAAGTAAGAGAAATTATTTCCGTTCAAATGGCCAAGGCTATATGAATAAGTAGTATATGAAAGTGAGTTCACTTCAAACTTGTGATGTCACAGAAGAAGTCCAAGTTCTCTTATGATCTACATTTGAGGAATGCCCTATGCCCGGCGCCTCCCCTTCTCCCAAGTGTCCTTTGACTGCATTTGGAAACTACTTTACAAAGGACTTTGAACACCTAAAGTCCTTTGGGCCAAGTATGAGATGTTTGGGAACAATTTTACAAGTCCCATTCACCAAAAGCCAAGCCTTCTCAAGGCTGAAAGCCCAAGGTCTTGGGGTGCCTTGGGCTTTTAGCCTTCTGCAAATGTAAACATTACTGCTCATCATCTTCAGTGTTCACTGTTCATCTTATTCGTTGAGGGCGGTCGGCGGGGTTGCGCAAGGCTGCAAGGGGCTAGCGACCGGCTAGAGGGAGGCAGGCAACCGTCACGGCGACCAGGCAACCGTCATGGCAACCCGGGCGATCGTCGCCGAGGTGTCGTGGGCCGTGGCGACCTCCACACCATCGGGTCGCGGCGGCCTCCGTGGGGGCCGCGCAATTTGCATCTCAACGACCTCGCCGAGGCCGCGCGACCTCAAGCGAGGGTCGCGTGGCCCCGACGAGGTCGCGTGACCCAAGTGCAGCCCTCGCCGAGGTCCCCCGACCTCAAGCGAGGGTTGCGTAGCCTCGGCAACGACCGATCGGGGTCACGCGACCGCCAGCGAGGTCGCGCGACCTAGGCGCGACCCTCGCTGAGGCCACGCGACCCAGGCGCAGCCCTCACCAAGGCCCCTAACCTCGGGCGAGGGTCTCACCTAGGGTCGCGCGACCCCGTCGGCGGTCGCGCGACCCCCGTCGGCGGTCGCCCGACCTCGGGCAGCCCTCGCCGGTGGTTTCAAAGGGTCGCCCGAGGTCCAGGTGACCTCGAGACAACGGCCGCCAGTGACCGCTACCCTTACCGACCAAATATTTTCTTTTTCTTTTTTAATAATAAAGATGCTTTGTAAATATAAGTCTTCCAAACGCCATTTTGTTCAAAGATACTTCGTAATGGACTTAAAGTCCTTTGCATTATCCTAAAGATTTTCCCCAAAAGTCTAACCAAACGCACCCGAAATCTCTTTCATTTGTTCATAATTAATACCTATTGACTTAGACTCCATTTCTTTCGTTAAAAAAAAATTCTAGAAATTTTTTTTCCAACGTTTGTTTCGCAAAAACTAAACTAATCGAGAAAAATATTTTCTGTTAATGGAAAAAAAGTCTTCTAAATAGGGGAAAAATGTTTTTCACATTTCAAAGAAGGGAAAACATTTTCTTCACTTGCTCTTATCTTACATCCCTAGCCCCCACTTCTTTCTTTCTTTCTTTCTTTCTTTCTTTTATATTTTAAATTTTATTTATTTTTCTTTCTTTCTTTTTGTTTTTCTTCTTTCTTGGCCAATCGCCGACCACAACGATGATTGATGATCGGCCACACATGAGCCTCAAGCTCACGGCCTTGGGCAAACTCGAGGCTCATCAATCTAGCGAGGCCCGAGGTCGACGAGTGAGAGCCTCCGGCTCGCCGATCCGGCGAGGCCTAAGGTTGGAGCTTATGGCTCGCCCAATTGGCGAGCACAAGACCCGCCATAGGCTCATGGCCTTGGGCCTCACCAAATCGACGAACCTTTTCGAGGCCAATGAGCTCGAGGCTCACCAACCTCAGGCGAGCCTCGAGCTTGCCTTTGGCTAGTCGTTGTGACCGGCGACCAACCAAAGAAGAAAGGGGGAAAAAAAAAAATAGAAAGAAAATAAAGATTAAAAAATTGACTTTTTAGAAAAATAAAAATTTTATTAATATGAGTGCACAGAGGAAAATCGAATTGAATTTTACACACCAAACGGTAGAATTTATTTTCTAGTTCATTTTTAAGTTTTAGCCAAACACTGAAATATTATCATTTTCTAAGAAAATAACTTTATGAAAAATATTTTCTAAAAATTTTTCAAAATACAACCTTTCTCGCAAATGAACGGAGCCCAAATATAAAAAAAAATGCCCTTGTACAAATCCCTTGGGGACTTTTTTCTCTATGATGTGCAGAATACAAATCGCGGAACCCGCGAAACGGCCGCTAGTAGGGTGTGAAATTTGAGCATCGAGATCCTTCGTTTAAAGCTTATGACTTTCAAATCTTAAATGGCGATATTTTGCCCATTAAAACTGAATATTATTTTTGGTGTAGTAAGGATAGTTTGCATATATAAATATATAGCCACTTACTTGAAAAATAGGCTCTGATAATAGAGGAGTCAAAATTTATATTAAAAAAATCAGGATGGAATTTATAACTTTAACTACTTATAAGTAAAAAGTGAAAATTGTCCCGAATTGAGTGGAGGAATTTGCTCCCACTCCTTATCGGGCGGCCCCATGGCAAGTTGAATGCAGGCTTAATTATTTAAAAGGGCCGTGTTACCAAATACGACAGATTATTTAGTATACCAATTTGGTAAATCTTGATTAATATATACCTACAGACAATTATAAGGGCCATAAAAATAATTGTCACTAGATAGTGGTCGGTTGTCGACATACCTAACTCGGTTGCATTAAACAACCCAATGGCAAACTCACCTACAATGGTGGAGGTTCATGGCCAGGGAGGAACACACTTGGCCAAATTTTAATTGGCCTATCCTCCACTTCAGTTAAGATTATGAGACTCCGACCAAAGATCCTACCACTTTCTTGGAAACGACAATGTATTATACACACTTAGTGACTTAACACACGTATGCCTAATTCCCCAAAAAAAAAAGAAAGCAACCGGCACTATTAGAACGATATATCTTTACTATATATAGTCAACTTCTGAATTTGACTTCCGCCCTCGAAATATCCATTATATCGGGACTTATGGCATTCTCCCAATGAGTAAGGGTAGGGTAAAATTGTAATCTAACATGCGGGATGAGAGAGATTCTTATGGATGGGAGCTTGCATATAACTACCCACTGACGAAATAAATATGTATTATTCAAATTCTTTTACATAGAACCAATGTGGCCGCGGCTTAGTTCTAATATGCTTAGTTCAAAAACTTAAGTAATTAGCCGGCGACAAGAACATGTACACAAAAGACCTAAAGAAGTGGCATTTGTGCTTAATGTCTGAGAATCTTAATATACTACCTTTTTTTCACACGCAAGTAAGGTAAAAGAGAATTTACCAAATGCCTTTTTCACGTGTAAGGAGATGCCATGCGTGCTTTTGGTTTATACTCGTCTTCGCACAAAGGACAAAAACGATGCACTTGTCCTAATAGCAAAAAAATATATATTTTTTAAAAATCACATATATTTATTGTCCTATGAATAGAAGATATGAAATCAATGCTTAAAATATGATGAAAAGTCTCATGAAAAACCGGGAACACGAAATTAAAGGAGTTGTAGTAATATTTTTAAATTTGGAAAAGAAGGTTAATAATGTAACAAATCCACTTTTTTGCAATGAAGAGCATATTTTATATATCAGAAGCACTCACGTTACAATGACATGTAGATAAGCAAATCGCTCATAAATTGAGAATTTTCAAATTTTGGATGAAAAATAGGCTGTAAGAGATAACGTGAATATTTTATTAATCCGTTTCATCTACTTGCTTCTTCACATATCATAATCATGTGAGTGCTTCTGATGCATAGACTATGTTCGTGAAATTATCACATATTTAAGCAACGAATACAAGTTTCTTTCATGAAAATGACTATCAAACATTATCCAATAAAAATCAAGACTTCAGATATATTCTTTGTATACAAAAGAAACCAGAACAAAAAAAACTAAAAAAAAAACCGAAAAACATTTGGACATGGAGGATTAAAATTTGAATCCTGCATTCTGTAATGGGCGGTTGCCTTTTTCTCTCAATTACAACCTGTGGTCCCGCATGTCACCGTTACTTTCAACAACAGCAGTGACCATTATGCTAGCATTGTTCTAACGCAAACATATGTCATTCTAGAAGCCTAGAGAAAACATCCTTATATGAATTCAAATAAAACAACATTATTATCAAGTCCTGAATTAGACCGGATATCGAAATAGTGATTCTTGAAATGATTGAAGACACGTTCTATACAAGCTCAAAAAAATCTCTAACAAGCGCTCGTTATTATCCAACAACAATTTGATGGAAAATTGATTTTATAAACTTTACTGAAAAAATGATATTTTGTCTTTTCAATTATAAACCCTAGTCAAGAATGGAATGGGTGACCTCGACTATTTCATAGAGACAATCCTCAAAATGGTAACAATTCGATCAAACGGAGAAACCAAAGCACCTGATAGGTCACGATCTCTCTTTACATTCTCATTTCCCTAATTCTATACCCGTCTTATCTCATTAACCATAAAGACGAGAAGAAAGAACATGTTCCATTCGAATCACAATTAGAATGCTTTTTCTAGACATGATAATACGAAACCTTCTTCTGACAGGATATAGCCAAAAACAAAAAAACCAGAAACGAAACGAAAAAGAAACAGGAATAGTGGTGGGCACAACAAACGGGTATAAATGGACAGGAGAGGCCAAAAGAAGGAAAGGGGAGGTGCTCCAAGACTCTCGAGGAACGAGGAACAAACGCATCCCAATTATAGCACTCAGAGCCTCTGTTCTGTCCTCGCTTGAATCCGCCATTCGTGAGGTTGTCGAATCACTCTTCTCAACCAACTCTCTCCCCCCAACGGAGCTTTTCCAAAGCCTCCCTACAAAGGGCAGCCCCCCATCTCCTCCCTGATCATCATCCTCATCGGAAAGATACATTACAAGCTCTTCGCCCGCCATGCCCGCCCCATCAGTCTCCTTCTCCGCCCTCGTGGCCCTCGCGTTGCTCCTCGCCTCTGCTTCGGCGGACGGTAGGCATCTATCTCCGTTGATCTCTGTCTCGGAAGGAAGTGTCGGGGAAAATCTTTGCATGGATCGAAAACATGTTTTCCAGGCTTTCGTGTTGTTCTAGGAAGAGCGTTCGTCACGTCCACATTTTCGTTCTGATCATCCGATTCCTTTAGGAATTTGAAGTGTTGGCTTATCTTCTGGCATGAAACAGATACCGGAGACGTGAAGTTCGCGTATGCAGGCCCTCAGGGTCCGAGCCACTGGGGGAGCTTGAGCCCGACGTTCGCGGCTTGCGCGAAGGGGCAGCGTCAGTCTCCTGTGGACATAGTCAGGAACGCGACGGTGCTGAATAAGAGCCTCAAGCCCTTAACCAGGGATTATCGCCCTGCGAACGCGACCCTCGTCAACAATGGCATCAACCTCGGGGTAATTTGTTAATCGATCTAACTGATTAGTCGCTAAACTAATGGTGAAAAGCGTTATGATTTCCTCTCTTCTTTTGAGCATCTAAGTTCCTCAGTTTCATTCATAGGTGATTTTCCATTGATTTTTAAGTCGAAAGTCGAATGATTTTTCCTCGTTGAGAGATATTGTTATGAATAATTTCCACGTGAACGTTCGACTTTTTGTCAAAAATTTTGAAAATTTGATGTGTTGTGAATTAGTGAGTGTCTAAAAGCTGACATCTAGGCCCCACGTCATTCACTTTACACCAAGATCGGAAAGTGACGATGCGGATGAGTCAAAAGGAGAGGTCTTGCTGGAGAATTGCATGGAAAAAGAGAATGCTATAATTGATGGATGAGGTGTCTTTTGTTTTTTTCTTGGCCAAGAGCATAGTGATGCTTCACATGTGTTTGGAAGAAGAATAATAAGAGGTGAAAGAAAATCTAGGTCATGAATATGATGAAAGAAGAGATGGTGCAGAATTAGACGGTTTTAGTAGGACTCATCGCATTCATGAATTATGTACTTGATACACTTCATATTATATCGACTGTTTTCCCAATCTTAACCTACCCATGGATTTAAATATGCATGTAAATGGGTTTTTTCTTTGTGTATTTAGAATCGACAAAATTATGATGAGGTTTCAATATCGAGTTACCTAAATTTGTGACATCAGCCACACCGAATTTGTTTAATGTATTTGTCCTGAAGACAAAAATAAATAAATATATATATATATATATAAAATAAATATATATATATATATAATATATATTGATATGGCCTTGGGTAATGTATATGTGTGTATATGTACATATTGCATCTCTCTCGCTCTCCAATCCTCGAATAGACATTGCTAATGTATGTAGAATGAAGTTATGCTTGGTAAACGAGGGTCGGTTGCATGAAAGATGATGAAACGATTGATGTGAAGGTGGTTTTCGAGGAAGAAGTGGGGAATGTGCTCGTGAATGGCAAGAAGTACAGCTTAAAGCAAATGCACTGGCACGCTCCCGCTGAGCACCGCATCGATGGAATCGAGTGAGCAACTCACACTCTCTCTCCCCTCTCTCTCTCTCTCTCTGTGAGAAGATACTGTTTGAAAACCGGTTTCTCTCTCTCTCTCTGTGAGAAGATACTGTTTGAAAACCGGTTTAGCAAGACAGTCAAGTTCAGCCCATGATCTGTAATCGAATGGGTAAAAGATGGATAAGGGCTTCGCCACTAGGGTTTCCCCCAAGTTTCTTGGGCTCAGCAGAAGAGCTTTGATCCACAATCACCCCTCAAGAAACTGATGCTTTGTAGCTTCCCCTCCATTAGGGTTTGGGAGCTTTGATCAATTGAAGCAAAAGAACAAAAAGAGAAGAGGAGTGAAAGTTTGTCTTGCTTCACTATTGACTGCAGGTTCCCAGCTGAACTCCATCTAGTCCACAAGGCGAGCGACGGCGAATTCGCCGTGGTGGGGGTCCTCTACGCACTCGGTGACCCTGATCCCCTCATCTCCAAGGTAAAAAAAGAAAAAAAAAAAAGGCGAATGCATATGTTCGATGAATGTACACGAGCACTTACTTCCGCTCAATTGGAGTCTCGAGTCCTTCCGCGATTGAAAAGGAGTTACTAGTAGTACGTGTGGAACTCGGTTCTATTCCGTCGTCACTGATCATGTACCGCGGAAATGCAGATAAAGAAGCAATTGGACGAGCTGGCCGAGGACGATTGCAGCGACGACGAGGAGGCTCACATCCCTCTGGGTATCTTCGACACCAAGCAGATCAGGAGGAACACCCGCAGGTACTATCGGTACGCCGGGTCTCTCACGACTCCGCCGTGCACCGAGAATGTCTCCTGGAACGTCCTCGCCAAGGTATGCGACCTTAGACACGTACACACACATGCGCTCCGAATCGTATTCGCAAATTCACGCCGTACCAACCCGACCGATCTAGATCTAGATCGACTGATGAGATTGAGTTGATTAAAAGGGCAATGGACAATTTTAATGTGCGTGCAGGTGAGGACGATATCAAAGGAGCAGGTGGAAGCTCTTAAGGCCCCGCTGCCCACCGACGACAAAACCAACTGCAGGCCGGTTCAGCCGCTCAACGGCCGTCGCATCGAGCTCTACAACGAGCTCAGCAACGAGTGATCTGGTCATCTTTCGCATCGACCAACCTGTTCGAGTTTAATCATTTTGAAAAACAGCGAGACAGAGAGACGTGGTCGATTATTGAGCTGTATCTGTTCTGTTCCGACGTTCTTTGTAGTCCAACTCGCTCGTAATATAAATCCTTTTTTCGTGCATCCGACTGCTTCTTCTAATTTGATCCAGTCAGACCCTGTAAGTCGGAGTATGGGAACTGAACTAGAACCCGAACCGAACCGGAACCATCTGAAGTGAACCAAATTTTCGTGCGTTTTCAATTTTATTTTGGATGTCAGTTTGGATAATGAAAAAAATAACCATTTTTTATTCTGGTTCGGACAGTCTCGGTTTGTTTCAGTCAACCGAATTGAACTGAAAATCGCCCCATTAATATTACAATTCACACAATCTCTCTTCTTTTTTCACTAGACCTCTTTTTTATTTTAAATATAACCAAAAAACCAAACCGATCCAAGTCTTTGGTTCTAGTTATTCGGTTTGCAGTGCACTTCAGTTCAAAATTAATGCACACCCTAGGAGTGTAAAAAAAAAACCCATGTGTGGCCCAACCCAACCCGACCCCATCATAAAATGTAGGGTATTCTAGGGCTGGACCTTAGTCTTCTTTGGGTTGGGATTTTTAGATGAAGATATTGTTAGGGTTTGGGTCAGGTCGAATCAGGCCTGGGCCCTGGCCCAGCCAGCACAGGCTTTTTGACACCCCCAAAGCACAATGAAACGAGGATGAAACCTTTGATTTCAACCCAACTGATCAGGGCCGGCCCGACCCGACTTGACCCGCTCTCTTGGGTTATATGATATTCACATCAGGTCTCAAGAGGGTCAGATCAGGTTAATTGTGCCCCTATAGGTTTTCAAGTCAGGTCGAGTATCATAAAAACTTGGCCCGACCTGACCCTTTCATACCCCCAACACGCCCATATGGTTAGGTTCGGCACAGATTTCTAAAAATTCAAAGCGAACCAGACCATTGACATTCCTACCTATGATAACACCACAATCGGTGCTGATTTCCTACACTTGATGGGTTGAAGTTGAATAGAGCTCGCAGAATTCAACCTAAGCGCCTAATGACCTCAAACCTCTCGGCTTTTGGACCACTATGATATAGAGCTGCGCTGACAGGGACACCACAGGTGAACGAAAGTCAATTTGCGCCCCTCAATTTGCGCCCTAATTTTTGTAAGGTGATTATTAGATAATAAAAAAATTGACAAATGATAGAGCTATTTCGTGACTAATTTACGGAGGTCTATCATTAGTTCTTCAGGTCACCTGAAGATATTATAAAATCTGACTATAGTCATATTGGTTCATATTATCCAAAATATATGAATTTTTTTAGATTATTTTTTCCATTTTCGCCTATGTAAGAGTACGCCCTTCTTTAAACAGACTCTTGTTAGGTTCCCAATCTTCGTTCGTGCAAAAGAAGATATAGTTCGTAACTATTGCACATGCAAATTAAATCTCCAATTCCATCTTTATCTTAGGGTCATGAATATAATACAATTTTTCTCTATATAGGAGAGTATTGGAAATGACAACGGATATACTACAAATTCACATAATGAAGAGTAGACTTGGAAAACGAAAAAGTGCTAGAATTAGGGGCGGTGCTGACGGTTCAGTGGTTGCCCCTTCACGGCGGCCGCCACCACATTAAATGGCGCCGTCGTCGTAGTCCCATAGCATCAAAAATGTCAAATGGAAAGATAGCTGGTGTGAGACAGAGAAAGAAAGAAAGAGCGATGGAGATGGGTGACTCAGGTAACGACCACACAATGTCGTCGCGCTGCCTAGGGACCTCGTGGTGGTTGTCAACGGACGGCGACTGTCACGAGAGGCCACATCGTCGTACACAGTGCGGTGGTGGCCAATAGCGCCGTGGAGGAGAGGTTGCAGAGCGAACGATGCTTGTCCAATTTGCAACCATGACATGTTTATCTTTTCGATGTTTTCCTTCATCCCATCCCCAAGCGCAAGATCGACTGTGCACCATAAGATTTCTATTCGTACTGACATGAAGGTTGTTTCAACGATATTTGCTATTCCAACATACGCATCAGCATCGCCATCTTCAACGCTAAAGGTCGGTATCGAGCGAAATTCATCCAACCCAAGTTTTCAGCCGAGAGAATAAGCCGGCCGTCCAAGTCAACAATTTGACCCAGGCTCGCTCACCCTGACGCGACAGCATCGATGCGGTCAAAATTGGCGAAATTGAACGACTTTTTTCCAGGAGCGACGGCGACGGACCAATCTCGCGGGGCATTTTGCGCACTCCCTTACGTCAAAGTCGAGGAAAAAAACAAAGAATTCGATGACAGCGCTCCCATGTGGGATTCGATTCGAGGGCACGTAGTAGTCTTCGAATACCATGTTTGTTTTTTAAATAAAAATATCTCGAGATCGCCACTTTGAAAGTTGTCAGATGGGATTTGAGACATCTCGAGTTAAAGAAAGAATCTCTCGCGATCTGCGAGTCGGGATCGACCAGATCCATCCGCCGGACCGGAAGCTCTCTCGCCGGTGATGATCGGAAACGACACGGAACGGCGAATTTCGCCGGTTCTGTTCATGTTATTCAATCCATTCATTCATTTTCCCTTCCACCGCCCCTCCACAAGAAAAACTAGCAAAGCAAAATAAAAATAAAAATAAAAAAGGAGTAAAAATATCTGCTCTTGCGCCAAACGTCTCTATTTACAAAACCTTGAAGAAGCCACCACCGCCGGCGCCGCCTACCCGTTTCCATTGCACAGATCGAAAACCAGATTTTCGGCCCCACTCAAGCGAAAAAAGAAAACAAAAATTATGCTGAGCGGGGTAAATTCGCAACGAGCAGTTGCTCTCTTATTTACCTCGTCCCGAACAGTCAACGCGCCACGTCAGCCGAACGACGGCCTTTCTCGCCCATCTGCCCAAAATCCTCGCCAGATGGCCCCACACGGCAGCCAGCCAACCGAGACCTGGGAGGGCAACCCGATCGATTTCTCCGTCCTCGGTGGGGCCCGACATCCGTCCGGCTGGCGTCGCCCCCTTTTGACTGCGGAGGATCTCCGCTACGCCACGTCGCCGGCCCAGGCGTCGGACCTCCGACCCGATGCGAACCGCTTCATCCCGCCCAGGCCCAGGGCGTCGCCGCCGTCCGCCGCGCTCCGCCTGGGCAGCGACTCCGGGGAGAGCGCGTCCGCGTCGTTGGCCCAGGCGTCCGACCTCCGGCCGGACGCGAACCGCCTCATCCCGCCCAGGCCCGGCGCGTCGCCGTCCGCGGCGCTCCGCCTGGGCAGCGACTCCGGGGGAGAGCGCGCCCGCCGCACGCGCCGGCAGGCGGTCCCTGATGTCGCGCGTGACGCTCCTGGCGGAGCTCCTCCGCGGGGGCGACTCCCCCGGGAGCGGCGCCGCCTCGCCGCGGCGCTCGAAGCTTCCGGCCCGCGACTTGCCGCCTCTGTGGAACATGGAGCGGAAGCTGGCGAAGAGGCCGGTCCTCTTCTTGGCGGCCGGCTTGGCCTTCGCTGCCGCCGGTTCGACGGCACGGCTGCGGCTGCGCAACCTCCGGTTCCGGTCCTTCTTCGACCGGACCCTCCCCATGCACGAGACCTTGGGCGAGGACGGCTCGATCAGCGGCGGGTTCGATTTCCCGCCCGACGATCCGTTGCGCTTCGGGAACAGCCGCGTGTTCGCGGCCTTGGTGGCGGCCTTCCGGTTCTTCACGTCGACGAAGCAGGACTTCTGCGGCTTCGGGAGCCCGATGATGGAGGCCTTCGACTTCCGGTTGAGGGAGAAGCGCTGGGAGTTGGAGTTGGAGTTGGAGCTCGGGTTGAGGTTCCCGGAGTTGGTGCTGGCCTTGGTGGACTCCTTGCGCTCGTAGAAGGCGTTGCGGTCGAACCAGTCGTACTCGGCGTCCTTGGAGAGCCAGAAGGACTCCGGCGGGAAATCTGGGGGGATCTCCGGCCGATCGGAGAGTTGGTCCAGGCCGCCCTCCGCCGCCTGCGCCAACGCTGGATCTTCGGCGCCGGCGATGGTCTCGCAGGCGATCTTGCTGTCGCAGGAGCCGCCGGCGCAAGCGGAGACGAGATCCACCTGCGGCATCCTATCCGTGCTGCGAACAGGCGAGGGTATATGCAGAGAGGGGCCGGCGGCGATGGTGGTGGAGGACGACGGCGGCGGCGGTTGCGTGTGCGCACCTGCTCCGATGAAAGGAAGAAGATGGAGTTGGTTTGGTATCGCTGCACTGACTGCGGCAATTTATCACGTTGAAAGCCCGTGGGATATAATGGGATCCCCAAGAATGCGACAAATCCTCTTTTCTTTTCTTTTCCTTGTTTTTATTTATGTTTTTATTTTTTACTGTTTTCGTCGGGAGAAAGCGGGAATAGAAAATTAAATTGCGGAAGAAGTTAGGTCACGACATTTTCCCTTTTTTTGCTGATCTCTTTCTCTCTCTTAAAATCTCAATAGGATTTGACCCCGATAAAAAAGAAGATTTCTCGATTGGTAAAATATCCTATATATCACTATTTAATAATTTTAAGCTTTTAAAATAATTAATAGTGATCTCAGATAATCTCATAATAATTACGTCAATTTTTTTTTATCACCAAAATCTTACATCAATATAATTGAAATACCTTGCCTCTACCTGCCTTAATAACCTTGAAATTTGACACTTCGACATTGATATTGTAAACTTTTTTTCATGTTATCAATCCCCATATTTTTTTTGTCCACAAAGGTCTTTAAAAATCTAACGTGACAGTTTGCATGGATGATGGCAACGCATGTGGGATGTAACTGTGGTAAAGGGGAATTTTGGTAACGTGAAGAATAGAAAAATTCAAGACACTGGTGTCACATCAAATATGGTTAAGAGGTTTCGATGATGTTAAAAAAAAAAATTAGAGTATTAGCGTCATAATAGGCATGATTCAGGGTTCTTGATAATATTGATCATTTTAAGATGCAATTTTTTCTCGTAAATTGGAATAATAGGGCGTGGGATACTTATCTCCCTCCATAATATATATTATATTTTTGATCGAGCAACTCGGTATATGACTTGCCAAGCTTTCATGGTCTAAATAAATTAAATCATCTATATTCTTTCTTTCTTGTTTGGTAAGTAAATCATCTACATTCAACATCAAAAGGGCAAGTTTTAATTCCACGTCAGCACCTATGATCTAAAGATATTTTTGGAGACAATAAAATTTGCTCGCTCGGTTCAATTAATGTTTGTGAAGTGGTAACCGCAGAAAAGTGGGGATGCTTTTGGTTACCAAACACATAAATCGTCTTAATTTAAGAATATTATGATCACACGAGTTATTGAGAAAATTAAAAAACCTATCGTATAAAAATTGATTTATCTATTACTGATGTAGACTTGAACTCCGTTTGTTTTACGGAAAAAATAAATGATTCGGAGAATATTTTCAAAAAAATGATTGCTTATGTCACTTAAAATAATTAGTTAATATAATTGTCAATATCAATTTATATCTAACTATCTTCATGAACGGTGAAATATTTTTCATTCATTTGTTTTGGATTTATTAACGTGGTCCATGAACTTATGATATGTGTTTAATTTAGTCCATGAACTATATGGAAGTAATTAATGTTATCATTCAATTGATTCAAGTTCAAAAACAAGATGGAACATTTTCATATAACCCAAGAACCAAATTAAATACGTACCAAAAGTTTATGGACCACATTGATCAAATCAAAAATTTAAAGACGATGTTGCACATTGGGGCAAAGTTTAAGGACCCCATTGAATAAATTAAAAATTCGGAGATAACAGTACACATTATTAGAAATAATTTGTGTCAAATTTTTCTTTAAAAAAAAAGGAAAATATAAAAACTTTGTCGCTGTGATGATGACTTAGAAACGACTGTCCCAAGTGTTTATCCCTATTCGAATTGAAAAATCTCGACTAAGTTGCAAAAATATCCCTCTTGTCAACTTGTTACTCAAGTACCATGCAGAAACTATATTGTATTACATGACAACATATGCTTCTAGAAGGCGGACAATGTCGGGGGGGAAAGCATTAGGAATGCGAGAGATGGGAGCAAAGCATCTAGGCATCTGACATAAGGAAAGGTGACAAAGGAAAGCACCATGGAAAGTTCAAATTCGCTCTTTTGCAGGCATAAGCAATCCAATGATGCATGGTGGGAGGCGTGAAAATCACACTTTCGTTGAACAAGAAGAAAAGTGTTCATGGGTAGAGACTTGTGGAAAAAGCAAATTGGCCATTAAAATGGAGAAATTCTGAAAATCTAGAGGCAAAATTGGTGGAGATGAATATCACACTATACAAGTAGATGAAACATCTTAGTTCCAATTACCATCGATTGCTCACCACAATGCGTGTCATTGCCCCGTGAGGCTAATCTCTCTTTCCAACGTCTCTCACTAGCTATCTCTATTGACAAGGTCGAAGATATTATATCTAATTTTTTTATCGATATTTTTCTTCAAATAAAAAAGAAAAATCGAAATGTAATCCTATTATTATTTTTGATATTGCTCATTGTACAATGAAATTAAAATTCTTTATTCTCTTAAGTAACTTCTAAAAAAAATGGAGCCACAACGCTGGGCTACTTGGGGTCTTCATGGTAACATTTATGTTCTTTTGTTCCCTCGAAACAAAAAAAGAACAAATCCGTTAAATGAATTCGAAACTAGATAGATTGGAGTCTATTTCAATAGTAGAAATTTTTGAAACAAAAATTGTTCCTCGGAATAAAAATAGAAAAGAACTATTTTGGAGTCCTTTTGAAACAACAAAAAGCAGATTTCTATACAAAAAGTCATTGGAGTACACGTTTCATATAACTTGTCTGTCGAGTCCGACAATAATTAGATAGTCAAATAGGCAATAAATGAACACTTCCGGATTAAGTTTCTCTTTCAATCAGAATTATCCATCAATTAGGGAATTAATGCTCCGATTGATTTTCTGGGGGCTAAATTTAGCTTTAGTACCATGCTTAAGATTCTCACACAAAACCATAAAGTTTATCGGATGTGCATAAATTAAAGAGGACCTCTTATTTTACGTTAAGGGATGTCGATCGTTTCTCTCTTTTCCAAATATCCTGAATTTCTCATTTTGCAAAAAATGTACACACATGGACAAATGCATAAGTCGATAATATACCATATCATCCCTCGCATGTTGCAATACTAGAATCTGAATATACCCATCTGAAACTACCTTCTCAATAAAGCTTTCAAATCTTGGACATTAATTCTCTTCCACAACTAATCTCTGAAGTATGTATTTTTATCAAAAATTTCTTTTAATTATTTAATGGTTTGGATACTTCATAATAAAGCAGCTTTGCTTAATATCTTGAATGTCAATTTCTTACATACACATAGAAGATGCGCACATTTGCTAGCACATATGAAGTCAATAAGACAATGATAGACAAACGACTAGGGATGCACCTTAACAAATCCATAAATCATACTATACTTAGCTTTTTTTTTTTTTTTTTTTTTTTGGGTCGAAATACTATACTCAGTTGATAAAGCCAAAACACATAAAAAAAATTGATATCTTTTCTACAGAGTATATTCCTATATAAGTTAAGTGAGATTGAAGAAAATCTTGGGTCGATGGACTTTTCTGTAGTTCCATCCACGACACCTCACCGATTTTCTTCATCTTCCTCGAGTCCCCGAAATTTCAAAATCGAGCCACTTTTAAAAGGGTCCCAACGACGACGTTTCTTTCAAATTATTTCAGCACTTCATTATTAAAATAATGACCATATATAATATATATATACACACGACTAGACTTTGAACCACCACACCTATCATTTAATTCTTTATTTACGTACTCCCTATTTCCTAGTGCCCCATAAATTTTTAATTGGTTATTTTTTGTTGTTGTTCGGAATTCTTTTCAATTGATTAAAGTTTTATGTTTCCCTTTTTTTTTTCTTTTTTTTAGGTGTTGTAGAGACCAAAGTTGGTGGCCCCGTCTTGGGCCCGCTCTATTTTTTTTCTGATTAAAATTTAGATTCACATGCTCTGGTGTAAATATTGGTGGCTGAAAATATGAAAAAGTTTTTGAAAAATCAAAAATTAAATAATTAAAAAAATATAAAAATATAATAAAAGTGGGATGTGTAGAAGTTGAAACGGCTTGTTTTGGTTGGGTGATGGCACAACAACGTTCCGTGATAGATCTAATGATTGTGGATCGTTCAACTAGAATATATGATTGATCATCATGATCTTATTGAAGTTGGACGTACGAATAAAGTAGAAAAGGGTACAACGAAGGAACCAAAATCGAAATTTAGGACACATTTTGGCTCTATTTATTTCACAAAATATAAATTATTGAAAAAATGTTTTTTTTTTTTTTAAAACTATCATTTCTATCTCTTACGGATACAAACGAACCAAAAAAATTTTATTGTCCACAAAATATTTTGACTTAAGTTGCCATCATTAATAAAAATATTATAATTAATTAATTATTTTAAGTGATATGAGCAATTATTTCAAAACTTACAAATCCCCACTTTCTCAGAGGGGGATTGGGGTGGGGATGATTTCATTTCAGGAGTGAGTTTCGACTCCCACGTCCTGCAAGGAGGCAGGTCAAAAATCTAAGAGTGAGTGTTAGAGTAGGATTAGCGTAGGACCGACCAAAAAAAAAAAAAAACCTAAAAAGGCCCATTTGTGCTCATGCACATTCGAACCCCTCTCCTACTCTTGTCCCCTTGTCTTTTCTCTCTATCATACTTAGTAACAGCACGGCACAATGACAATCAAGAGCTACCCGCATCGCTCTCCCCGCATCTTGTCTTTGTTTTTGTGGCGAGATTGCTCGTAACAAGTGACAACGAGACCACGCAAGCTTGGGCTAACCCCATGGCTTGCAATTGCCAAGGTTGTGTGAGTGGCCTTGAGCTCACTAGGCCGTAGTAGGCCACAAGATCTACAACAACCTCACGAGCTAAGCAGGCTCTATAGTAGAGCTCGGCCCGGCTACAGTTCAACCTCAATCTGGCCTTGAGCTCGGCCACAGCTACACTTAAAATCTACCATAAAAAGTGAGAATGATAATTGTAACAGGAGTGTATTTGATATATGAAGTAAACACAAAAATGGTTTTGTAACTTTTTTTTTTTTTTTTTCACAAATTCATGACACGATACCATCATGTATGTAAGAAATTGAGGGTTATCAAAATACAATGAAGTGAGAGTTTGAGGGTCTTTCCAATTGCAGCAAGGGCATCCGCACGTCGATTTGCCTTTGAGGGTCTCTCCATCTACATGTTGAATCTCCCCCCGTTGAAGCTCCCACTATCGCCCCTCCCGCTGCTATCTTCAAATAGGCTTTTAACAAATCGTTAATTCTCTGCAAAACCACTTCACGAGGCATATCTACTGTTAATTTATCGCATCTTTGACCAGGACTATCAAATGTTGACTCAATTTATATAGTCTGGTGTCCACAAGTGATATAATTATTTTACTAAGGTAAGAACAAGAATGGGGGAAGAGGGGAGCACTCCAAGAGCGAGTTAGGTGCGACTCGTTGACGCCACGAGCGGAAGAAAAGTCTTCGGTTGTCACTGTGTCGCAACCAATTCCGTCTTCTTGTGCTTATCTCGATCGATGTCGCCCATGTCAAGAACCCTCCAAAGTCACTGATCGGCGGAACAAGACTAGTTAGGTCTCGCCCGGAGAAGAATCGCAACAATATCACATAGAGAAGAAAACATAAGTACCTGCATATGTAATGTAACGTAACATGTTCCCTCGAATCGATCGAATTGTATGTTGTTTCACTCATTCAATTAGAGCCCGCATGATAAGGATGAGGATCATGACATATAAAGTCATAGATCGATCTTAGAGCACTTGTTTTACATGGGTTCAAGATTCATCGTGCAAAAGGGATGCAAGATGAGAACTTCAGACATCAACGGGGGTTTCAATAGGCACAGCAAAGCCCATGTGATTGATGCGGCGACGTCTATTAAACAGAGGACGTACATAAGAATAGTTTATTATTTTGAGCGATAATAGGCTTCTAAATTTTCAATTTCTCGAGATGGTTTTTCGATTCGATGTGCCACAATCCAAACCCACTTGAGCTTAGTTTTGTACACTGTTAAAGATAAGCTTGGTCTATAAGAAATAGCCAATTTCGATGTCAATAACAGTGCATGACCATGTGGGACAATGTGATGGGATTCCTCACCTCCTCTTAGGGCAAGCCCAGCGTGGGCACCGCCACTTGACGTTTGTGCTGACCCCTTGAACCCCTTGTCTTTAAATTATTTTTTGTAAACAAGACGTCTTCATCATACTTTATAGTTTATATATATCCACACAGAGAGACAGAGAGAGAGAGGGGTCAATTTTACACGCCAAAATTGAATGAGCGCAATTGACAAGGAAGCTTAGTTGGCGCCTCCACTTTTGATTAAGGCACAATATTGATGCTGGCAATTAGAGCTTTACAATTTTTCTTAGGTATCAATTCATTGGAAAGGCCCATGTGATTTCTCGTCAGCCTCGCCCTGGAATTTTATCACCACTTCCCTATCTTATTTCCTTCTTTAGCAGTTGTCGGATGCGTTGTCCTTCATTGGATACGGAATTTTCATGGAACGTTCTCTCTCTCTCTCTCTCTGCCTAATACTTCTCGACTTTCAAATTAGACATTTTAATTAGGACAGTAAGGCAGGAGGTTGCGAGTTTGAATACTTCGAAACCTCTTATTTGTCGCCCTTATAATCATTTTTCACGATCTATTCTTAGGCCTGAGTTCTAATCTATGCACGATGGGGAACGTCATGGACTGGGATCCTTCATGTTCCGTTTCTCTTGCATTCCTCGTACGTCGGTGATGGATCGTGGAAGTGTTGCCTCACGTCACTCAAATACAGGCTCGATCTCCATGCTCTTTATAACACATGCGATGTCTCTCCATCTTATCATTTAAGGTTTTACTTTGGATTTTCTAAGATGAATCTTATAAGAACAATAGTCAAGTTACCAAAACAATTTGTCTAAGCGTAAGATGACTAAACTAATCCTGAAATGAGCCGGTATATGTGAACAGGGGATAAAAAGGAAACACGTTTGTCTTTCGGCCTCTCGACATCTATTATATCTAAATTGACTTTACTTTTCTAAATTTTACGATTCTCGCAACATCGACATCTACTATAATTTTTTAGAAATAAAAAAGAAAATCCCATCAGTTTCGACAAGAAATTGATGAAAGGGTTCATTTTTTTAAAGTCGAAAGATTGACCACCTTTCTCTTTTCTTCTGCCCGTTGCTTTCTGTTGTTGATCTTTTACTCGCCTCTTGGAAGTCTCCTCCTCATGTTGGAGCCGGTCAAATTCATGCGATTAAACAAGACATCGTTGGGGTTTTAAGAAGCGTTTAATCAAAAGTGAAGAAAAGTGTGGAGCAAACAAGTCAACCACGTTTTCAAAAGAGAAGGGATGAGGACATGAGAATTTTGTTCCATTAGAGGCCCACCTCTCCAAGCAAAGCCGCCGCCAATGAAGATCTCGTTCCTCTTCTTTCTTTCGATTCCCACATTTTGTCTCTCCTTTTTGCTTTTTTCGTGCAATTGCAAAGATCATTTTGACTTCCTCGGCTCCGGTGGCATTCTAGAAAACCAATACCGAGTGCCGAGTGCCTTCGTCATGACATGCGTTGCAATAATTAATACCGTTTGATAATGAGATTTATATACTCTTCATATATATGTGTCTCTCTTCACTTATTATCTTAAATTTTTAAATAGTTAACAGTAATCTTATAATTTCTAACATAATAGCCATGTTAGACTTTTTATGAGAAGGACTAAAGGAGGATACGTCACCCAATTAGACAATAAGAGGCCTTAACGATGAGCCTTCGAAAGCCAATTAGCAGCCTCGTTTTTGTTTGCTATTTGTGGATAGGAAGAGAGGTTAAGATTACAAATAAGCATCGCACGAAACTTATGATGCTTGTAATATTCTTTTCTTAAATTAGATCAACGACTACACTCCGCAAACTTTGACACATGTAGAGAAAGCCTTCGACTTGCCAAAGTGGTTCCTCACCTTCAGTAAGAGATTAACTAGGATTAAGGCATAACTCCAAGGGGTGCCATCGTAGATGTGAGATGCAGTTGCATTAGCGATTCGAATCTTGATGTTTAGAGCTCAAAGCCAGACTGATGAAGAGGCAGGGCTGACTGAACAACAGTAGGAGGGTTAGGACCATTTGGACCATGTTCCAATCCATTTGACCTCTCAATCTGATTAAGCATCCGCACTTCTCCATTCTTAAATTCGTAATTAACCGCTACTTTCGCACGTGTATCTAGATGTCCAATCGGCCCGATATTCCTTTATTCGATTCGCTTCATGATCGCTCTTTCATTTTCTCCTCCTTGAACCGACGACTACTTCGATAATTCTAATTGATGAAGAAGCTAGAACAGTGTTGTAAGTTCCATCAAGGTGAAAAGGGGCAGCCTATTTTGACAATAGAAATTGGAAAATGGCGTTTACTTGAAAGCAATTCTTCTCCATATAAGTGGAAGTTCATGAGGATAAGGATAAGGATAAGTAGTCAAGTCTTGTCATTTTCAGTGAACATTATGTGGGTTAAGATGGAGCATATTGGAATTTGGGAGTATATAAAACCTTTCTAACTTAAAGGTTTCTAAAAGATCAGAAAGGAAAGAATATGATCATATATAAAATGTATAAGTAATCTTTCTTAAATCAAAAGGTTTCTAGAGGGTCATAAAGAAGAGGGTATCTTCATAAATTGCTTTTCAAAGGAAACATAGTCCCTTTTGAAAAGATTTATGGAATCCGTAATCCCACAAACACTGCCAATTGATTGGGCCCCATCTCAACTTTTTTGTTTCTCAAATAAATTATGCCTTTTTTTATTTTCACTTTTTGATGGGTTTGATATTGTCCAAAGGACTGACCTAATCAATGTTAGCATTATTGAAGTCCCACACCTAATACAGTAGTAGTACTCGTGAAAAGATGGATTAGGTGGGACTTTTGCTCAGCACGAGTCATCACGTAATCAATCTAGGACAAAATAGTAGATGGGTTGATTCCAAGTGACACCTAACATACGATTCAGGAGATTAATGACACCTTTGTCTTTGTGGTTTTTGCCATCAAGCTCTCTACATTTTCCATTAATCTCCCAAGATGTAGGGTTGGCAATTTATGACCCGTAAGACTTTCACAATATTAACAAGGCATGTAGTAAAAGCGTGTTCAAAAAAAGTCTAATTGCGTCCTTATCATAGTAGCATGTTGTAAAGGAAATGCACTCATACAAGATAAATGTTACATGTGAATTGATGCCATTGATCCATTAAACACACTATGGCAAATTCTAAATGTATAGGACCACCAAAGCTGTCATTCAGTTTACTTAATCAACACATGCATCCTAGTTTCTTTTATATACCATGAATAAAGCATGTCAATATGATGATAAAGTGGTAGGGACCTTCTTTAACATTATCTCCATAGTCACAATAATTATGTGTATGTTAAGTTTTTTGGTGGTGAAGATGAGGGCACTAGGTGATGGAGGAGAGAAAGCTAGTATTGGATAGAGTACCCAAGTAGGTGATGGATCTGGTTTAGAAGGGTAACTAGTGTGTGACTGGCTACGCACTTTTTTAATACCATCAAGGCCATGCCAAAAATCAAAAGTCCTCATTTCAAGGAGTTAATGAAAGAGCAACTTAGGGTTAATATGTCTACAAATCAATACAAAAGGGTTAATTATAAAGTGATATGTACATTTATAAGTATATAGGGCAATGTATTCTTCAAATCCCAATCAGTAGAGTTTATGTAGAGGTTGTCAAGAAGCCACTACTTGATTTGGGACTAAGTTTGATAGGATGTGTTTCCGCTTTGATGCAAGGGGTTTCTTGGTTGGTTGTAGAAGATGATGTTTTTTGAAGAGTTCATATAAAGGGAAGGTATTGGTTACCATCAAAAGACATGGAAATAACCTGATGCTTTCACAAAGCTAAGCTATTGTGAAGGTGGAGAATAGAGACACTTGGTCTTAATTTTTGCAAAAATCCAATGGCTGAACTTGGTATAACCGATGGGTGAGGTCGAGTATTCATGAGTGACCACAAAATTTGTAATGTTATTGTGAGATATTATGTTTGGAGTAGCAATCACCTATTGCTGCTTACAAATATTTATTGATTTGAATTTTTGTAGAGAGTTGATTATGTAGTTTGTTGAGTTGATGCAAATGTTGAGCATCAATGGCACATTTATGCAAACTGGGCCATGAAATATAGAGGTGATAAGCTACGGAAGTAATATTAGCTTATTGCTTGGAGCACCAACTTGGCAGATTTCAAAACTCACTTAAAAGCTCCATTAGCCATGACAGATGGAGTGAAGCATTGGTCTAGGGTCTTATTTAGTGAAGAATTCAAGTGTGATACTAGTGACAACAAGCTCCATGGGGCATTCCATTGCAAAATTGTAGAAGCTAGATGCAAATCAATTATCAATATGTTTGAAAATATAAAAATTATGGTCATGACTAAGTTGCAAAGATAGATGAATGTGCAGAGTGGACTAGATAGTGTGGCCTTAGGATTGTCATGAAATTAGATACGAACATGGCTGCTCGTAGATTATGTCGTCTAGTGTGGAATTGGGATGATAGATATGAGACCATGAACAACAGTGAAAATTATGTTATCCAACTGGAGAAGAAAATGTATTCATGTCAAGCCTAACCAGTAACCAAGATACCCTATGTCCATGCTATTTATGCCATTTAGCATAAGCAACACAATCCTGAGGATGACTTAGAAGACCAGTACGAGACAAGCAAATATCATCCTTCATACCAATTAATGATGCAAAGAAGTAAATAATGTAAGCAAATCATCAAGCCCCTGACCTTTTGCCTCTGAAGAAGTACCTTGACAGGGCAAAAAGGAAAAGGAAATCCAAGGCAAATTATAAATTCTTGTGTTACGCTCTCGAATTCTAATTACTAACAATCGTAGTCTTTCTTTGCGGATATTCCGGAGAAATCCACGGCAAAGTTCAGGCGAATCTTGGGCGTGTATGGATTGAATAAAATTGGAGAGGCACCAGACAAGGGGTCCAAACCCCTACAAAAAAATATCGTGTCGTCATAGAGCCAAAATTAGCTTAGAATTAAATAAGCATAGTAGTTGCTCTGCTGGATCAAAATTGAATTTTCATAAATAAGTAGATCGACACGTAATGCTTAAAATTAGTCTTTGAAAAGTACAAAAAAAATGTCTTTATAGCTGTCATTTTGCTGAAATAAATCTAGGTATTTTTAAAATCTCTAAGTCATAAGTCTGCCTATTTAAATATTTGCGCTGGCAACCCAGATTCCATGAAAGCCAGAGAGCTAAGTGCGCCCTGGGATCATGAACCAAAACCTTGCGCATATCCTGAAATTTTCAAATTATTTTTTATTTTTTTATCAATCATATTATACTCCTACTTTAACTGTAACTTAAGACTTTTTACCTTACCTCTTTACAAGGCATGGAAGTCGAAATTCACACATAAAATTAAATCGTCGCCATCTCAATGTCTTGAGAAGGTAGAAATTCGAATCCCCCACCTTCCATTTTCATGTGGTTACTTTATTTTAAAATATTTTCAACCTTTTAAAACCAATATCAAAGGACAATAATAACTTATCTAAGTTGGTCAAGTAAGAACAAAACTTTGTCAATTTCAAAACTCGGCATGCATCATCAAATAAAATGTCATTTAGTCAAACTGCATTGGTATACGCATCACGATTAGGACTCGCGCATGTACTTGCACGTCATTTGCATATTTTTAAAATACAACACGAGGCATCATGCTGGGGAGCAAAATGATGAAAAAAATTCTAAGAATACCTCTTTGGAAAAATCAACAAAATTGCATTTGATGTAAAATATTACAAGATCGCTGCCAATTATCCTAAAAATTTAAGTTGTTAAATATATGTGTTTGGTCTTTTTATTAGTACTAACCATGGAAATATGTAATTGTGGTGAAAAAAAGGGGCTTGGAATGATTCGAACTTAGAATTTACTGTTTTGATATCATCTAAGATTTCGTGGAATCACTGCTAGCTATTATAAAAGCTTTACCCAATAGATGAAATCGTGGTTTATTATTTAATTATGCTATCATAGCATATTAAGAAATTACTTTGTTAGTCGCATTCAAGAGATTCAATTGAAAAATGTGGGATGAAAAAATCTATGATGGACTGCAACATAACCAGAACAAGAACAGCATAATTATAAGAAAAAAGCTTGGGATCCATCGTTCCAATAGATGAAAACGTGGTTTATTATTTAATTATGTATCAATTAGGGTTATCACAGCATATTAGGAAATTAAACTTTGTTAAAACGGTAAACGTTAAACGTAAATTACAATTCAATTAAAGTCCACATAAAGAAAACTCTTACATTTCCCACTTGGATTATATTAATTGAAATCGTACTGTATGTGCGCACTTTGGTCTAGAGATAATTCTTAATAGTCAATCCTATCCCATAAAGTCTTAAACACCGAATCATGGCGGTAACTGCATGTATACACACGAGCCTTCCATGGTCACGAATGTTCTCAACTCTATTGATATGGATCCAATATGGTAGTGTGTCAAATGGACAACATCTCTCATAGAGAGATCTCATTTGTCAGTCACAATTCTCTTACTTTAAGCATCACAAAATTATGCCACTAGAGAATGTCTTTATGGTTCCATGAACCCACATATGTCTTGTCCTTATGGTTAACATTTCTTTATATATAACAAGACATATGGACAAGGCTAATAATCGTATGCCCCTAGCCTTCACTCAAGGTTTAAGCAATACCTTGAGACTTTAACAATATATATATTCAACATAATAACAAACCATTCAAAACATTTTATTGAATGCAAAAGTTGACATATATATATATCGAAATGTTACTAAATTGTAACAAATACAGATGTAAACTTTATTCAAAGAAAAATAAAACACGGCTCCCACTAAATGACAGCATCCCAAGATGCTCCTAAGCCCATACTTATGACATGTCGCTCAAATACACATGGGCGTAGGCCTTTAGTTAGTGGATCTGCAACCATATCATCTGTAGAAATATGATCTACTTCAACGTCACCATTCTGCACTGATTCCTTTATGGTCAAAAATTTGACCTCCATGTGTTTAGACCCCTTGAGATTTCTGTTGTTATTAATAAACAATACTGCAGAGTTATTGTCACAATGCAACCGTATGGGCCTATTCACAAAATCATAAACCGATAACTCATTAATGAGGTTAGGAGCCAAATAGCTTGAATAGCAGCTGAAAAACATGCTACAAACTCCGCTTGCATGGTTGAAGAAGATATGGACTCTCGTTTCTCGCTCTTCCATGATACCGCACCTCCCGCCAACATAAATATGTGTCCAGTTTGTTGACTTCTTATCATCTTGACAGCCAGCAAAATCTGCATCTCGAATACCCTACTAGCTGCAAGTCGGAACATGTACGTAAATCAACATATAATCTCTTGTTCTCTTCAAGTACCTTAAAACCTTCTTGGCAGCAACCGGTGATCATGTCTGGATTAGACCGATATCGCCTAGAAGACCCGTTGCAAAAGCAATATCTGGCCTAGTGCAAACTTGAGCATACATAATACTTTCAAGTACACTAGCATAAGGTACATCCTTCATTTGAGCTTTCTCAAAATCTGAATTAGGGCATTGTGAAAGACTCAATTTATCACCCTTAATAACAGAGCAATTCCTGGTTTGCAATGCTGCATATTGAATCTTTCTAAAATGCGATTAATATATGCCCTCTGAGACAAACTCAATGAACGGCGAGAGCGATCCCTATGGATCTCAACACCAAGAACAAAAGACGCATCACCAAGGTCTTTCATGTCAAAATTTTTCGATAACATCCGCTTTGTCTCATGCAATAAACCAATGTCACTACTAGCAAGCAAGATATCATCCACATAAAATATGAGAAAAATATATTTCCTCCCACTGACCTTGGTGTATATACACTGATCTACTTTGTTCTCAATAAATCCAAATGAAGTAACAATGCTATGAAACTTCAAATACCACTGTCTAGAAGCTTGTTTAAGGCCATAAATAGACTTTTTCAATCTACAAACAAGCTTACCTGAATCATCTGCTGCAAAACCTTCAAGCTGCACCATGTAAACCTCCTCATCAAGGTCTCCATTTAGAAAAGCAGTCTTAACATCCATCTGGTGTAACTCCATATCAAAATGAGCTACCAGTGCCAATATCACTCTAAAGGAATCTTTAGAAGAAACTAGAGAAAATGTTGCTTCATAATCTATTCCTTCTCTTTGAGTGAAACCCTTAGCTACCAATCGGCTTTAAATTTTTCAATCTTCCCTTTAGAATCCCTTTTAGTCTTGTATACCCATTTGCAGCCAATAGGTTTACAACCTTCGGGCAATTCAACAAGCTCCCAAACACCATTGTGTTTCATAGATTGCATCTCATCATTCATCGCATCTAACCACAAATCTGATTGAGGAGATGAGATGGCATCCGTATAAGTCACCGGATCGACAACACAACCAATATCATAATCATGCTCTCCTAGGTAGACTAGATAATCTCGGTGGTATAGCAGAACGTCTTTCCCTAGTTGATCTTCGAGAGGAGCTACTTCAACCTCATTTCGAATCCGAGGAGCTTGTGGAATTTCTTCATGAACTACCTCAACGGTAGGATCTGGGCCACATCAGGCTCATTTTGTGGCGCGGGATGCTCCATAATTGTCCGCACAGGATGAGACGGTGATCCAAGAATCCCCACCATCCTATCATCTTCAATAGTTCGAGAGCAACTACCATTTTCAGCTACGTCAAATTCCAGAAATTTTGCAATGCGAGACTCCACAATTCTTGTACCTCCATTAGGGTTATAAAACCGATACCCGTTGAATGATCTGGGTAAGATACAAAGTAACATCGAGTAGTTTTGGAATCCAACTTACTCAATGTCGGATTGTATAACTTCACCTCTGCAGGACATCCCCAAACTCTAAAGTGATTCAAGCTAGGCTTATGTCCAGTCCAAAACTCAAAAGGAGTTAATGGAACCGATTTAGTAGGAACACGATTTAGAATATAAAGGGCTGTTTTCAAGGCTTCACCCCATAGAAAATTAGGTAAATTTGTCCTACTAATCATACTTCTCATCATGTCCATAAGAGTGCGATTGCGCCTTTCAGCCACACCATTTTGTTCAGGACTTCCGGGCATAGTAAACTGACCTATTATCCCAGAATCTTCTAAGTATTTAGCAAACGGCCCTTTGAGTTGTCTAGCATCACCATGCCTACCAAAATACTCACCACCACGATCAAATCTGACAATCTTTATAACTTTTCCCAACTGTTTCTCCACTTCAGTCCGAAAAATCTTGAATTTGTCAAGAGACTCGGACTTTTCTTTAATCAAGTATAAGTATCCATATTGGGAAAAGTTGTCAATAAATGTGATGAAATAAAAATTTCTGCACAAGGTAGCCGTGTACGGTCCACTAATATCGTGTGAATAACCTCCAACAAGTCGAACTTCGTACGGCGGATTTCTTCTTTATCTTTGTCATCTTACCTCTACAACAGTCCACGCAAGTCTCTAGACCACATTTAAGAGTAGGCAAGATGTTAGTCTTTATAAGCCTTTCTACTCTTTCTTTAGAGATATGACCAAGACGTTTATGCCACAATGCATAAGACTGTTCCTTAGGTAGAGGCCTTTTGGAAACAACATTTTCAGCTGAATAAGCAACGTACATGTCGTTGGGAGATAAGCTCAATCGATACAATCCATTGGATAAATTGCAACACCCAATCTTATTTGAATCATAAAACATGGAAATGGTATTACTCTTTATCTCAAATGAGTATCCACACATGTCCAAACAAGACACGGAAACTAAATTCCGCCTAAAAGAAGGTACGTAAAAAGTGTTTTTAAGCATCATCCTAAAACCAGAATCTAAAATCAAAAGGACATCTCCCACGAACTCGACGTCAACTCCAATGTTGTTTCCCACAAGTAAACTTTAATTCATCCCGATTTGGCGTCCTTCGGTTTATGAACCCCTGTATGGTAAACGCAACATGATTAGTTGCACCACTATCTAGCCACCAAGAATTGGTTGGGGTTTCGATAGGTGGATTCACAAACAAACGCCAAAGAATTATTACCTTTAGGCTCATTCTTAGTTCTCTTGGACAACCAAACCTTAAACTTATTGCAACGTTTCTTCACGTGTCCTCTCTCTTTACAAAAATGGCAAAGAACACCATTGTTCTTGGTGAATGCTCTCTTAGGACCCGAGTGTTAGATAGGCCTGCACCATCAGAATTTCCTTTGTTGTTGGAAGGACCAGCGGCTTGAGAATTGCCTTTGTGGGTATATGTTCTTCAACTTCTTACCCTTGTCACTAGCAGAACTTGAAGCATAAAGAGCAATGTGCCCTTTATCTTTCTTCAATTTCTCTTCCTCTGCCACCAACCTAGCAATTAGGTCATTAACAGACCAGGTTTCATCTTGGGAACTATAATTGGTCTTGATAATCCCAAAATCAGGAGGAAGAGTATTAGAGCTTGATGGATGATACAAGCAGTAGGAATTAGCCTGAAGCTTTGTCTGCAAATCAACCATCCTCATAACATAATCTCTAACTCCACCAAAACTATCATACTTCATTGTAAAAAGTGTTTGTAGATGTGTCCATATCTCAGCATTAGGCGACACACGGTTTCTAGCCATCAAAGCTTCCATCATTTGCCTTGCATTGCGTAGGCAAACCACTTTTCAAGTGTTCCCCGAATGGAACGCTTCATGGACAGCAAGCAAATTCTATTGCTCTTTTCCCATGCAGCAAAATTTGCTTTCGAGCCTCGTACTCTCGGCCGGTGTCTGGGCCGATCAGCAGTAAGAGCCATATGAACATCCGCCATTTCCATAGCAAACAGAAAATCCTTTCTCCATTTCTTAAAATTCGAACCAGCAAGAACCTCAATAGTGACGGAGTTACCAATTACAGAAAAAGTGACTGAAAAAAACAAGCAATGTATATAATTAGCATCATGTGAGCAATGTGTAACTTGACACACAAGTACACATCCAGAGAGTTACATGCAAAATCACATAATCACCTTTGGGCGAGAATACATTACAAGCGTTGTAAATTCCCCACATGATAGCGGTTATAAGAATATATTCCAATCTTCGTGAATTCATCACCTTTGGGCATATGAACCACTAGGATCAGTCACTCCTCCACCACATAATCATGTATCCCTCCATGAACTAATACATAATCACCCCATTTGGGAGTATGACTACACATTAGACCAGGAGACATTCCAATCATTATACGAGACCGAAATTTCTCAAACCCAATTAAGTGTGCCACTTTGGCGGTCACAACTCAATTGAATTATTGAAACTCTCTCATACCGGGGATATAAAATTCACATCTCACATAAACCATACATATGTGATTTTAATTTTAGTGACAGGGTAAATCACTAAAATTACATATCATGCTAATCACATTGCTTCATTCATTAATAAATAAAAAATAAAAAAAAATAAACTTTATTGTATATTATTAATGAATAACACTCATAAAATTCATGTGATAACATACCAAGAACCCAAAGACCGTATTTCCACAATCACAGAAAAATACAAGAAAAATAAGCAAAAAAAATACACTATGCTATTTTCACAGCATATTAGGAAATTACTTTGTTATCAGCGGGTCGGATCAAATCAAGCAGCGCCCGCGCGGGGGCGCGTGAGGGTGCGTGAACGCACGTGGGCGCGCGTCTCGACGCTGGCGGCGTGCGTGGCGCGCGTGGGGGCGTGGGGCCTCCCAGCGGCGACGCGCCGCCCACGGTCTTGCTCGCCTCGTCGAGCCCAATCCGAATATATGATTTAATTTTATACTGTATTTAAAAATCTCGAAAATCAAGATGATGGATGCAAATTATGCAATCCCTTTGGTCGCCATCCATAACAATTCAATTAAAAATGTGGGATGAAAAGGTATTGCGGGGACGCTAATCTCTCTTGACCCATTAGATAAATGTGTAGTTTATTATTTAATTATTCTATTACAACATATTAGGAAATTACTTTGTCAGTTGCATTCAAGAGATTCAATTGAAAAATGCGGCATGAAAAAGGTGTTGCAGGATACTAATTCTTCCCTACACATAATCGAATCCTCGGACCACAGTTTTGTTGCTTTTCGTAAATGACCAATACCTTCGCACATATATTTGTGTCCAATCGGCCTTATTTTTCTTTATTCGATCGCTTCATGATTTAGTGTTCTCCTACCAAAACGAACGGACTACTATAATGATTCCAATCTCTTGAAAGAGCTAGAAGCATGTTAGGAGTTTCATAAAAAATGGACAAACGCAGCCTATTTTGACAATAGAAATTGGAAAATGGGGTTAAACTTGGAAGCATCATTTCTCTCCGTATAAGCGGATGTTTTTGAGTGAAGGATAGGTAGCCCCGTCTTGTCATTTTCAAAGAATATTATGCGCATACGTGCGTGGGAGAGAGAAAGAGAGACAGACACGGAGTCGTTCAATAAAAAAAGGAATAAGTACATTAGAAGTCTTAAAACTTATCATAAAAATGCAATTGAGTCTTAAAACTTTTAAAAAGTGTAATTAAGACCTAAAACTTATCACAAAAATTTAATCAGATCCTAAAACTTTCAAAATGTTCAATAAAGTCCTAAAACTTGTCCCAAAAGTACAATTGATGCCTAAAACTTTCAAAAAATACAATTAATAGAAGAACTTAGATTGAACCACTTTGATAAAAGGACGATGGAAAATTTTAGAATAATTGGAATTTGTGATAAGAGGTAGCATTTTCATGATAAATTTTGTACTTATCCCATAAAAAAACGATGGAGCATATTGGAATGAGTAGCCGCATGTAATCTCTCCGAGATCAAAAGCTTTCTAGAAGGCCATAGAGAAAAGGGTATGTTTCATAAAATATTTTTCAAAGGAAACGTAATCCCTTTTTGAAAAGGTTCGCGATACGGGACAGCCAAGAGATTGGACCCCATTTCTTTTTTCAGTATATTTTTTTTTTCTCAAATGTAGCTTTTTGGCCTCTTTGATTATCACCCTTTGATGGGTTTGGACTGTTGAGGAAATGATATGGCAACTAGGACAAAATTGTCCAAACGACGGACCAATAATCGATGTCCCTTTCTCTTCAGATAACTAATCTACGTTAACATTATTGAAGTCCCACACCTCATACAGGACACGGAAAAAGATGGATTAGATGAACTTTTTGTTCGGCAAAATGATAAATCTCGTACAACATAGTACATGGATTTGATTGCAAATGACCCCTAATATACAATTCAACTAAATAATTTCACCTTTTCCTTTTTGGTCTTTACTAATTAAGCCGCAGGGCCGGCAATTCATGACACGGTGCACTTTAAATGATGCCAATAATGTGGCAAAAGCAGTTCGATATAATTTTTAATTGTGTCTATATCATAGAAACATAATGCAGATGATATCCATCGATAAATGATTGGTGTTCCGTGTGAAAGTCGATGCTCTTCATCCCATTAAACGCAAAAATTTTCAATTAGATAGGACCACCAAAGCTATCATTTGGTTTAACTAATCAATACATGAATCCTAGCCTTTTTCATATACCATGAATAAAGCATGTCAATATGTTGTACCTTTTTACTAAAGTCTTTTTTTTTTTTATCTATTTCATATGTGGAATAATAATACAAATGGTTTTTAAATGTTGACCCAATGTGTAATGTGTTGCTTAAACATTTAATTTATTCAATATGATTTCAAAACTTTAACTTAACGTGTAATGTGATCCTTAAATTTTGTATACATGTTCAATTTAGTCATTGAATTGTATGAAATATTCAAAGTTGTATTTCCATTAATTCAAGTTCAGAGACAACGATGAAAAAATATTCCAGCAAATTAGGGATGTTTTCATCCAAACACAAGTTATATTTAAATTAAATTAGATTAACAATTTATTAAAAAATAAAAAACACAGGAGAGGCCGTAGCCCCATTACCGTTGGGGTAGTGACAAAGGCCGATAGGATCGCCAGTGCCTGGGCAAGGGTCGCCAAGCCTGCAGGAGGGCCAGCAACCCTTGCTCAAATTTGGAATAGGGTCACCGCCCTCTCTCACTTCTAGCGAGGGCTTGTTAGCCCTCACCTCTGGTCAATGAGGGTCATTGGCCCTCACCCAAGCGCCGAGGACCCCGTTGGCCTTTGTTGCCACCCCATCGGCGATGGGGCGGTGGCCATAGGTAGGAGGGTGCTCCCTCCCACATGCGTTTTCCTTTTTTAAAAATTTTTTTTTTTGTTTTTTATGAAAAGAAAAAAAATAAAAAGATGAAATTAGCCTTCACGGCAGATGAGTTCATTCCTTTCTTGAAGATTGATATGGAGGCTTCAAGCATTTATTTAAAAAAATTAGAATATTTCGGACTCTTATTTAAAATAATATTCATTTCATATAGGACTCGGAAAAAGATGGATTAGATGAACTTTTTGTTCAGCAAAATGATAAATCTTGTACAACATAGTACATGGGTTTGATTGCAAATGACCCCTAATATACAATTCAACTAAATAATTTCACCTTTTCCTTTTTGGTCTTTACTAATTAAGCCGCAGGGCCGGCAACTCATGACACGGTGCACTTTAAATGATGCCAATAATGTGGAAAAAGTATGTTCGATATAAGTTTTAATCGCGTCTATATCATAGAAACATAATGCAAATGATATCCATCGATAAATGATAGGTGTTCCGTGTGAAAGTCGATGCCCTTCATCCCATTAAACGCATTATGACAAGTTTTCAATTAGATAGGACCACCAAAGCTATAATTTGGTTTAACTAGTCAATACATGATTCCTAGCCTTTTTCATGTCCCATGAATGAAGCATGTCAATATGTTGTACCTTTTTACTAAAGTCAAGCTTTTTTTTCTATTTCATACATGGAATAATAACACAAATGATCTTTAAATGTTGGCCCAATGTATAATGTGCTCCTTAAACATTTAATTTATTCAATATGATCTCAGAACTTTAACTCAACGTATAATGTGATCCCTAAATTTATTATACATGTTCAATTTAGTCATTGAATTGTATGAAATGTTCAAAGTTGTCTTTCCATTAATTCAAGTTCAAGAACAACAATGGCAAAATATTCCACCGCCAATCGGGAATGTTTTCATCCAAACACAAGTTAAATTTAAATTAAATTACATTAAAAATTAAAAACTAAAAAAGAAAAAAGAAAAACACAGGCGAGGCTGTTGCCCCATCATCGTTGGAGGCCACAATGAAGGTCGATAGGATTGCCAATGCCTGAGCAAAGGCCAGCAAGCTGCAAGAGGGCCGGCGACCCTTGCCCAAGCCAGGGTGAGGGCAAGTGACCCTCACCCAAATCTGGAATAGGGTTGCCGCCCTCTCTCATTTCTAGCGAGGGCCTGCTGCTAGTTCTCGCCTTTGGTCGGCGAGGGTCACTAGCCCTCACCTAAGCGCCGAGGACCTTGTTGGTCTTCATTGCCACCCCATCGATGATGGGGCGGTGGCTATAGGTAGGAGGGTGCTCCCTCCTACCTACATTTTCTTTTTTAAAAAAAAATTTATGAAAAAAAAAAAAAGGAAAAAAAAATTTGAAATTTAAAAGACAAAATTATCCTTCACAGTAGATGAATTCAAACCATTCTTTAAAATTAATAAGGACACTTTATTTAAAAAAAAAAAATAGAGCACTTCGGATCCTTATTTAAAATAATATTCATTACATGCCCTTATTTAAGAAAATGAGGGCACTTCATATTCTTATTTGAAATTTTTCCTAGTATTTTCAACCTTTTAAAACCAATATAATATGGCTGAAATGACAAAAATATCCTATCTACGTTGGTCAAATAATAATTCGGTTCTGTTAATTTGAAACTATCATGCATCATCAAATATAATGTCATTTAGTCGATGGCACTAGTACACACATCACAATGCATATTGCATATACTGGCGTCATTACACATCTTTTTTGAAACGCATAACATGCACGGTACCTGAAGTCATGCCATGGTGTAAAATGATGGAGGAACTTTCAAGAGTACGTCTCCAATCAAAGATTGCATCCACTATTTGATAAAGTTTACTTTAATAGTTGGATTAAAGAATCTAATTGTAAAAAATGTGGCGCCGAAACAACATTGTGGGGACTCTAATCCTTCCACACATAACCCCTGGCCCACGGTTTCATCGATTTTCGTAGGTGACCACTACATTCACACGTGATTTCTGTCCAATCAGCCTAGTTTTCCGTCCGACCCGCTTAGTGATTACTCTCTCATGTTCTCCTACTAGAATGAACGACTACTTCGATAATTCTAATCCCTTGCAAAAGCTAGAACAATGTTGGAAGTTTCGTTAAGACGGGAGAAAAAAAACGCAGCCTACATTGACCATAGAAATTGGAAAGTGGCGTTTACTTAGAAAGCATCATCTTTCTTTCTATAAGTAAAAGTTCATGACGGATAAGCACTCAAGTTTTGTCATTTTCAGTGAATATTATGTGCTCACACGGGAGAGAGAGTAGTAGTTCAGTAAATAAAAGAGTATTTCTAAGATCAAAAAGGTTTCTAGAAGATGAGAAAGCAAAAGGATATGTTCATAAAATGTTTTCAAAGGAAACGCAATCTCCTTTTGGAGATTTATGGAATCCTTTGTTCCTTAACCACCGCCAAGAGATTGGACCGCATTTCTTTTCTTTTGTTTTTGATGGGTTTGGACTGTCGAAGAAAAGATATGGCAACTAAGACAATATGGTCCAAAAGACTGACCTAATCAAATGTTCCTTTCTTACTGAAACCTAATTAGTGTCAACATTATTGAATTCCCACGCGCAATGCAGTTGCGATCCCCGTGAAAAGATGGATCAGATGAACTATTTTTTGTTCGCTAGAGGTCGTGGACATGATCGATCTCAGACGACATTGTACATGGGTCGATTACAAGTGACCCCATAATTGAGTATTTTTAGTAATTAATGTCACTTTTGTTTTTAAGTTTTTACTAGCCATTCTCGACACGATGAGCTTTGCACGATACTATCGGTACATGTAGAGAAAGCATCTTCAAAAAGAGTTCAATTGTGTCCATATCCTAAGAACAAATTATAAATGAAATCCACTCATACAAGATAGATGCTCCACTTGATGGTCGATGCCTGTGATCCATTAAACACGTTATGACAAATTTCAAACGTGCTATCATCCCTTTTACTTAATCTACACACAACATCCTAGTTTCTTTGATTCGATAAATTGTACTTTTTAGTAAATTCAGATTTTTTTCTCTTTATATGTTTATTCCCTTACTCAATTAATGAAGAAATTTGTGTGAAACCATGTAATTGGGTGTCATTGTTTATTGGAAGGTTGCCAATATGTAAAGTATATCGTTACAAAGTCTCGTTTAACACAATCACATGGACATTTTTCAAGAAGTATGTACATACCACTAATTAGTAATTTTTCAATGCTACTAGTAAGGGAGAAATAATTCATCTGGAATCATTAACTCGAATGAGTTTTTCTGCATTATAAAGCGTGAGTTCGCAAGTATCCAAAATGATATGAGATTTTTCACATTGATTAATGACCAGATTTAAGTATCTACCGATAGGCATTGAACGATTTTCTCCACATTTCGAATTCCTTTAAAAAGTTTTGTTAGAAAAAGTTGCTACAAAGTCTCGTTTGACACAATCACATGGACATTTTTCCAATCGCTTTTGCATGATACGAGGAATTGTTTGCTTGAAAAGATCAGAGATTGGCAATGGACCTAACCATGGGCGTTAGATGATGGGCCAGGCCTAGAAAGGCAAAGCAGGCCCAAGCATCAGCCCTGGGCCAACTGTTCGTATTGGTGATGGCTGTGCCTAAAATCCAACAAGGCTTTTCGGAGGGCCCAAATTTTAATCTCTGTTGATCTTTACATACACAAAATCCCTTTCTGATAAATATAAAAAGAGAGAGAGATGGAATTGAGGAGCACCAAAAAGAAAATCACAGAAATAGGGCGTACATGATTATGAGGAAAGAAAGAAAGAAGACAAACTTGAGTAAGGAATCCCAAGGAACAAGCTTGCATGACAAGCCAACACAAAATTATGCCTCAAAGCGGAAAAGTCAGATCTGGATTGATTTTCACTAACTTTTCACTTTTACAACATATGAATGCTACTGTCACGTAAATTCAGGTATAACTTTTTTGTAATATTTAAAAGTCGGATGAAATTTTGAAAGTGCCATTTGCTTTTGAAAAGTTCAAAACGGGCATGATTGTAGAAGTCCAAAATGACAAAGATTACACATAACCAAATAGCAAGTGGGTGCTACCAAGTACCGATGATCGCGAATAACAAGATAGCTACTGCCTAAATCATCAACCATTAATGCAGCCAAGTGATAGGGTTATCCACAAACGTATGTGGTCAAAAATGCAAATCCAAGGGAATGTTACTTCTTCCTACCTCATCCATCTTCAACAAAGATGAGCTCAAGAACATGTCCATTGCACTTCCGATGAATCCAAAACATAGCTATCTCTAATAGAAATTAAACCGTGGCATCAAGAGAAGGTAAAATATGTTTGCAATCGACTAAGGGGGCATCATACCACATGACTTAACAGTACCTAAAGCTTTCTACAATAAAGAGGTCACAACAGATAAAGCAGCCTCATCATTCATGCTTTTATCCCTCCAAGCATGCATGATATGGCAGAAACCTTTGAGCTTCACCTGCGGGGGATCTCATAGCACCTCAAAGAAATAGGTGTTGGTATTCGCCGTTTGCAAGTTGACAAAGTTTGTTGTAAGTAAAAGTGTCTGGCAAAGAATAAAAAAGTCATTCGAAACAAATAATGGAACTCGCATCAAAGTCTACAAAGACATGCAATGCAGCAAAAATGATTTATATGTTTTGGCATGGACATCAGTGACTGGTGAGCAGCATTTGCATGTACAAGTCCTCAGTTTGAACATTACATTTGCATTCTAAATGGACACCTACCTAACTCACTGGCATTCGTAATGACCCCAAAGCTAAAAACATAAATCAACCAGCTGAGTCAGACAAAGTAAAAAACCTAAATATAGATGAAGACCAACTCAAGCACCTTTTACAGAAGACAGGAAGCACATGGCATTGTTTCTATTCTCAGTGAAAAATGGCTGCCAAAACAAGCATTGCTTATGCAACAGGATAGTAAAACTGTAAAATATCCTATGTTTGGGTTGTTGTTTTATTTTCTTAGCAAGGAATAATCAGCTTTATGCTAAGTGAAACTAAATGAGGGCCACATTTCTTGCTCTTAACAACTGAAAAAGTGGAGGAGCTCAAGTGCATTCATTTCCACCTAACCATTCAAAGTTTGGACTCAACGACATACATATCCCATCCCACAACAAAGCAGACCTTGGTGTTTAGATGCTATGGAGAGCTCAGTTGCAATTGTAAGCGTTACACTACAAGGCTTCGAAAGGTTGGTCATAATGACTTGGACATTTGGAGAGGAATTGGTTGTATGGATTCTCTTATCCAATTTTTACCCAAGATAGCATTCAGAATTTCAGATAAAGTTGATACGAAGAAAGATCACGGCTACAAGCTCTCCAGTTTTGCTAAAATTTTAACTTCACTAATGCATTGACCTTCCTTCTTAATGTAAAAGGGACTAATTGATCAAACAGAAACAACATGTCAGTGCAAAGAAAAAGACTAGGAAATCTTCCAGAGCTAGAAAGTATACCGAAATTATCGCCAAAATTGGTCCACTTATCAGCAGAGATGGAATTTTGACCTTCAGCAATCCCAATAACCTCAACAAAAGTTGTGAGTTGGGAGGGCGGCAAGCCCTTTACAATTATCTGCTTCTCATCAGTAGATTTTCCAGTTACTGCTGAACCGTCATTTCGAATAACCTGAATTACTGCCCGAACCTTCCGTCCAACATACCTACCAAGCAACTCAGCATTCACAAAAACTGCTGGATTCGACGTATCCATGACTAGCTCTGCAACTGAACATGGAAAACGTATTTAGATGTTCTCCAGACAGCTTCACCTGCTATTATATTTAGTATTGCAGAATGCATGATCATGATGGGCCTATCGATGTCCCTGTCAGTGTTTATTTACGTAAAGTAGCAAAGCATAACAAGAAAGCCGTCCCGGAAACCCAAAAGTAGTCCTAGTTCAAATTTTTCACCTGGTACTGCTACAAGATTGCTCGACAAACCGTAATTTCAGCTGTTCTGGCGTGTAATTTATTCAGATAAGAACCAGCAGCAATGAGAGAGAAAACAAGCTGGAAATTCCAATAGCAATTAAGCCGTAATATAACTGATGAAAGGTTAAGCTGTCGGCTGTAACAAGCTAAGAGCTTACGGCCATAGAGAAGATTACAGATATAAGCATGGGGTCAACAAATTTTATCACCGCAAACTCATTGTTTCTTTAACACCAACAACAGACTGGACCGACCCCATGAGCCTCCAGGATTGAGAATTAAAGACGCGGACCCTAAGCTCCGGCGAGTCGTCGAGGCGGAACCACAGATTGCGCCCGCAGAAACCTCAATTTTACTGGCCTACATCAAGCACGCCAAACACGACACGCTAAGCCATAGGACGGCCACGGGCTAAGCCGAGCGCATCTCATTTCTTTCCTTTCGATTTCGCATGCAGAAACCAGAAATCACACGAGAATCCGGCCTAACGCTGAAAAGATCGAAAACCCAGTTCGAAATCAAGCCCTTTCACATCCCCGCAGAGCCGATTCGTAGAGTCGAATCGAATTGGGGAAAGGGTTCGACAAATTGCTTGCGGAGTAGAGTTACCCCACGACGAAAGATCGTTGGGGATCAGGGTTTTTACCTGAAGAACGACGAGAGGCGGCGGCGGCGGCGGCGGCGGCGGCGTGAGGTGGCGGCGTGAGGTGTTGAAGCGACTCCGGAAGGACGAAGAGCGCGGCTCCTTAAATGGGCGCGAAATCAAATTGTAGAGAGAGAGAGAGAAAGAGAGAGGGTGAGGGAGGGAGGAGGGAGAGTATCGATTTCGTTCCCGCGCAGAGCACGAGAGTGGGGCTTCCGCCTTTAGATGGTGGGCCCAAAGGAAAACAACCCAATAAACCTACAAATTTAGAGTGGGGATTAAGCCCAAGTTAGAGTAATCAAATTTGTCAAGAATTTTGATATGGTGTCATTTTTTGGAAAAATTATTCAAAAAGTGCTAAATTAATTGAAATTTCACCAATTCAATCGTGAACATTTTAATTTTGTCAATTGAATCCAAAATTTTATGACAATTTACTAATTAAGTCCATCTATCTAATTTTGACTGAAATCGTAGACGTGAACGACGACCATCTTACGTCAATTAGTGCAAACGTGGTTATAATTTTTTTAATTTATTTTTGATGTTCTTATTAATGTGTATTTCCTTTTTCTTTATCTTTTTCTCCTTCTTCCTTAGCTGGTCGTCGGCGTCGCCAAGCTTTGGCGATGGCCAACGACCGACTATAGCTACAACCGACAAGACGAGTTGCCCTAGCTTTTCGCAATTTAGGTCCCCTTGTCAAGATTTTGTGAGAGAGGACCTCAACGAATAGAGACTAGAACCGTGGAGATGTTACCGCAATGTAGAAAGCTTTACCATGGAGGAACTAGAGAGTTACGTCTAAAAACTAAAGAAGCTGATGTGGGTAAGGGAGATCAATTCCAGCTGCCCACCTTGGAACCGATTGAAATGCCACCACTTTAGAAAATGCGTAAGATTTAAGAGCGAGCAACGAGGTCGAAGGCTGAAGGCAACCAAGAAAGGGATTGATAAAGGGAGCAATAAGGTCTGTCACGCCTCGACCCTCGGAGATGTGGTATCCCGCCTTTCCTTTGATCATTAATTGCAATATCTCAAGAGCATCACCGACCCATTCATTTTATCTTTCAATTATATATAAGTAAAAACATAATTAACTCCATCTAATCATATACATCAATGGGGATAGCATAGAACACATCAAGAAACACTTTTACACACACACAAACAAACTTAAACATATTGGAAGTTTCATATTTACATATCCACAATGTGGATTCCTTCCGATTTGTCAAAAGGGGGTTGGGGGTTAGCCTAACACTTCTATCCTACGAGGGTGACCTCAAGAAGTGATATCCCCTATGTGTCCATGTTATATACCATGGCTCAGGCTCGAGGTTTAACTCTAGATCCGAGTCAGTCTCCGGGTCAGTTATGGCATCGTCGGGGACATCCACAACCATGGGATCCCAAATGGCACCTACAAATCCCTATCTCGGCAGTCTGTCAAAACCCTAGAGAGGGCTGAGGAGCTCACCCCCGAGCCAGATATATCATGCCATGAACCTATGGGACACCAAATTAGCCGGTCCCTTATCCACTCAAATGGTGGACACATGCTTCTCATACACCACGTTAGTGATTGGGTAGGGGTCATTTGGGTGTCCTAATCGACAAGTACCCCAAAGCATACGTGACGGAATGTGTTAGTCATGATTAGGGCCTAAAATATTTAAACACCAACGAGTGAGATATACTTAGTAAATAAACTCCCTAAGGAGAGTATTTCGCCTTAAAGACGCCCTATATGCAACTTAATTATTGATGGCAGATCAATAGCAAAGCTTAAGTTTTGCCTTAACTATAGCATGGAGGAATCTAATCTCAACCTAAATCTCTCGAGTCCTAATCAAAGGTATACAAATCAACATGCCCCTTACTTCATAATTAGGATCAATTAAAGCATGTACATGCCATGTAAGTCACTAAAATGACGTTTAATTCACAGCGTCTCATGCGATATAAATCCATGCCATAAATGTGCAAGCCATAACATCACTCTCAAGGTATGCATTTAGCACTCAAATACTTTGCACAGTTTAGCGCCTCGAGAATCACATGGCATCACATACTATCATGTTATTGCGAGACTATAATTTCACATTATTATGACCACTCTTAGCCACAACCGACACTTGCGTCAATGGTTTTCCATCATAACTGGGTATCATCCAGCCCCCATCAAGCACAACAATATCTCAATCTCATTCAAATATAGCATCCCATTAGGAGCATCATTCCGAAATCCATCCGCGAGCGTCATCCCGTTGACGTAAGTGCATTTAGAATCCATCGAGTATCATCCATTGTAATCATACGAGTATGAAACATTTAAGTTATCACATGAGCACATCAACCACTCAAACAAATTTTTTATCTTTCTCATTAGTCAATGCAAGAGTATCCAGTGCTCACACGTTACACACTAACAATCTTTTGCACAAAAAAATGCACATGATCATCCATTGATTATTTATCCACCAAAATAATCATACATTAACCTCATAGCATACAATATCACACCATGAGTTCACTTATCAACTAGCATATCACTTTTCAAAATAATATTTTACAAGTACTTATTATTTATGAAAATAAGATATCATAAGCACTTATCACCTTTAATGATAGAATATCATGAGCACTTATTACTTTTAAAAATAGAACATCATGAGCACTTATCATTTTTTAAAATGGAACATCATAAGCACTTATCACTTTTTAAAAATTGAATATCATAAGCACTTATGATTCTTAAAAATATGATATTCTAGCCATTGATCGCCTTTTTTAAATAAACTATCACAAGCACTTATCATTATTCATAATTTGCTATCACACTGACTTATCACTATTCACGATAAGCTATCACATGCACTTATTACTATTCACGATAGGCTATCATATGCACTTATTACTATTCACAATAAGCTATCACATGCATTTATCTATTATTAATGATAAGCTATCACCCTAATCCACCTACCTCATAATCTAACTATCATTAATCTTAATTCTAACCCTAATCTTAAGCGTAACAACCATCCTAATCAAGCATTAGGAATTTATTGACAGGACCGGATCTAGGCTTTGACGGCGAGTGATAACAACGATGACGGCTCATCGTTCACGGTCTTGGATGGTAGGGACGATGGCGTGAAGCGCGGTTCAAGGCTCTTTTTGTTGTTCCGGAAATAAAAAATTTTAACAGTTATCAAAAGCATTCAAATATTTAAAAATTATTCTTGTGAATAAAATAAAAAAGAATTATTTTTTTATGAGAAATTATTCTGAGAACAAATGGTAATCAAACGCACGACTCTTTTTCGTCCCGACTTTTCCTCTCACGAAATTACGGTTATACCCTCAGCAGCCAACAGGAGGGAAAGAAAACGCTGTGCTTAGCGTGGACATCAGGCTTTAGGTTTTTGCGCCGCCTCTTCCCTCGCACGCCGTCGCCGATCTGTCCCTCCTCTGGCCCGCTCGTAGCTTACTGATCGTCGCCATGTCGTCGGAAGCGGAAGCCCCGCCGCCGGAGCAACCCAAGGTGAGCAAGAAGGCCGCCAAGAAGGAGGAGGCCAAGCTGGAGAAGCTCCGCCGCCGCCAGGAGGCCTCGTCGGCCGCGGCGGCCGCGCCGGACGAGGAGGATCCCCTGGCGGGGAACTACGGGGAGGTGCCGCTGCCGGAGCTGCAGTCGAAGGAGGAGGTGCGAGAGCCGTACACGGCGGTGGGGGCGCTGGTGGAGGAGATGAAGGACGAGACCGTGGTGGTGAGGGGGAGGGCCCAGACGATAAGGGCGGTGGGGAAGAAGATGGCTTTCGTGGTGGTGAGGGAGAAGGGGTTCACGGTGCAGTGCGTGGTGACGGAGAAGGAGGAGCTGGTCAGCCGGCAGATGGTGAAGTTCGTCGCCTCCTTGAACCGCGAGTCCATCGTCGACGTCCACGGGTCCCTCACTGTCCCTTCGGCGCCCATCAAGGGCGCGACCCAGCAGGTGGAGATTCAGGTCAGCAAGATCTACTGCGTCAACAAGGCATTGCCCACCCTCCCCATCAATCTCGAGGACGCTGCTCGCAGTGAGGCCGAAATCGAGAAGGCTCTTCAGGTACTTCTCTCTCTGATAATCGTTTCATCTCTCCACTTATAAAGTGAAGGCTAGAGTGTCCTGTTTATGTTCCGTTTTTGCAAAATTTGCAGGCTGGAGAGCAGCTCGTTCGTGTTAATCAGGACACGAGGCTAAATTTCAGAGTGCTCGACATACGCACGCCTGCTAATCAGGGAATCTTCCGAATCCAGAGTCAAGTTAGCAATGTGAGCTTCCCCATATCCCATTCCTGATGAAATTGGACGAACTCATTGCATTTCTTTTGTCTCCTCTTCCTCAAACCATGCCTAAATCCACAACTAGTCCGTAGAAGGGAAGGAAATGACATTATTTTGACTTGCTTTTGTTTCAGTACGTGCCGTATATAACTGCAAGATGTTAGGAAATAGTTTAGTTCCAATCGTTGAGGAGTAAATGTTTCAAAACACAGTGGAGCTTTATAATGCTTGGTATGAAAGGATAGGATAGGAGAAATGGGGAAGTCCTTTTCCTTTGTTTGTGTGTGCTTCAAATGTTAATGGGTTGTTTTGGTAGTTTCCAATCTCCATATGACTGCTAGTGCCATTTCTTAAGGTAAGATGCTGATGCTCTGGCTGTCATGCATTCAGTGGTCAAGATTCTGCTGTTTATGTATGTATTGAGTACTGTGTTTTGAGTCCAACACCTAAACTTATATGGTTCCACATTGTGCAGATATTTAGGCAGTTCTTGTTATCTGAAGACTTTATCGAAATCCATACACCGAAACTGATAGCTGGATCCAGTGAAGGAGGTTCTGCTGTTTTTAAACTGGACTATAAAGGGCGCCCTGCATGCCTGGCCCAGTCACCTCAGCTTCACAAGCAAATGGCCATTTGTGGTGATTTTGGGCGTGTTTTTGAGATTGGCCCTGTTTTCAGGGCAGAAGACTCTTTCACTCATAGGCATTTGTGTGAATTTACTGGTCTTGATGTTGAAATGGAGATCAAGAAACACTATTTTGAGGTGGGAGTGGATACCTTTTCATTTATTTTGTGCTTTAGTTCAGTTCAGTAAAGTAGACATTTCTGTGCAGGTAATGGACATTGTGGACCAGCTGTTCGTTGCAATGTTCGACTCACTGAACGCAAGTTGCAAGAAAGAACTTGAAGCTGTTGGAAGACAATACCCCTTTGAACCTTTGAAGGTTATGATATGATCTACTTTTTTTTTTTTTTTTTGGGCAATCCTCAGAACAGTAGGTGATGATTACAAAAAGAACTCATGGGCGGGAACTTTTAAATTGCAGTACTTGAGAAAAACCTTGCGGCTTACATTTCAAGAAGGGGTTCAAATGCTCAAGGTGAGGAATTTTTTTCAGCAGCTAATATAACTGCCAATATTAGAAAACAAATGAGCAGATAGAGTGGCTACATATGCGTTCACTGGTACTTCTATAACATGGCTGTAAAAGTAGGAGCATAGTTCTCTTGAACTGATTTTTTGTTTGTTGCTTCTAAGTGAAACTGACTGTTTGTGTTGGGAAAGGGACCACGAAAAGTGAATGACAAGGATATGCCATGTACTTGTACATTGGGGGCCAATTGTTGGCTTGGTCAAGTAGCTTTGGATAGTCAACTACTTAGAGCAACCGACTTGTTTCCTTGATATGTTAAGGTCCATCCTCCCACAATCATGGGCTCTCTCCAGTCCTTGATGTGCATCTAGGGGCTCAATGCGATGAGTCAATTTTTTACATAGACATTCTGTTTTAAGGTCTATATGAATTTGCAAGAGAAATATGAAGTTCTTTTACTCCAAAATTTAGCTTTGGAAAGGTGGTTTTCTCAATGTAGGGTCTGACCTGCGTTGGTATTTTAACATTTTCAGAATGCAAATGGATTAATTTTTTAGTATTCTTGTTCTACCCCATATGCGGCCTTCATAATTCCAATTTTGCCCTCTATGACTCTACTTTCTGGAAACCAGCAACCCTGCCACCTTCCTTGGTGGTTTCCTTGCAATTCTTCACAGCTACGTAGTTGGTGGCGGTGGGATTCAATGGCAAGGTTTTCGGTTGCCCTTAGTGATATATCTGCCTTCCTTGAATTTCAACAGAACCGGCACATCTCTCTCTCTCTGTCTCCCTTTCCCCAGCACACTCACTCAAGCCTTAGAGTAAAGTGCGCTGATCTGGACCCATTTTGTCTTGTCCTCAGTCAAAGAAGACCAGTAAGCAGCAACCTGGCCAACCCAATTCGGACACGATATTGGTGTTGCTCATTGATCTCCATCCTTTGCTCTGTTTTTTGCCTACATTGTATTCTTTTTCTTTATTAATTGATCTTTTAGTTAATTAATTTATCACATAACACCCAGTTATATTTAGACCTATCAAAGCAATACCAACCTTGAGATGATTCTTAACTTGGTAATTGTCTGTTAATAGGAATGATCAAAAATCTTTTTAAGTATAGTTTTCACTGAACAAAAGTTTCTTTCAAATGGGATTGGAAAATACTATCTACTAAACACTGGACTAAAAAAAAAAAAAAAGAACACTGTGGATTGTGTAGGGAAAATCATGTCCTTAGCTTGATGCATGCTGGTAAATAAATAATTGGGTTTGAATCTTACGGATGCAGTTTATATTTTTGAGTTCCAGCATTTATTTTGGGCCAATTTTCAGCATGGGTTTTCTAGTTGATGGGTTTTTTGCTGGAATTTCGCTTTTAGTGAATTTTACTTTAGATTGTGTGGGGAAAATCATGTCCTTTCAGCAGGAAGCTGTTAACATTAGCTAATTCTATGGGTTGGTTGTTGTTGCATCTTATTTATTGTTGTTTGGGGTTTGATTTCTTGTCCCCCTCAGAATGAGTGCATTGAGTTTCTGGAGTCATTTCATTGTCAATAGCATGTATAGATCGCATCAACTTATGGATTGAAGTGAGCAGCATCCTGACATTAATCGGTTTTGGTCCAAAATCCTTGAGGTTGCTTTTTCCATTAAATGTTGGTTACATTCCTGTATAGTTTTGTAACAGTTACTGGTTTGCGGATAAGCGTTCTTAATGTAATTAGTCTGGTTCTGAACATACATGCCCTCATATGTGCTAATATTTTTCCTTGCTGCTTTGACATTACTATGCTTATACAGGATGCTGGCATTGAGATTGATCCTTTTGGTGACTTGAGCACAGAAGTAGAGAGAAAATTGGGACAGCTGGTTCTAGAAAAGTAATAAGTTAATTAATCTTTGATGTGCCTGAATTTCTAAGTTAGGTTTGTGATTGTTATTGCAATTACTTTTGGCTATGATTAACTTACCAAGCTTTCTTTTATTCTTAGGTATGGCACTGAGTTCTATATACTTCACCGATATCCTTTGGCTGTTAGGCCATTCTATACCATGCCATGCTATGATGATCCTGCCTACAGTAATTCATTTGATGTGTTTATTAGAGGTGAATTTTTCGGCCATCCTATACCTTCAGCAAATTTTCTCTGATTGATGGTTTGGGAGTTATGCCTTGGTATGATTATTTGGCCTTACAGTCTGTTAGAAATGGTTATGCATATTCAAATTGTTCGAAAAGAAACATAGGGAGGGAATTGGTGGGAAGGGAAGGCTTGGACTCTCTGGAGAACCATGGGTTCCATTTAATAGACCATGAAGTCCTTAAATAGAGACAGTATCTTCCGTAACTCCTGATGGTTTAGAACTTCTTCCATAGATTCTCGGGCTTCACCTTTTTCTTTTGAATGGCCTCTATTATAAAGTTGCGTATCGAGGCCCTCCCATGATTGGGCTATAGATGTGAGAGTTGCCCATATGAGTCTCTTTTAACCTATAAACCTTGCATTCAATGCATCTTCAATTGCAAACTTCTGATATGTGTCATTTTGTCCTAGGCGAGGAGATCATATCAGGAGCTCAGCGTGTCCATGTTCCTGAACTTCTTACCAAGCGTGCAGAGGCAGTTGGAATCGATGTGAAGACCATTGAAACGTACATCGACTCTTTCAGGTAATCCAGTTTGATCATCTTTGTTCTTCTAGAAACAGTCGCATTCTTTTGCTATCATTGATGCAATGGTTGAGTCAGTGCATCACAGCTTTGATGATCCATGTTCAGTGCTTAGTCATCTAGTTGATCAAGCTGAACGTGATTATTCCTCCGTTATGACGGGACATGACGATGGCGATTTTGGTGGTGCAGGTATGGAGCACCTCCACATGGGGGCTTTGGAGTGGGACTGGAGCGGGTAGTCATGCTCTTCTGTGGTCTCAACAATATTAGGAAAACCTCTCTTTTCCCTCGCGATCCACTTAGGATCTCCCCTTGAGAACAGATTCGGTGGTGCTATTCTGGTGCATATGAACTTTGCAGATTACGGCGCCCTCAGATTTCGAATGAGTATCTTGCTAATAGGAAATAGTATAAAAGCTAGTCTTGATTTGTTTATGATCAAGAGGGGGTCTGGCAATGAATTTCTGATTAGATTACGTCTTGTCCCTTACATCATATATGATTTTCCTTTTCTTCTTGTCATCGATTATACAAGGTTTGAATTTCTACTCTGTTGGTGGGTTTTTTTTTTCGATCTTCCGATACTCAATAATCTCGACGACGGGGGACGTTCTTGCCTGACATAAGTTGGTAGGATTTAAAATGAATGGAGTATATGTCGAAATTGTTGATGAAATTTGCATGCGCAATTTAATTTGACAAAGATCATGTCACGGCAACTTAAGGCTGACTTCTATGATTTTTCATTAGTGAATGTTGTAAAATTAAGCATATATAGATTTACGTTAAATCCTTATCGGGTTGAGCTTGAAAATCGGGTTAGAAATTAAAACATGCATGAACTTGGCGTAATTTATTTTTCCTGGGTAACTAGATGGGTCCTATCCTTTAATTAAAACTTAACTAATGTTGCAATTTTTAACCTTTTGAGTTAATATCTTTAAAAACTCCAAATTGATACACGTATGATAAATTTACTATAAAATAATTTTTTGATTATGAAAAACCTCAAAATGTTACACATGTAACTAATTTATCCCAATTAATTATGAAAAAAAAAATCGGTATATTTGTGACAAATTTATTTGATCGTCAAAAATCTTAAACTGATATATTTGTGATAAATGTATTCCTCGTTAAATTGGATTAATATTACAAAAATCAAAAAAATTGTATAATCGTGATAAATGGAAAGTAAAATTATAAACCGGTATATCAGTCAATTGTCACGTGTCATTTAAATTAATAATTTGACAGTAAAATTTAACAAAAACTAATAGAAGATAAATTTGTCATAAGTATACTAGTTTGGGTAAATGTGTCAAAGGTGTACTAGTTTGTGAATTTTGGTGGTCAAAAATTGGTTTATGGTAAATTTGTCCTCCCTAGGGTATACCGATTTGTGATTTTTCAGGGTATTAATCCTAACACTTTTTTTGGCAAAAATATTTTTTTAACCTTTTTTATATTAGTAAAGAATGTTATATAGTGTCAACATCAAGTGTGTGCTTTTTTTTAACCCGGGCAAGGTTGGCGCGATTGCCTCTAGACAATACGATCTTTCTCGAGAGCTTAAATATCAATATCTTTCTCTTGAACCGAGATCAAAGTCGACCTTTCTCCGGAAAGAAAGGGCGAAGCCCCATGTACCGCCTCTTGAATGATGGAAATAGTAAATAAGCCCTTCATAGAAATCATATAAGTGAAGGTTGAAACGATTGATGAATTACTTATAGACGATATGATCGTGGAAAACGAAACACTCAGAGAACTTAATATATTTTCTATTGAACCAAAACCAAAGGAAATAGCCGGATGTTGGCGAGGAGGGATTCAAACCTCCGACACCATGGTTCATAGCCACCTACAGACTCTAGAACAAATTGTAGAGAAGCACTTTCCAAACCTTGGTTAGAAACCATTGAAACCGAGGTTGAAACAATCTATGAATTACCCGCAGTTATCTCGGTTTCATTTCTACTAATGGCTTACATATGGGTAAGGAAGAGACGCGCCAATCGTTGTAGAAAGAGAGAAATTAGCGGAATAATACTTAAATTGATCTTTCTCCCTGGGTGGCTCCTTTTTGGATATTGAACTCCGCCTTCTTACTTCTATATATATAACAACAATTAACTTATGAAAAATATTGCCTTACTCAAAAGATGTATTTAGTGAGAGCTCAACTCCGAATTTAATTACAATTTTTCAATCCAATTCCACAATAACTTTTCAATAACCCCACTCTTGACTCAATTAGGGCCTTTAAAAATGGAGGTAGATCTTTGATCTTTGATCTCACGAGTGTTCTCTTCAGTACATTAATAAATCTCAACTAATGATTGACGAAAATGAAAATTTATTGATAGTTGAAATTTGTTGAAATATCTAGGGACCTCAAAAGTGACCTAAAGGTTTGCTTTGAGAGACGTGCAGATTCTAACACATCTAGCGGAACCCTTCAACCCAAGCCTGTCATAATGACATTCATAGAAGATCCTTGAACATTTATATCGTATTTAACGTAGGCCCTAAAATTTTTCAATTTAATTTCTTATCTTTAGAAGTTGATTTGACGTGATCCTTCCATTATGATAAGGCTAACACCGATTAGTTGATGTGTCCATCGATTCTTTACATGCTCGCGTTCATATGAAGCTAACTTGACTAACAAGCATGAACAACGGCAACAGCAAGTAGTGCGGATAAGCATCATTGGACAACATCATTGGACTTGGCCACCACCCTATGTGGCAAGGCTTCCTCGTTTGCCAAATGGATCGTATTAAGTCGATTTTGAAATGTTCAAGAATTATATTGAAAAAAAAATTCAAGAATTATATTGAACAATGATGAAAAGTTGAAATAATTTCTATGTTGATTAAATAGCCCTTATATTTATGAAAGGGCCCCTACTTTTACATTTCCCAAACTCCTTTTAGAAGATTCATTAGCATTAATCTTGATCTAACGACCTATTTCACTTGTACACATATTTTCCAATCTAATTATAAGATGATGAATTAATTGAAAGCACATCAAAATTACTAAATTGCACAACTTAAATGGTTGCAAAAATAAACTACACGAACAATTGTTGAAATACATTAATGTTATCACCAATTAAGTTAATTTTTTTAGTAACGTTTTGTTGTTGTGTTTTCCTCTAACTAATGTGAACAAAACATGGGATATAACTTTTGGGCGATGTGATTGAATCGCAGAATTTCATTTTACCTAATTATTTATAAGTGAACAGTAAATTATGAAGAATTACACGAGTATTGGCACCCAAGAAAGCCAAAATAGATATTGGTCATGCGAACAGAAAAATCAACTATATGAGTATTGACTATATTAAGGGTAATATCAATTTTATAATAGTAAGATGCACGGTTAATAATGTTAATCAAATCATGAATAGCACGAGTTTGGCAAGAGATAGAGTTGCGGTGAGTGACACCGGCATGTTAGGCTATGACCCTAGAGTCTCGGGAGGTTGGTATCAAAGCCATTTAATTGGCGGGCGTGCTCTGTATTTTGGCTCCTAAGAAAGCCAATATTGATATTGGCCATACGAATAGAGATATCGATTATATGAGGTATTGACTATATTAAGGGTGATATTAGTTTTATAATCGTAAGATGCACAATCGATTATGTTAATCAAATCATGAATGTGTGAGTTTGGCGAGCGGTAGAGTCATAGCGTGCGATGTTGGCATGTTAGGTTATGACCCTAGAATCTCTCGGAGGCCAGTATCATGGCCATTCAATTGGCAAGCATGCTCTCTATTTTGGCACCTAAGAAATCCAAAATAGATATTGGCCATACTAATAGAGATATCGACTATATGAGGTATTGACTATATTAAGGGCGAAATCAGTTTTATAATCGTAAGATGTACAGTCGATTATGTTAATCAAATCGTGAATGGCGCGAGTTTGGTGAGGCGGTAGAGTTGTGGTGCGCAACACCGGTGTGTTAGGCTACGACCCTAGAATCTCGGGAGGTCGGTATCATGGCCATTTAATTGGTGGGCATACTTTCTTAGGCTCTTTCACCCCCTGACATTGTCTAGTCTAGGACACGATAACGCGACATTGGCTGGTATTTTATGTGCTTTCATTTGACCAAAAGCATCGAAATACATGTGAGCAAGCATTAAAGAAAACAAAAGAGAGCTCTCAAGAAGATGTAGGATGGCGATAACGTGTCGGGGGATGTACGTCCTGCGTAGCCAATTGCAAGTTGATGCGTATCGCCAGCCCTGCTCAATTTTCTGTCCACGCCCGACGTTGACGTCCGAGTCACATCAGCTACTTCGTGTCCATGTGATGAAGTTGTTGGGCCGGCCAAGAAAAGTGTCGCGATTACTCAGATGTGTTCGATTCGGCGATGGAATTGGCCGGATCTAATGAAAATTATCACATCAACATACGTAATGACCTCTTGGCTGAATATTAAAATCATCTATTAATTCTAGAACTACGACTTTATAACCTGGACTTGGTATGATTCTGAGTTTATTTAAAACACAATGGTTTCTTTTTTCCGGAAAGAATACCCCGCCCTTTTCATCTATAAAGGCAACGGTGGCGCTTGGGATTGGCATTTGGCGGAGGTCAGTTGCCAGCTTAAGAGTAAGGTTTGAGATATCAGGATGATTGAGGAGGGATTAGGGTTTTCAGCATCCTTGTGTTACAGAAGCTTCTATTATCTTAAAAATTAGTTCAAAAGGCGAGGCTTTCCACCTTTCTCCTTATAAACCGACCATTAATCCATTCCACAATCGATGCGAAACAACCTCCATCGGGCCTAGATTAGAGCGGTATCAACCTAACTCTCCTGTGTGACTATGACATCAATGTTTGTTAGGTGGTCTTGGGTTTCTTTTACCCCAAAAATTAGTTCGAAGGACGAGACTTTTCATCACACTTATAAACTGATCACTAGCTCATTCCACAATCAATATGGGACAAACTCAACATTCTCAAATACATTGGGACTCGGCTCGAGTTTTGACAATCTAGTGCATATGAAGTTGGCAGATTACAGCGCCCTTGGATTTTCTAACGACCATTTTGCTAATAGAATATAGTATAAAAGCTAGTCTTGATTTGTTTATGATCGAGAGTGGGCCTGGCAATGAATTTCTGATCAAATTACGGGTTGTGCCATACGTTATACAGGTTTTTCCTCTTCTTTTTGTCATCGATTATACAAGGTTTGAATTGCTAGCTTTTTGTTTTGTTTTGTTTTTTTTTAATCTTACGATACTGAGAAATCTTGACAACGAGGGACAAATTGGTAGGATTTAAATGAATCGAGGATTCGATGAAATTGTCGACGAAATTTGCATGCGTAATTTGCTAAGCCGAAGGTCATGTCACGGCAATTTCCAGCTGTCTTCTATAATTTTTCATTAATGAATGTCGAAAAATTTAGCACGTACAGATTTATGCTTATTCCTTATCGGGTTGAGCTTGAAAATCGTGTTCGAAATTAAAAAAAATACATGAACTTGGCATAATTTTTTTTTTTCTGGTAACTAGATGGGTCCTATCCTTTGATTACAACCTAACTAATGTTGCAATTTTTAACCTTTTTTTGGGCAAAAACATTTTTTAACCTTTTTATATTAGTAAGAATGTTATATATTGTCAACGGCAAGTGCATGCTCTTTTTAAACCCTGGCAACGACCACGCAACTGCCTCTAGACAATACGATCATGGAGAAGGAATCACTCGAGAACTTAAATATCAATATTTCTCTTGAATTAAAACCAAGATTGACCTTCCCACGGAAAGAAAGGGAGAAGGGCCCCATGTATCGCCTCTCGAACAACGCAAATGGTAAATAAACCCTTCGTAGAAATCATTGTCAAAGGAAACAATGCCAGCCAAGAGGAATAATCCAGAATCACCCAAGAATCACCGCAACTTCCTCTCCAAGGAAGATCACCCGAGAGATATCTCAGAATCACCGCAATTTCCTCTCCAAGGAAGATTACCCAAGAGATATCTCTCTTGAAATCTTCACAGTGATTAATTGAATCAATCTAGGATTAGAATTGATAAACCTAAACTAGGAAAATATACTCTTTCTTTTTATTATATATTGGTTCCTTTGTATAAAGATTTATGCAGCTCTCAATTTAATAAAATTTTCCTCGAGGCAATATTCTACCGAAATCCATCTCTCTTGAATTTTCACAACCATTTGGGTGAAAGTCGAAACGATTGATGAATTACCTATAGACAATATGATCGTGGAAAACGAAATGCCTGAGAGCTTAAATATTGATATCTTTCTATTGAACCAAAATCAAAGGAAATAGCTGGTTGTGGGCGATCCTATCGCCATTTTGCTGCGGGGGATTCAAACCACTACACCATGGTTCATAGCCACCTATCGAATCTAGAATAGATTGTTGATAAGCACTTTCCAACCCTTGGTTAGAAACCATTGAAATCAAGGTCGAAACAATCGATGAAATTACCCGTAGTTATATGGGTAAGGAAGAGATGTACCAATCGCCATAGAAAGAGAGAAACTAGTGGAATAATACTTAAATAGGGCTGTCTCCTTGGGTGGCTCCTTTGTAGGTATTGAACTCTGCCTTCTTACTTATGAAAAAAAAACAAAAAACTACAGTTAGCTAATGAAAAATATTGCCTTATTCAAAGGATGTGACTAATACGACTACCTAATTCAATAGATTCATAATTTTTTTATGAACTAATGCTTTGCATCTAGTGAGGGTTCCATTCCACTTTAAAATCATTTAAAAAAAATTTAATCTAATTCAACGATAACTTTTCGATAACCCCACTCTCGACTCAATCAAGGCCTTTAAAAATGAATATATATTTTTTATCTCATGGGGTGCTCTCTTCGGTACATTAATAAATCTCAACTATCCATAGACAAAAATGAAATTTTATCGATTGTTGAAATTTGTCAAAATATCAAGGGAAGCATTGTGCCAAGCAAAGAATCTTCACCTCTTAAAAGTGACCTAAAGTTTCGTTTTGAGAGAAGTGCAGATTCGAATTCATCTAGCGGAACCCTTCAACCCAAGCCTGCGGTGATGACATATATAGAAGGTCCTTAAACTCTTATATTTTACTTAATTTGGGCCTAAAATTCTTTCAATCTTATCTCCTAAGTTGAATTGATGTGATCCTTCCATCATAATAAAGCTAACACCAACTAGTTGATGTGTCCATTGATTGTTTAAATTGTCCATGCTAGCATTCACATGAAGCTAACTTGACTTATGAACACGAACAACAACAACGGCAAGTAGTGCGGAAAAGCAGCATTGTACTCAGTCGATCTTAAGAAGTTCAAAAATTATATTGAAAAAGAAAAATTCAAGAATCATATTGAACAGTGATGAAAAGTTGAAGTAATTCCTATGTTAATAATAGCCCTTTTATTTAAGAAAGGGCCTCTACTTTTGCATTTTCCAAACTCCTTTTATAAGATTCACTAGCATCAATCTTGATCTCAAGACCTACTTCATTTGTACAGCAAATTTTTCCAATCTAATTATAGGATGATGGATTAATTGAAAGGACATCAAAATTACTAAATTGCACAACTTGATGGTTGCCAACACGAACCATTGTTGAAATACATTAATGTTATCACACATTAAGTTGATTTTTTTAGTGAGACTTTGCGAGGTATCAACTATATTAAAGGTGGTATTGACTTTATAATCACAAGATGTACCGTCAATTATGTCAACTAAATCATAAATAGCATAAGTTTGGCAAGTGATAGAGTCGCGGCGCACGACACCAGCATGTTAGGTCACGATCCTAGAAGCTCAAGATGTCAGTATCATGGCCATTTAATTGGCGAGCATGCTTTCTTAGGCTCTCCCCCCAGAAACATCGTCTAGTCTAGGACACATCGAAATACCTATCAGCAAGCATTAAAGAAAACAAAAGAGAGCTCTCAAGAAGATGGAGGATGGCGATAATTTGTCCGGGGATGTACGTCCTGCGTACCCGGTTGCACGTCGATGCTGATCGCTAGCCATGCTCAATTTTCCATCCACGTCCGACGTTGATGTCCGAGTCACATCGAGCTCCTTCGTCTTCAAGCCCTCTATGTGATGAAATCATAGGGCCGGCCAAGAAAAAAATGCAAATGTCGCAATTACTCGGATAAATTCAATTCGGCGACGGTGTTAGCTGGATCTAATGAAAATTATCACATCAACATACGCAATGAACTCTAGGCTGAACATCAAAATCATCTACTAATCCTAGAACTAGGACTTTATAACCTGGACTTGGTATGATTCTGATTTTATCAAAAAAACAATCTTAAAGAAATGGTTGGAGGCAACATGGTGACGCTTGGGATCGGCGAAGGTCAGTAACCAGCTTGAGGATAAGGCTTGAGATATCAGGATGATTGAGGGATTAGGGTTTTAGGCATCCATCTATATTACGAAAGCCTCTCTTACCCTCAAAAGCTAGCTCAAAGAGGGAGACTTTCTGTCTTTCCCTCATACTTGGGTCTTCTTCCACAATCGGTATGGGACAGACCTCCATTCACTCCATCAGGTCTAGTTCAGAGGTATATAACCTGCAACTCTTAGCTCAAAAGTGAAATTTCTCTCACACTTATAAACTGTTGGCCAACTCTTTCCACAATCAATGTGGGATAGACTCAACAATTCTAGTCATTGTAGTCGTGTAGATTAGGGCCATTAATATAAAATAATACTAGAAAATCTAAAAGATAGACAATCTTTCCTCCACTCCTAATTTAACTTTATACTTGGGTGGCTGAGCTTTGGTCGTATCCCTCCTGCCCCCAACACCCCACAACCTTCCGCAACCTCGCTTTGTCGTCTTCTTCTTCTTCTTCTTCGCGTACGTTCGTCCCACTTCTTCAACTATTCTCTCTCTCTCTCTCTCGCTACCGTGCCGGCCTTCTCGAATTATGATGGTCAGAGAGGCTCTTTTTCTTCGTTCCCAACACGTCATGGACGCCGGGGGAGTAGGTGTTTCGACGATTCTTCGTCAACTGAAAAAACCGAGTCTCAATCGTGCGTCAGCAACTTTCTTGCAATTTTACAAGTTTCTTCATTGCTGCAGTGAAGATATTGATTGACCGTAGTCGGCGCACACCCGCCGTGACCAACCGCCATTCGCAAAGTTTGGTCCAGCCGAAGACAAGTTTCTAAACGAATATTTTAGAAAATTAGATACAGTTCAGAATTTTTTTTTTTTTTTGGGGGGGGGGAGGGGAGGTAAGATGTTTCTTTTTTTCCCAATTGAAAATATCACACGATTGACATGTCACGTAAATCTATTGCAATAGTACGATTATAAACAGTACCTTACAGGAAGGCACGAGAACTTTCAATGATGGGATGATCGAGTTACCAACTGAAAAAATATTGCCTTACTTAAGAATGTGATTAATATGATGTACCTAATCTGGATTGAGTAAATTCATAATTTTCTTGGATGAATTAATGCCCAAATTTGGTGAGAGACCTAATTTTGCTCTGAAATCAGTCGCAATTTTTTAGTCAAATACCACAATGACTTCCATAAACCAATTCAGACTCAATTAAGGCCTTGAAAAGTGGATGTAAATCATTTATCTCGTACGGTGCTTGGCTTGGCACGTCAACAAATCTTAACAATTGATTGACGGAGATGAGGATTTATTGACAATTCTCAACAATTTTTCAGTTTGATATCACAAGGTAGGCAAGGGCCATGACACCCTTGCCAAATTTGGGCTCATTTGCCTATGCCAGCAACTCGCCGGCGATCGCCAAGGCCTTGGTAAAATGTAGAGGGAAATTAAGAAAATTAGAAAAGATCAGAAAATTTTAAAAAATTTGCAAAAATCTTTCATGTTGGGGCTAGCTATATCATATAGGGTGACCATTGCTAAATAAACCGTCATATCAATGATTTCGAGCTAAACTTGAATGAAATGATTACATAGGAAAATCATCAAAAGTTTTTGGACCAAATTTGCCAAACTGAAAAGTTTATCAATAAATTAACCACTGTCCAATATGTTCATGACTTTTTGAACAATTTTCTCGAATTTCATTTTACATGCTTATTTTCAAGTGTATAGTAAATTAGAATGAATTATACTAGTGTTAACAACCCGTATCTCACCCATGTTATTATTGGGTCCAAATTTGTTAGCAATTTGAACTTTGACACAAATATAGACTGATTTTAAATTTTTCTCCCAAAAGTAAGTTCAAAAAAGTCAAACTTTCCCTTACATTTTATAAATGACAAATTGCTACTTTCACAATTGATATGAGATAATCCAAAAAAAGTATTGGCTTGTTCGGCCACAATTCTAAAATCTCAGGATGTCAGTACCATGGTGATAGATATAGTAAGGACACACTAAACGACGTTTGCTCTTTCATTCGACTACACATCTATATACATGTCAGCAGACAATAAAGAAAACAAAAGAGAGCTCTCAAGAAAGATGTAGGATGGCGATAATGTGTCCGTGGACGTGGCGATGTACGTCCTCTGTACCCAATCGCACGTCGATGCCGATCGCTAGCCTGCTCAATTTTCTCTCCGCGCCCGACGTTGATGTCCGAGTCACATCAGCTGCTTCGTCTTCAAGCCCTCTACGTGACGGAGACGATTCGGTGCGAGGTTTGGGCACTCCATACATGTCCACCCCGGCAGTGAGATAAGATTAGATTGGTCAAGACAAGATGATGATGTCACATGGTTCCTTCGATCAGCTCGATTCGATGATGGTGTTTACCGGATCTAATGAAATTCTCACATCAACATACGTAAATGAACTCTAGGGAGAATTTTGAAATCATCTTCTATTTCTAAAGATGCATTTGGTAATCATTTTGTTCTTGCGAATAATTTATACATAAAAATAATTCTTTTTTATTCTATTTTTAGGACAAGTTTATGAGCATTTAAAAACGTTTAATAACTATCTAAAATTTCCATTTTCGGGATAGAAATGCATTTGGTAAAATCTCAAATTCTTTTATGAATTAGAATTTATTTTAATTTTTAATACTTATATATATATATATATAAATATATTTTTCCCAATCCTTCTCCTTGTTCTCTAGTCTATCGCTAGCCATAGTGACCAGCGACTAGCTGGGCGGGGTCTGGTAACCTCACCAAAACCTCCCAAGGCTAGAGCAAGGTCCAACAAGGCTCACTTGAGCCTCACCTATGGCTGGGGGAGCTCGCCTGGCCACTAGCGAGGGTCGACCTCGCCTAGTTGGCACCAGGACGACCTTGCCCTAGCTTGGCGAGGCCAAGTCTCACGGTGGCTAGGGGTGATGCCTGGCAAAGCTCGCTAGATTTAGGCGAGGTCGAACCTAGCCAATGGAAGGCTAACCCTTGCCGGGCCAGAGCGAGGTCTAGCCTCACAAGTGGCCAGGCAAGCTCGCCCAGCCGGTCATCGGCCATCTCCATGACCGACAACCTACAACAAGGAAGAAGAAGAGAAAATAAAAGGAAAGAAAAAGAAAATTTGGCTTGATTTTGAAATTATTCCCGAGAACAAAGAAGCAACCTTTTTCTATTTCTTGATTTTGTTTCAAATTTATTTATGGGAATAAATTTGTTCCGATGAACAAAAAAGTTACAAAACGGATTTCTATTCTTTTTTTGTTGCAAAAAAAAAAAAAAAGGAGGATCAGTCACTATTTGGTCAGTTATGTGGTAACACTACAAATAGTATTTTATTCTATTATTTTGTTCTCTAGAATTAAAAAAAAATCTGGTAAATTTTTTATTCTCGAGAACAAAAATTGGGTTTTTTTTTGTCCCTGATCATAGATTTGGAACATAATTTAAAAGTAGAAAAAAGTTACTTTTTGTTTCGAGAATAATTTTAGAATCAAGCCTAACTTTTTCTTTTTTTCTTTTCTCTTCTTCTTCCTCCCAACCGATCACTGGCCGCGGCTGCGGCTATCAATGGTGGCTGGCAATCGACTAGGCGAGATCCGACAAGCTTGCTAGAGGCTCATTTGGCCACCACGAACTTCAGCCTCGTAGATCTAGGCGAGCCTCACCAATGGCTAGGCAAGGCTCTTCTTACCAATCAGTGTGAGGCTAAGCCTCAATAGGCCAAGGCGAGGCTAACCTCACTAAGCTTGGGCGAGGTCGAGCCTCGCTAAAGGCCAGGCGAGGCTCAGCCTACCCCAAATCTACGAGGCCGAGGCTCACAGTGGCCAGGCGAGCTCACTAGACCTCACCAAACCGATTGCCGACCACAAAGAAGGAGGAAGGAGGAAGAAGAAGAGAAAAGGAAAAAGAAAAAGAAAAATAAGAACAATATAACAAAAGTACTAAAAAATTTAAAAGTTCTATCAAATACATTTCTATTTCGGAGATAAAAATTTTGAGCAGTTACCACGCGCCTTCAAAAACTCAGAAATTGTTCCCATGAATATAATTAAAAAAAATCATTTCTGAGCAATAATTGTTTCCAAGAACAAATTGGTTATCAAACGTACCCTTAACATATAGGCCCAAAATCTACAACTTTGTAGTCTCGTTTATACATCTACTTACAAGATGGCCGCTTCTCTTTTCGGAAAAATCCTGCCCTTTTTTCTCACCCTCATCCCAAATATTGTCTTTCTCTTATAGGTTAAACTTTAATAACTATTGGAAGAACTCTCAAAAAATTTTTGTGGTATCTGAGCTTGAGGCTATGTTTTCAAATCTCAACAAATCATTTAATGGCCCTTCTAATTATATATTTTCACTCATAGATTTAGGTCAAAGTCTAGTTTACACGAGAGGGGAAGTGCTAGAATTTTGAATATTAAACAACACATTTACCTGATAGCTTAAGTTTTTAAAATAATTGATACATATTTCGCAAAGTTTTTTTTAAAATGACCCTCAACTCACATAACCATACCACTAGCCCCAATCTAACACCACGGCAACTCCTCATGGTCATCGTTTTTGTTGCCTTTAAATCTTTCAAAAATGACCTTTGACTCACATAACCCTAACACTAGCCCTATCAGACACCACAGCACCTCCTCCTCCTCATCATCGCCTTTGCCCCCGACCAATGTCTCCCCACCCCATTTCCGGGATTCATGATCATGTAATGAAGCTGTGACAAGTGACAACCAGGACGGCTTTGTCGAGCTTGGGCGTGCGCGCTCACATACACTCACAACCATGCTGCCAAAGGCTGCAGCTCGAGGCAATGCGGCGGTGCTTGGGAGCGTCCAAGTTAGTGGAGAAATGTGTTAAAAAAGTCCTAAACATTTTGCATTTGTGCCAATTTAGTTCTAAACATTTTTTTGGTGCCAATTAAGTCCTATACATTTTTATGTTGTGCCAATTCAGTTCTTTCTGGTTAATTTTGGTCGGATTTTCTTGACGGACGTTGGCCGGTGACATGACCTGATTGGCGATGATGTTGACAACTTTTAATAATATTTTAATATTTTAGATTTTTTTTTTCCTTCTCCTCCTTCTTCCTCCAGCCAGTCGCCGGACCACGGCGGCCGGCCAAAGGTGACGGCTAGCGAGGTCGAGGTCAACCTCGCCGGCCACCTTGCCAGTAGCCGCGAGGGTGGCCTCGCGTTGGCGCGAGGCTCCCCTCGTTGGATTTGACAAGGGCCGGGCCTCACCCATGGCTGGCGAGGGCGAGCCCCACCGGCCGGCGCAAGGCCAGCTCGAGGCTTGGGCGGTTGTGAGGGCGGCCTTGCGCTGGGCTGGCGAGGCTCACCCTCACCGACCATCGCCTCTAGCCGATTGTCGAGTTCCGGTGATCGGCTGGAGGAAGAATGAGGAAGAAAAAAAAAGAAAAGAAAATTTAAAAAAAAAAAAAAAATAAAAAAAAATATTAAAATATTATTAAAAGTTGTTCATATCGGCGCCGATCAGGCCACGTCGCCCGGCCGGCGTCCGTCGGCAAAAAATATGGCCAAATTTGACCGGAAATGACTGAATTGATATAATATAAAAAGGTTTAGGACTTAATTGGCACCAAAAACATGTTTAGGACTAAATTGGCACAAATGCAAAATGTTTAGAACTTTTTTAACACTTTTCCCAAGTTTAGTAGCAAGCTTAGAATAAGTTTAGAATTTAGGGTTCGGGGTTTTGAACGTCATTTTTTTAAGGAAGGTGTTTTAGTCATTTTAATCGTGTAGATTAGGGTTGCAGATATAACATACTACTAGTAGAGTTGAAGATCAAACGATGCAAAGTGAAGAGGGCAGAATTACTTCTTCCTCGCCTTTTCATTTATATTTTCCTTTTCTTGGGTGACCAAGTTTCGCTTTGGTCGTATCCCCCTCTGTCCACGCCACCTAATGGCTTCTTCTCCAACCTCACCTTGTCTTCTTCCTGTACGTCCGTCCCCCTTCTTACAACTCTACTCTCTCTCTCTCTCTCTCTCTCTCTCTACGGTGCCGACCTTCTCGAATTAATATGGAGAGAGATGCTCTTTCTGTTCGTTCCTAACACGTTGCGTACTCTTAGGGAGTTGGGGGGTGTTGACGATTCTTCTTCAACTGGAAACTGAGTCTAAATGATGCGTCAGCACTTTCTTGCAGGATAAAATGTTTCTTAATTGTTGCAGATATCGATGGAATATGATAAGCGCACACCCACCGTGACCAAACCATTCAAAATTTTTTGTCCGGCCCGAGGCATTTTCGTCGTGTACTAACTATTTGGTTTAGAAAACTAGACCCAGTTGCCGCTCTAGGTTTAGGAATATTCTTCTGGTGAGACCCAAAGATGTGATATTCTTTTTGACCGTATCAACTTGGGCAGAAAATTTCAGTAGCAGCCTGTATTATTTTGACAAATTTGATTCCCAAACCGATGTCTAACGATTTCAGCGCGAATTTCGTAATTTGTATGTAAATGCAAAAGAAAATTATTGATTAAGAGCAGTAAATTAACATATGGCACTTAGAGGTCAGCACCAATTCAGGGTAAATCTTGGAAGTGGACTAGACCAGCCCTACCCGACTTAACCGTTTTTGGTCCGATTCAAATTTTTGGAACCAGCTATAACCGGTTCGATGCCCGAATTTGAGTGCTGAACAGGACTGAACTGAAGAACTGGACCAATGATCCCTAATTCTGTCCTTTTAGTTTTACCTTGTATCATGTATCCCTGCTATTGCCGCCTCTGCCTTTCGTTCCTCTTTCTCACTCTCTGCTTTGCTTTGCCCACTTTTTCATAGTTCTTCGATGTAAATTTCTTGCTTGAACTTTCGTTTTGCTTGACTATGGGCTGAGTTGTACACTTCTTAATTGCTTTATATTTATGTTTGTTTTGTACAATACTTCTTGTTGTTTTGTTATTCTACTATTTTGTTGTAATTGTCATTTGTATGAACTATAAATAGGAGGATAAAGTAAATAAGAAAAAAAAAAAAAAAAAAAAGGGAATTGACTAGACCGAACCAACAGGATCAGTTCCGAGGTCTACTACAAGATAGGTTCTAAGTTCCAAAAATTGAGAATAAGGGTAGATTTCAAGTACTAAGTCAAGAACCTTCCCACTTTGGAATTACTCACCCTTATGTGACACGGAGAGCAAGTTCTATAGCCATTTTGTCAATCAATGGCGTGCTTTCCATGTTGAGTGTGTCAAGAGCTGCTTCAACAGCGTGGAGGAGCAAAACTCGGTTCGATTGTCTGGGGGGGAGATAGAATTGGCCGACCATGGGCGTTGGTGTTCAGGGCGATGCTGTCACATGAAGATGAGACAAGCAAAACTCAGCACGGGCAAAACCCTACTATCAATTGAGGATTGTGTGGCGCACGATACTATGCGGACAAGATTAGGAACAAGATCACCACTATTAACGAATAAATTCGAGTTTGCATGGACTCTAAGACCATTAGTATCGGCTCTCATACCCATAAAGTTCATCCCAAAAGTTATTAGCCATTAAAAGACACGCGAATGTGGTCTTAACAACAATTTGTCTATTCTGTTACATTAAATAACTACAACACATCTTTAAAAAAAATTAATCATAACGCCGATCAGATCTTCGTTTACCCTTACAAGTTGCAATGGTAGGACGCATTCAAAGCTCGAGAGAGAACTTCCAGGCCTACCAACATAGCATCATCGCACAATAATGCGGTATAAACAAACCCCCCTTGTTTTCTGATTTCTTGCCCCCCGTCACTATCGTCGTCTATTATATTTTTTGATGTCAATTTGTAACATTTTTTTTTTAAATGCTCTCAATCCTATATAATAATCCAAATCAGGACAACCTAATAAAAACAAAGAAAACTGACTGATCTTCCATCCCTAAAGAATCAATCATACGTTCCGTACCATTTTAAAGTGAAAAAGGCCGAAATCAAAACTCATCTCATCATTAATTTCAAATATATTCCCTCATCATGCAAGAACATATCCTATAAAACCTCCCCAATCCACCATTTGTGCCCCTCCAAGCACTCCACTGAAAGTCACCAATGTAGCATTGATCTTCCTGGCTTCTAATTTCTCTCCATCTTCATCTTTCTCATCTCCAATTCCTCTCGAACATCAGAAATCAAGCACATCATGGGGAAGAAGATGGTTTCGCACATCATGGGAAAGAAGATAGTTTCTTTGAAGAAGCTAGCGAAGAAGGCGAAGGAGAGAGCCCTATCAGCTGATCAGGACCACCCGTCGCAAGCGGTGGGCTTGCTTAGGGAGCGCTACAGCGAGGAATGCTTGCCATCCTCCCCATCGTTGACGACCCCGACGGGGTGCTTCGCAGTCTACGTCGGGGAAGAGAGGCAACGGTTCCTCGTGCCGACCGGGTTCCTGTGTCACCCGCTCTTCAAGATGCTGCTCGAGAAGGCGCGCAATGAGTTCGGGTTCGAGCATAGGAACGGCCTCACGGTACCGTGCAGCGTGCCGGCTTTCCAGGAGGTGTTGAACGCCGTGGAGTGCTGCAATGGGAAATTTGAGTTTGGTGAGTTGGTAGAGGTGTTTGTCTAGGTGATCTTGTTAGGGTTGATTGTAGCAAATCGGAAGATGTTTTGTTGGCCTTCTGTAGCTCATCTCCTGTCCCGTAAATTTACTTATTGTAACATTGTAGCTTCTTGACCAATTGCAATGGCAGATGGCTAATGACTTGGGTGAGGTATTAATGCCTAATCTAATTTTTCTCCTCTCTTGTTGCTGAAATTAATACCGTCATTCATATCTTTAAGCCAATCTCCAATTCACTATAATTAATTATATTGAAAGGAGAAGAAAACGTACTTTGACAAGTAATTCGTTTATTATTTAGTGTTCTTAGTTTTAGTCCATTTCGATTTCGATATGCACGATGTTAATGCACTTGGGAGGACCGGCTGTGAACACGTCGTGCTTGTTTCCTCTCTCTCTCTCTCTCTCTCTCTCTCAATCACCTACATGTGCTTCTTTGACATCGTTCGAAAGGTCGTGTCATTGTAAGGTTTTGTTATTTTGTCTTGGATGCAAAAAGTCGGGCTTCTGTCAGATTTCACCAATGGTTTAATGCATCGATAGTTGCTATGTCATTTAGAAAGGAAATTTTGGTAAGAATTCTTAGGAAACATGGCATTCTCTTGCAGCCAAATGCTAAATGTGCAAATAATGACCAGGAAAAAATATCCATACCGGGCTTCTCGGTGCACTGAAATGAGTTATTTTGATTGATTTAATGTTATCGGCGATCACTCTACTTTTGACAGAAAATCAAATTCGTCCTACCTTTTTTTACAAAATAAAATCCCCATACTTTTTAAAAAGTGTTGTCATTAGTGATTCAATTATGCCTCTTCTTTTGTAGGTAAATTTGTAATGACATGAATGTTAGAATACATGTATCGGGCTGCGACTGTCCATCACTGCTACCATGGCCGTGAGCGCAAGCCCTAAGCTCCCGGCAACTAGGCCATTGGAACTTGAGCTTGTGGCGTCCATGGCTAAATTTGGAGCTTGATAATGTCCAGTTCGTGGTCGCGGTTCAAGTCATTAGAGCTTAGGGCTCGCAGCCATGGACATGAGATCTGGAGCACGCGACCATGAACACTTGAACTTTGAGCTCGTCATGGCCATGGCTACCGATTCTCGAGCTCATAGCTATAGTGGCTGCTCAAGCTCGAGCCTAGGGTTCACAGTCACTGTATCCACTTGAGCTTGATGCTCATGATCATGGCCACTCGAGTTATAGAGCTCACAGCCATGGCCAAGAGTTGGTGGTCATGAGTGCACAAGAATATGTCGGCGCTCGTATTGTTTGAAATAATTAATCAATGAAAATATTTCATTATTGGTAGCAATTTAAATTTAAAAATTTCGTGAACGATAAAAATATTTTTCATTCATTCATTTTTTGAAGTGATTCAAGCGATTATTTTTTGAAAAATGTTTTTTAAATCATTCGTTTTTGCGAAATTGATGTATCTTTTGTTACTGGACCAATCTAGGGAAAACCAGGTGGCACTATTTTTGAAAAGTTGAAGAACTCCTTTGAATAAAAATAAAAGAGGGATAATTTTAGTTGTCGAATAAAGAGCATTGAGATCAATGAACCTTTTAGATGAATTGTCCATGCATCCGCAATTAGGCGTGATCATCTTGTCCAAGTTCGCCTAAAACCTAATCCCATGGTCATCTTTAGTGAACCATAAGCATTTGAGTTGACTCAATCGAGTCCTAAGCCTTCGTAAAAAAAGTGCAACGAGTCGTTTCCATAAACGGTACCTAAAATTGTCCTCGCGGCGCACAATTTGGGTATGACATCCTTAAGTTTAGGACTTTGATAGCATTTTTTATGAAATGCTTGAGACAGAAGTTCAATAGTTTAGAACCCGATTTGCACTTTTTAGTAAAGGTTCGGTACGAATTTAGATCAATCAAAAGGTTTAAGTTTTTTAATTTTATTTAAGTCTAGCCTATTGGTTCAGTGGCAGTGCCATAAGGCATGCCAGTCTTGTAGTGGGCCTTTCACCCACTTTTACTCACCTCAGGCATGGGAGGCTACTATACCTGTTTATCCGGCGGTAGCCAGACTTTCATCTGACATGGTGTCTACCTTTAGGCCTCCTAATTCATATCTTTCTCTTCTCGACAGAGAGGGAATACAGGGTGTAACATTGTGAGATCTCCCATCCCCTGGACGATTCTCCTGCATGTTTCTTCTTCTTGAGCCTTTTAAGGACATGCTCAAGTTCAAGTCTTTTAATTTTATTTAAGTGAGCATTGATACCTTTTTCATTAAATCTCAAGATTATGGGTGATCGGTTCTCGGTCTGATCCCATTCCAAAGTGGAATAGGGAACCAAGGATCGGACCAGATCATCGGTTCCGATTTGATCTAATGGAACTGGCAATTTTTTTTCCCACTAAAGGGTCGTAAATAACAAGAGAGAGTGACAGATCTTAAGGTATTAACGAAAATAACGATGAGTGAAGAGTTATTATGTTGTAGTTTGTGGTATTATTGGTCGAGATAGTATTCAATTCACATCTTACTAATTTTTTTAAAGAAATAATAAAAAAAGTATTTGTAGTCGGTTCGGTTTAGTTTTCTAACCTTGGGCGGAACCGAACCACTGGACACTGGGTTCCATTTTAGGGAACTAAGAACCGGACTAACTCTCCCAAGAACCGGACCAAACCGGACCAAACCAGCTAGTCCAGTCCGGTCTGGTCCGGGTGGTTACTGATTTGGGTGGTTCATTTTGTACACTCTACCCATGGTCAGGCTGGGCTTTATAGCAGCTTGGTACAGGCCCGACCCGAATTAAAAGGGCCTAGTAAAAGGAGTCAAGCCCGCACATTTAAACGGATGGGCTAGGCTGGCCCGTCAAACGGCTAAGCCTATTATTTTATCGTAGACATCTCCACAAATTGTGGAGTAACTGATAACTGTAGATTACAAATTTACATATCGAAATAATAAATAGAGATGAATTTACAATTAGTTAAAGTGATTTTGTTATTCATAATTTGAATAACCTGATTTCTTCTTCTTTTTTACAATTGATTTTGCAAGTTAGATTACAAATTGAATATAAATCTCTAAAATAAGCAATGCATTTTTTTTTCATGAATGTTGAATTTCATGCTGGAACTTTAGCAAACGTGTGGCGAAAGAAAATGAGCAGATACTTAAGGAGGCTGATGGAGTATGGAGATGTTGAAGATCCGATGTCATTTATCTTTCTACGATTTAATTTAAAGGTAATTCTAAAAATAAAAATAAAAAATGAGGAGAAAAAGACACATTTTTATTGAATATGTATAAGTAGATGGATAGGGCCAACTCAAAGAAATAACGAAATCATGTTCCATTCTAAAAGTATAAGGACCAACTTAAATAATTAAAATTCGAGCATGAAATTAAACATTGACTAGAAGGATAGAGGCCATTGAGGCATTATCCCAATTATAAACTATCAAACCAGTAGTGAATGATAACAAACCAATTATGAATGTAAAATGATTATATCAATGATGGGTATTCAATAAAACAAATTAACTTATCATAGAGTCGACATGATTTTGGATGTTCACGCTAGAGATAATTGCAGTAGGTTATTGCTAATTTAATATAATAATATATACCAAATGTAAAAAATTAATAAAAATTCGTTTGAAATTCTTAAGATTTTTACGAATAGCATTTACTATGACTATACTGTGATCAAACTATTTTTTTAAGATTTAGATAGATGGAAGTGTGTCATAAATTCTATGTCGAATTCATCATAGTCATTGCTTCTCATTCATTCCCAATTATTATTTCTTTACCCGTGGACAAGAAAGAATACCCGTTCCATTTCATTCTACTGATTTTCCAATGAAGGCATTTAAGGTGAGAATGATAATCATGTTACTTTTCGACATAAATTATAACTAGAAATAGATTATTCTATTTATTTCCTGAATGAGTTTTTAAGTAACAATACACATTTAATAACGATATAAAATCTAAAACAAAAATAAAATTTCTCCCTCTCGAGTGGCGATGAGAGGTGATGAGCGGCAAAGGCAAAGGATTGTGGGTGGCGGAGATTAGTGATTGTGGTGGGTAGGTGGTCGCTTAGTAGTGAGGACAAATAATGAGAAAAATTTATATTTCTCATTTTTGTTTCGAAAATAGAAAAGTAAAAAAAATTATTTTTGATTTTCTATTCCAAATTTATTTTCGGACTAAAAATTTGTGTTAGAATTAGAAAAATGAAATCATATTATCAAACGAATTTATGTTTTAAATCAATTTCTAAAAATAAAAAAATAAATCTAGTCAGAGAGAATAGTTATCATGCATGTTCAAAAATTTCCAAATTTTTTGAAAAATTGCAACTTTTAAGACAAGAACCTTAAATTAAAAAAGAAAAAAAAAGAAGAAAGAAGAAGAAGCAAAGATGGCTAGCCGCAATTGAAAAACAACAAAGGCACAACGCACATGATGATACATGACTCGCTCGAGGGCCGCAGAGAGGAGCCTCTCGATTCTCGTCAAACGCGACGCGGGCCGTCCGATCAAGCCGCATCGGCCGTTGGATGAAACCCCGGGGCGAGGCGCCTTTCAAAATTCAAAAACCGGCCCCGTCCCGCTCCTTCCCCTCGCATTTCACTCCCGAAAAAGCAAAGCACAAACTCTCTCTCGTTCTCTGTCTGCGTCTCGCGTATCTGCCCGCGTTAGAGAGAGAGAGAGAGAGAGAGAGAGAGAGAGAGAGTAGAGAGAGAGAAGAGAGAGAAAGTCTCTGTGCAGATCCGGAGAGGTTGAAGACGACCGCGAGCGGCAACCATAGGTTCGTTCGATTCCCCCTCGCGCGTCCGCTTCAAGATGTCCGGCCGCCACGAGAAGGAGAAGGGCGTCAACGTCCAGGTCCTCCTCCGCTGCAGGTATACCCCGGGGTTTCCCGTCCCGAGATCCGGATTCTGTCGGGGCTCCGTCTTCGGTTTCCATTTTAGGCGGCGCTCTCGTTCGAGCAGTTCGCTTCGTTTTCCGATCGCGCTGAGCCCCCCTTTTTTTTTTGTTTGTTTTTTCTTTTTTGGCGTGCTCTGTGTTTTTAGGCCCTTCAGCGATGACGAGTTGCGGAACAACGCGCCCCAGGTGGTGACTTGCAATGAGTACCAGAGAGAGGTCGCCGTCTCGCAGAGCATCGCGGGCAAGCACATCGATCGGGTCTTCACCTTTGACAAGGTTCGTTCTTCCTCGCTTTCTCTTTAGGTTTTCGTGGATTCCCCTGGCTAATCGAGCTAATTTCATCCCGGTTCCTTAATTAGCTATGTCGTTGTGACACCGGGTTGTGGTCGGGTCGGTCCGAGGTGGTCTCATGGATGTAGTGTTAGTGCAACAAAGTATGAAGCTTCTGGTAGACCTCCCCTTCTAGGCTTGACAAGGTGTTTCCTTCGCAGTCACCGGCATTAGATTTACAACTGTTTGTAATTTCTTAATTTGACTGTTTATCCGATCTAATTACACTTTAAGAAGACTATAGTATTTGGTACGGAAAGGTCTTTTTCATGAGTGGATTATTATCAAATTTTTAAGTGAGTCCTAACTATCAGTTATTTCCTGGTTGTTCATAAATGTGCGGAAGAAGTGGCATCATCCTTCGTCCTTTTCCTTTCAGAAACTGGGGTGTTTAAAAAAACAAATATCGGTTTAATCTCCGTTGACCGATTGCTGTGAATATCGCATTTAACAGACGATACATTAGATTTAGCTTCGTATGAATCGAAGTCTCAAGAAAATGGTGCTAGAGTTTCATCATTTTCTGCATCTTCTGAAAACTCCGCTTTTAGTTCATCTTTGTCACGATCAATTAATAATTTTCAGTTCAAGTATCTTTTCGTTCCCTACTTGTGTGGAACAGGTATATCGGTAGGTAGTGTCTTTTATTTGATGGTCACATGCTTCATCTTGCTTCTTGCATGCAGGTTTTTGGTCCATCTGCACAGCAGAGAGATCTTTATGAGCAAGCAGTGGTTCCAATTGTACATGAAGTTCTTGAAGGCTTCAACTGTACCATTTTTGCATATGGCCAAACGGGTACTGGAAAAACATACACGATGGAGGGTGAATGCAAGAGAGCGAAGGTATTATGCCTTTGTGTTTTCCACTGCCACCTTTATTATGAATTTTCTGCTTTCTGCAAAAATTGGAATCCTAATCTGTCTCTATGGTGAAACATGGCAGAGTGGACCCAATGGAGAATTACCTCCAGAAGCAGGAGTCATACCTAGAGCAGTGAAGCAAATTTTTGATACTCTGGAGAGCCAAAATGCTGAATACAGTGTGAAGGTGACATTTATAGAGTTGTACAATGAAGAAATAACTGATCTTCTAGCACCTGAGGAAATTTCCAGAGTCGCTCAGGATGATAAGCAGAAAAAGCAGCTGCCCTTGATGGAGGATGGAAAAGGGGGTGTTCTTGTTAGAGGTATAGAGGAGGAAATTGTGACAAGTGCTTCCGAGATCTTTACTTTACTTGAAAGGGGATCCTCAAAGCGTCGTACCGCTGAAACACTGCTTAATAAACAATCAAGGTAAAAATAAAATTATTTTCTCTGACTATGTTGTCTTGGTTCTTCAATTATACAATGAAACATTGATTTTGATTTTGATGTAGTCGGTCACACTCTTTGTTTTCCATCACAATACACATCAAAGAAGCAACACCAGAAGGAGAAGAGCTTATTAAATGTGGCAAACTGAACTTGGTTGATCTGGCTGGATCTGAAAACATATCCCGTTCTGGTGCCAGGGAGGTAATGCTCAATACATTTTGCACATGATTTGACTGATGTGCAATATTTGTCATATGACTCATCTGTTAAAATATTGTGCATCATTTGACAGGGTCGTGCGAGAGAAGCTGGAGAAATTAACAAAAGTTTGCTTACGTTGGGAAGAGTCATTAATGCTCTTGTGGAGCATCTTGGTCATATACCATATAGGTACAAAGTGATTTAAAAATAATATAATATCTGATGTGTTACACTTGTTCCTGTCAAATGTGGCTGACTGAGATTACCTTTTCTCAGGGATAGCAAACTCACTAGGTTACTTCGGGATTCTCTTGGAGGAAGAACTAAGACCTGTATTATTGCAACAGTTTCACCTGCAGTCCACTGTTTGGAGGAGACCCTGAGTACCCTAGATTACGCGCACAGGGCAAAGAACATTAAAAATAAGCCTGAGGTCTGTTTACTGTCACCCTTATTTCATGATTAGAAAATTTTTCTCTCTGGTCGATTTTTTTTTGTTCTTTTGATAGTCTACCTTTTGAGTTGCTTGGATGATTCATGCTGACCCTTTTCCCCTTTTTTGCTGTTGTTGAATCAGATTCTGGATGAAATCAACATAATTGCACCTAGATTATCTTCTCCTCATTTGTTTTTTTCAGATGAAGTTGACAATTTTAGCTGTTTTTTCATTCTGGTTTGTCTCCCTTTAGTCTATAGACATGATATTCTAGCCTGCAATATTCCTATTGTTGGAGCAAGTATGAGCTTCTACTGCACCAGTGTTCTTGATTTGTTGAATAAGGAGCACCTCACGTAGTTTTGATGAGTTTGAACACTGTGAAGATGGTTTGCATGTGAATAGGCACAGTAGCTTGAACTTGATGAATATTTAATTTGAATAGAATGCATGTCCGCTATTCTTGCTTGGCATTTTCAAACCTTTACCAAAAACTTTATTGAAACAACCACAAGAATAATTCATGTTTTTTTTTTACCTCCCTATTGTCAAAAGGCAATTATGCACATTGTGATGCTTGATTTGAAGGTTCTATTTCCAAGTTGCTAGTCATGCTTGCACTGAGGATGACCAATTGTGCTGTGTAGGTAAACCAAAAGATGATGAAATCCACTCTTATTAAGGATCTCTACGGTGAAATTGATCGACTTAAGGCTGGTGAGAATCTTTCCCAGTTCCATTCATGCTGGCATTTGTCTTGTGATGCAAGTTGTTGAGCAAGTAGTTGATTACAGCAATAGCATATTGTGAGTTGAGTTAGTGTTGGTTGATGAGATTCTTATATCTTGTAGAGGTTTATGCTGCACGAGAGAAAAATGGTGTTTATATTCCTAAGGAGAGGTATTATCAGGAGGAGAGTGAAAGAAAGGTATTTTTTTTCTTCCTTATCTTGACTTTTTCATGCTTGGATTTCAGAATATTTTATTCAGTGATGCTATGCAAGCTAAATGTCTATCCCTTTTTCATAGAATATTCATTTCAAGAGCACCGTTGTAATTTTCATGTTGGCTTGGTTCAGGCTATGGCTGAACAGATCGAACAAATGGGGGTTACTGTAGAGAACCATCAAAAGGTTAGTAATTTCTTGATAATAGTTTGACCTGTCATCTTGTGTGATGTTATCCTCATTCACCATCTATTGTGACAGCAATTTGAGGAATTGCAAGAGAAATATGATTCTCAGGTTCAACAATGTTTTGAGTTGAGTAGCAAGCTCAATGCAACAGAGGTTAGTGATGTTTAAGAGTTATGGTTATGGATAGTGTTTGAACTTTGTGCTTGTATTCTCATTCAGCTGATCAAATATTGCAGAAAGATTTGGACCATACGAGTAAAGTGCTGGCTAACACCAAAGAGGAACTTAAGAAATGTCAGTATTCTATAAAGGAGAGGGATTTCATAATTTCAGAACAAAGAAAAGCAGGTATGCTTCAATTTTTAAGTGGGTCTTGTATTCAAAGAGCATTATCTTACTGACTTGATGATTTAACAGAAAATGCTCTGGCTCATCAAGCATGTGTTTTGAGAGCTGATTTGGAGAAATCTCTACAAGAAAATGCTCTATTATTTTCTAAAATTGGTAAGCACTCTTTTAATGGAATAGAGTTTTTTGAATTTGAAAGGCTACATATGTGTTGCATTGACCTGATGCTTCTGGACATGAACTTGTAGATAGAGAAGATAAACTCAATGCTGATAACAAATCTGTTGTAAACAACTTTCTAACCGCATTGGCGAGACAAGTTGCTTCACTTCGCACTGTGGTGGATGGATCACTTTCTCAGCAAAATGAGCACCTTGATCGTGTGGAGAAATTCTGCCATTCATTTGAACAGGCACATGAAAGGGTAGGGATTTTTTTTTTTTTCGACTGCTTCATCTGTTTTATAGTCGGGTTCTATATGTGGGCAAGACTAGTAATGAATCCCTGGCTTCTTTTTGTTAAAAGTGCTTTGCTTCTCACAAGAGTACTTTTTATAGGCGATTTTGAATATGAAGAATAAAGTTACAGCTTCAAGGGCTATGTACATCTCTCACATTGAGGCGCTACAAAATGTTGTACGTTTACACAAGGCTAGCAGTAATGCAGGATTGGACAATATCTTATCCTTGGCTTCTTCCAGTGTGCAATCTACAGAAGAGGTTTGCAGTGAAGTTTGAATGTCCCCACCCCATTTTGGTTTTATGCTGTCTATAATTCTACTGGTACTTCATCAAGCTTGTGGATCTTTCAATGTTTTGCAATGTACTAAACTGTTTCTCATGCTTGTACCAGTTTCTGACATCAAAAGATGTAGAAGCAAAAGCTCTATTTGATGATCTCCAAAGCACTCTCTCAGCACATGCAGGAGAAATGGCACACTTTACCAGGGAATTGCGGCAGGTGTGTGCCTTTAGATTTGTCTGCTCTGTTTCTGCTTTGGTGTATCAAATGGAAACTGTGCATTCCCCTTAACTTATCAAATTGAGGTGGTCCATTGAATCCTGCTCCTTTGTGTTTAATTCATCAGAGATTTAATGTCAGCATCGAGCACACCAAGGACATTTCTGAGTACACTAGTGGATTTCTTGGGAAGCTTGTTGAAGAGTCTAAAAACCTTGAGGGTCATGCAAAAAATATTGAGGAAATTCAAATGAAAAGTATTGCTGAGTTTCAGAAGGCTTATGAAGTAAGGGAACTGCTACGCCTGTGAATGATAAGGCACTATTGAATAAATCATTGACTGAATTGTCCAATAATTATTATGCAGGTACAGTCAAAATCTGAAGAAGAAAAGCTTCTAGCAGATATGACAAATTTAGTTTGTAATCACTTCCGTCGTCAGAAAGAAATGGTTTGTCTAAGGAATTGCTTTATATCTGAATAAATTACTTCTCTGGTGCTCCCAATCAAGGTGGATTGATAGTTAAAAATTGTAGGTGGATACAAGGCTTGTTAGCCTTAGGGAAACTGCTGCTCAGAACAAGACATTTTTGGATGGGCATGTTTCTTCACTGGAGGGTATTACTACAGATGCCAAAAGAAAGTGGCAGGAATTTTCTTCTCAAGCAGAAAATGATGCTAAGGATAGTGCTGATTATTCTGCTGCCAAACATTGCCGTATGGAGTTACTTTTACAGCAATGGTAATGTGCTTGCTATGCATGTACCCTCTTAATATCAGTACCTCATTCAGTCTTTAACTTTATTTCAATATGGTTAGTGTAAGCACTGCAGAATCAGCTTCTAAACATTGGGATGGCACACGTGAGGCCATATGCGAGATGGGTAATAATCATGTTTCCTCAATGAGTTCACTCATAAGGTTAGTTTAGGTGTTGTTAGCTCCTTGTTTTGTGAAGAGCTTTTACGTGTTTCCGTTGTAACCAGTCTAAGACATTTGTAAAATTGCCTTGGCAGGGATGTTTCTGTTAGTAACGAGCAACATGATGTAGAGATTGGTGTTGCGAGGGATACAGCTCAGCAAGATGTGGTGAAGTGTAGTGAAGATTTCATTAAGCATGTTGATGGTGAGTATAAGTTTGCTATATATTAGTAATCTGGGACATAGAGTCTTCCCTTTTTATTCGTTTGTTAAATTTCTCATTTGCCACCAATCTTGAAATTACAACTGCATTTGTGATTTGATTCTCTTACGTGTCTGAATTAAAATTTTGAAATCACCAAAAGCTGGTAATTGCTGCAAACATTTGTATGCAATATAAGTTTAACAGGTTTTAAAGGGGAAATTATAAGTTCATGGAATTTTCTCGAAATTTCTCTTTAGTTGATTGAATTTGGTTTCTAATGACATTGATTCAACCCTCAAGTTTATGTAAAATTTGGATTGCTGTGGCATAGTTGCACGTTTGGGGATGATGACTGAATGCAATCCATCCAAAAGTGCAGTTATGGCTACAATTATTACAGTTTTATATAAACGTTTTTGTTATGATTATCACAGGAGTGTCAGAGCAGGAGCGAGAATCTATATCAGGTATTCTAGAAACGGTCCAGGCACACATACAGTTGTTGGAAAGTTTCCATGAGGACCACTCTAGCAAAGCTTCAAGTGTCAGGGAGAAAGCAGAAGAAACTTTTCAACATCGCTATATGGTAATATTTGCCTCTCTATCCTTGATATGACTGTCAGTTTGCTGTCACTTTCTGTGATAACATGAACACTTTAGCTTAAGGTACGGTACATAAATTGGTTACTATACCTGAAGTTGTTCTCAAACATGGGGTCTAATTGGTAATGTATAGCATTCCATAACCAGACAATTTATTCATTATGGTTATGCAAGTTTAAGTTTTCCTAATGGGAAAAACCTGGCAAATCCATTAACTGTTAGCAAGTTTTTGCACCTGGAAAAATCAGGTTTAATACAATAATGACTCATCAAGTTTAATTCTGAAAATAAAGTAGTGGTGTGAGTGTGTTGACCTAGTACATATTATGTGAGCTCTTATTTGTCGTGGTCGCACTCTTGCATTTTAATTGGTAAATTTTATTGTCAATATAAGCCTGCACTACAATCCATTTCTTGGTTTGGCAATCAAGCCTTGTACGAAGCTTAGTTCCCCAACGTGGACTGCATATGATGGATAATGATTCAATTTATGCATTTCATATACAGGACTATGAGCCAAGTGGGACAACGCCAATTAGATGTGATCAAGAAGTTCCACCAAAAGGAACTATTGAGTCTCTTCGGGCCATGCCGATGGAATCTCTTGTTGAGGAGTTTCGTGAAAACAATTCATATGAATCATTTGATGGGAAAGACTTGAAGCCATCTCTAATACCACGCTCACCCTTGACACAGATCAATTGAACGTGTGATCTTCTCATCTCATTTTTACGGAAGGTAGTTGGCAGCCACATGAGGATCTGTACTGCTGGTGTATATTAAATATCTGTCACTTGAGGATTGTAAGGATGCGAGATAGGTCACTGGAGCAGAATGTTAATGCAGCGGGGCTATGAATAATTACATTATAAGGATATAGAATCTTGTCTCTTCATGAAGTAATCTGGCAGTTTCAAGTGTAGGCTTCTCGCTTATGCTTAAACAATTTATATGTAAAGCTCCTCTAGAGTCGTATATTCCTTGTCTGTAATGTAACATTTTTTTGGCTAGTGAAACTGGAGGCGCGTAAAAACTCTGTCGTGAGTTGCTTCAACTCAATTAACGTCATTTAAATGAATTTCTCCATCAGTGGAAGAAGTATGGGAATATGGTTTCATGTTGGAAACCAGAAGTGAATTTTGTTTTGGGGCCTGAGAGATTGTCTTATCATTAGATAACACTTTTCTCTGACCTGGAGTTAAGTACTTGACATCATTGTAATAATATGTCCATGAGTTTTAAGTTATTTCTTTATGTCCTCACATGATAGAGTTGATGCCAGACTTCATAAAAGTATCCTCATTTCATTCTGTCTCTACCCTACTAGAAATCTGGAGAGCATGAAGAAGCATTTTAGCTTAAATTGCATCCCAATTATGCCGGTGATCAAGACACTGATTTCTGTTCAGTTGCTTCACTTTGAGTTACTTAAGAAACAGACAGGTAACAAAAAACCGTGATCCTAGAAGTTCTTTCATAACATCTCAAATGTAACCTGACCATTTCTGTGACATGATAATCAAACAGCCAAGTGGAAACCGTGATTATCATCTTGTGTAGTAGCATGTTTTGACTTGGTTCACTACTTAAATTAATCGCTTAGCTTCTTTGACCTCCTCAACGATACTATATTTGTATCCTCTTCAGTAGAAGAATGCACTTTCAACCTAATTCAAAATTTCTAAACCACTTTCTGCAGATCAGATAATGACGAGACTGTATTTTTGATGAAACACATTAGGATTGGCAAACTCAATGACTTCTATAGACACCTCAAATTTGAATATAAAGATGTCTTGAGAAGATTTTTAGGTTTCGTTAAGTACCATGTAGACAAACTACCAGTCCAAACAGAAATTAACCATCGATGCCAACAATCTTACTAATAATATCTTTTCACTCACTGATTCTAATATAGTGAGTGAAAACTGAGAGCCTGTAAAGATTCTTTCGTGCAATTGTAGAGAATGGGGTAATTAATATTCCAAAATATCAAGCGACGATCCTTATATTGTCAGAAACTAACGTAGTAAAAAATGCTCGAGAGGTGTGGAGAAACCTGCCTCTTGATACGGTGATATACTTGCCTATTGATGTCTAGGCAAGTGGTATCTGGGTCCTGTGGAGAGATGGTTCGATTGCCATAAACCTCCTTGCTCAAACCGAACACAAAATCCACTCGAGGGTTCAAATACGCGTTGATAAAACCTGTCTTAGATAGCTGGGGGAAAATGGGTGGTATGGGATAGATATTCATAGAGCCAGCTGGTGCTTTCAAGGATTATATGAAATATTGCTTGGTATTAATATGAGCTTCATCAAATCAAAATTTTCTTTGGTCCAGCCTCCAAGACAACAGAGCCATCAGTGCTTGGTGCAACCACAAGCGGAGAGTCAGCTTTGCTCGAAGCGACTCTTTTTCCACTTTACTAGCATCCACCCGGATCACCTTCCTATTTTGCTCAGCTTGAAACCTGGTGCTACCAAGTCATTGCCCTGGACTGTTCTGTTCTGAACCTAAGAGACTTGATGAAAGTGGTGGGAATTCGAAGAGCCATGAAGACTAACCCGAAGAATGTCCTGATAAATCTTGAGAGGGAACTTAGAGAAATATATCAATTTATCTTGGAGCAGAAAGAAGTTCTGTGGTGAATTTTGCGAGGCGGAGGAGGAGGCGGAAAAGTGTGGGGCAAAGATTATATTTGGAGATATGCAACAATAAGTATTGTATTATTGTTTGCGGGTTCAATGTTGTCATGAAGAAGATGATTTTGTGACATTTTGTTCTTGTTCCTATCTTTCGGTGCATCTTGCTAGATATATACCTGGATATGCCACCAGATGAGAAACGTCCGTTCCATCGGTTGAGCAAGGTGGAGATTCTGGAGAATGTGTCGAGACTAACCAAGGAGCAAGGTTGTATTATCCTTGAAAATCTTGAGTTGTTTCCCTCTGCCATGAAGGCTCCGTTACACCAAACAAACGAGTGAGTTCCATTCTCGTTAAATAAATGATAAGGCTCGAGCATTTCTCTTGATGTATTATTTTATATTATTTTGTTGATACAGATTCATGTTCAAGCAAATACTAAAAGCTGCCTGAAGTTATCATTCAGTTGCCGTGGTTGGCCAAGCCCATGTGCCTGGAGTCTCACGGTATATGTTTTGAAAAAAAAAAAAAGAGAATCTGATTTTTTTAAAAAAAAAATTCAATTCAATTTTACTACCTACATAATATTTTCTTTTGCACTAATCTTAATAATAATTTTAATTAATTAATTTATTTTTGATATAATTTCAATTATTTTTATTATTAAAAATGAATCTTTAATTATTTAAAAAAATCAAAATTTTAATTATTTTTATATTTTTAAACAGGTCGGTCGAAGATGAAGAAAAAAAGAAGAAAATCAAAAATCGATTTAGATTTGACTGAAATGAGTTTTTACATTTTTTTTTGGTCGGTTCATTTTTGAAATGAGTTTACTTAACATTGCATCATATACTCAATTTTTTTGAAATTCTTTTTCAACAATCAAGGGAAAACGTGCGAGAGCCTATTGCTACTATCAAACCTTGGAGGAGGCGAAAAACTGTGGGGCAAAGATTATATTCGGATATATGCAACCACAAGTATTGTTTTATTGTTTGCGGGTTAAATGTTGTCATGAAGAAGATGATTTTGTGACATTTTGTTATTGTTCTTATCTTTCAGCGGATCTTGCTAGATATATACCTAGGTATGCCACAAGATGAGAAGCGCCTGTTCCATTGGTTGAGCAAGGTGGAGATTTTGGAGAATGTGTCCAGACTAACCACGGAGCAAGGTCGTGCTATACTTGAAAATCTCGAGTTATTTCCCTCCGCCATGAAGGTTCCGCTACACCAAAGAGACGAGTGAGTTCCCTTCTTGTTAAATAAATGATAGGGCTCGAGCATTTGTCTTGATGTATTATTTTATATTTTTTTGTTGATACAGATTCATGTTCAAGCAAATGCTAAAAGCTGCCCGAAGTTATCCTTCTGCAGTTGTCGTGGTTGGCCAAGCCCACGTGCCTGGACTCTCACGGTATCTGATTTGGAAAAAAAAAGAGAATTCGATTTTTTTAACAAAAAAATTAAATTCGATTATACTACCTACATAATATTTTCTTTTGCACTCATCTTAACAATATTTTTAATTTATTTATTTCGTGTCAATCGAATTTCCAATTATTTTATTATTAAAAACGAATATTTAATTATTTAAAAAAATCAAAATTTTAATTATTTTTATTTTTTTAAAAAGGTCGGTCGAAGATGAAGAAAAAAAAAGAAGAAAATAAAAATCGGTTTAGATTTGACTGAAGTGAGTCTACTTAACATTGCATCATATACTCAAATTTTTTGAAATTTTTTTTTTCAGCAATGAAGGGAAAACGTGCGAGAGCTTATTGCTGCTATCAAACCCAGTACCATATTCATCGAGTTGTCAACTGATCGACATGATGTAGTTAAGGAACGCTCTAGTAAATTTTGCGTGGCGATGGAGGAGGCGAAAAAGTGTGGGGCACAGATTATATTCGGAGATATGCAACAACAAGTATTGTTTTATTGTTTGCGGGTTAAATGTTGTCATGAAGAAGATGATTTTGTGACATTTTGTTCTTGTTCTTATCTTTTAGCGGATCCTGCTAGATATATATCGGGGTATGCCACCAGATGAGAAGTGCCTGAGCAAGGTGGAGATTTTGGAGAATGTGTCCCAGACGACCAAAGAGCAAGGTCTCATTATCCTTGAAAATCTCGAGTTATTTCCCTCCGCCATGAAGGTTCCGCTGCACCAAAGAGACGAGTGAGTTCCCTTCTCGTTAAATAAATGATAGGGCTCTAGCATTTGTCTTGATGTATTATTTTATATTTTTTTGTTGATACAAATTTAAGTTCAAGCAAATGCTAAAAGCTGCCCAAAGTTATCCTTAGCTGTGGTTGGCCAAGCCCACGTGCCTCGACTCTCACGGTATCTGGTTTGGAAAAAAAACAGAATCCGATTTTAAAAAAAAAAATTCGATTACACTACCTACATAATATTTTCTTTTGCACTCATCTTAACAATATTTTTAATTAATTTATTTCTTCTCAATCTAATTTCCAATTATTTTTATTATTAAAAACGAATCTTTAATTATTTCCAAAAAAAATCGAAAATTTAATTATTTTGATTTTTTTAAAAAGGTCGGACGAAGATGAAGAAAAGAAGAAGAAAATCAAAAATCGATTTAGATTTGACCGAATTGATTCTACTTAACATTGCATCATATACTCATTTTTTTTGAATTTTTTTTTTCAGCAATTAAGCAAAAATGTGCGAGAGTTTATTGTTGCTATCAATCCCAGTGTCGTATTCATCGAGTTGTCAACTGATCGACATGATGCAGTTAAGGAACGCTCTAGTGAATTTTGTGTGGCGGTTGAGGAGGCGGAAAAGAGTGGGGCACAGATTATATTCGGAGATATGCAACAACAAGTATTGTCTTATTGTTTGCGGGTTAAATGTTTTCATGAAGAAGATGATTTTGTGACATTTTGTTCTTGTTCTTATCTTTCAGCGGATCTTGCTAGATATATATACCTAGGTATGCCACCAGATGAGAAGCGCATGTTCTATGGGTTGAGCAAGGTTGAGATTCTAGAGAATGTGTACAGACTGACCAAGGAGAAATGTCGTATTATCCCTGAAAATCTCGAGTTATTTCCTTCCACCATGAAGGTTTCGCTGCACCAAAGAGACAAGTGAGTTCCATTCTCGTTAAATAAATGATAGGGCTCTAGCATTTGTCTTGATGTGTTATTTTATATTTTTTTGTTGAAACAGATTCATGTTCAAGCAAATGCTAAAAGCTGCCCGAAGTTATCCTTCTGCAGTTGCCGTGGTTGGCCAAGCCCACGTGCCTGGACTCTCACGGTATCTGATTTTGAAAAAAAAAAAAAGAAAACGATTTAAAAAAAAAAAAAAAATTCGATTATACTACCTACATAATATTTTCTTTTGCACTCATCTTAAAAATATTTTTAATTTATTTTTTCTTTTCAATCTAATTTCCAATTATTTTTATTATTAAAAACGAATTTTTAATTATTTCCAAAAAAAAATCAAAATTTTAATTATTTTTATTTTTTTAACAAGGAGATGAAGAAGAAGAAGAAAATAAAAATCGATTTAGATTTGACTGAAATGATTCTACTTAACATTGCATCATATACTCAAATTTTTTGAAATTTTTTTTCAACAATAAAGGGAAAATGTGCAAGAGCTTATTGCTGCTATCAATCCCAATGCCGTATTCATCGAGTTGTCAACTGATCGACATGATGCAGTTAAGGAACGCTCAAGTGAATTTTGTGTGGCGGTGGAGGAGGCGGAAAAGTGTGGGGCACATATTATATTTGGAGATATGCAACAACAATATTGTTTTATTGTTTGCGGGTTAAATGTTGTCATGAAGAAGATGATTTTGTGACATTTTGTTATTGTTCTTATCTTTTAGCGGATCTTGCTAGATATATACCTGGGTATGCCACAAGATGAGAAGCGCCTGTTCCATCGGTTGAGCAAGGTGGAGATTCTGGAGAATGTGTCTAGATTGGCCAAGGAGCAAGGTCGTATTATCCTTGAAAATCTCGAGTTATTTCCCTCCGTCATGAAGGTTCCGCTGCACCAAAGAGACGAGTGAGTTCCATTCTCGTTAAATAAATGATAGGGCTCGAGCATTTGTCTTGATGTATTATTTTATATTTTTTTGTTGAAACATATTCATGTTCAAGCAAATGTTAAAAGTTGCCCGAAGTTATCCTTCTGCAGTTGCTGTGGTTGGCCAAGCACACATGCGTGGACTCTCACGGTATCGATTTGGAAAAAAAAAAAGAGAATTGATTTTAAAAAAAAAAAAATTAAATTCGTATACTACCTACATAATATTTTATTTTGCACTCATCTTAATAATATTTTTAATTTATTTATTTCTTGTCAATCGAATTTCCAATTATTTTTATTATAAAAACAAATCTTTAATTATTTCAAAAAAATCGAAATTTTAATTATTTTTATTTTTTTAAAAAGGACGGTCGAAGATGAAGAAAAGAAGAAGAAAATAAAAAAATCGATTTAGATTTGACCGAAGTGATTATACTTAACATTGCATCATATACTCAAATTTTTTGAAATTTTTTTCAGCAATCAAGGGAAAACGCGAGAGAGATTATTACTGCTATCGATCCTAGTGTCGTATTCATGGAGTTGTCAATTCCAGGATGTAGTTAAGGAACACTCTAGTGAATTTTGCGTGGCGGTGGAGGAGGCAGGAAAGTGTGGGGCACAGATTATATTCGAAGATATGCAACAACAAGTATTGTTTTATTGTTTGCGGGTTAAATGTATTCATGAAGAAGATGATTTTGTGACATTTTGTTCTTGTTCTTATCTTTCAGCGGATCTTGCTAGATACATACTTGGGTATGCCACTAGATGAGAAGCTCATGTTCCATCGGTTGAGCAAGGTGGAGATTCTGGAGAATGTGTCCAAACTGACCAAGGAGCAAGGTCGTATTATCCTTGAAAATCTCGAGTTATTTCCCTCCGCCATGAAGGATCCGCTGCACTAAAGAGACGAGTGAGTTCCCTTCTCGTTAAATAAATGATAGGGCTCTAGCATTTATCTTGATGTATTATTTTATATTTTTTTGTTGAAACAGATTAATCTTCAAGCAAATGCTAAAAGCTGCCCCAAGTTATTCTTCTGCAGTTGCCATGGTTGGCCAAGCCCACGTGCCTCGACTCTCACCGTATCTAATTTGGAAAAAAGAAAAAGATAATCTGATTTAAAAAAAAAATTAAATTCGATTATACTACCTACATAATATTTTCTTTTGCACTCTTCTTAATGATATTTTGAATTTATTTATTTCGTTTCAATCGAATTTCCATTTATTTTTATTATTAAAAACGAATCTTTAATTATTTCCAAAAAAAATCAAAATTTAAATTATTTTTATTTTTTTAAAAGGTCGGTTGAAGATGAAGAAAAGAAGAAGAGAAAATCAAAAATCGATTTAGATTTGACTAAAGTGATTCTACTTAACATTGCATCATATACTCAAATTTTTTGAAATTTTTTTTCAGCAATTAAGGGAAAACGTGCAAGAACTTATTGCTGTTATCAATCCCAGTGATGTATTCATCTAGTTGTCAACTGATTGACATGATGTAGTTATGGAACGCTCTAGTGAATTTTGCATTGCGGTGGAGGAGGCGGAAAAGTGTGGGGCACGGATTATATTCGGAGATATGCAACAACAAGTATTGTTTTATTGTTTGCGGGTTAAATGTTGTCATGAAGAAGATGATTTTGTGACATTTTGTTTTTGTTCTTAAGTGGATCTTTCTAGATATATACCTAGGTATGCCACTAGATGAGAAGTGCCTGTTCCATCGATTGAGCAAGGTGGAGATTCTGGAGAATGTGTCCAGACTGACCAAGGAGCAAGGTTGTATTATCCTTGAAAATCTCGAGTTATTTCCCTCTGCCATGAAGGTTTCGTTACACCAAAGAGACGAGTGAGTTCCCTTCTCGTTAAATAAATGATAAGACTCCAACATTTGTCTTGATGTATTATTTTATATTTTTTGTTGAAAAAGATTCATTTTTAAGACGCTAAAAGCTACCCGAAGTTATCCTTCTGCAGTTGCCGTGGTTGGCCAAGCCCGCGTGCCTGGACTCTCATGGTATTTGATTTTGAAAAAAAAAAAGAGAATCCGATGTTTGTTAAAATTTTTTTTTTAATTCGATTATACTACCTACATAATATTTTCTTTTGCCCTCATCTTAATAATATTTTTAATTTATTTATTTCTTTTCAATCGAATTTCCAATTATTTTTATTATTAAAAACGAATATTTAATTATTTCCAAAAAAAATCGAAATTTTAATTATTTTAATTATTTTAAAAAGGTTGGTCGAAGATGAAGAAAAGAAGAAAATCAAAAATCGATTTAGATTTGACTGAAGTGATTCTACTTAATATTGCATCATATACTCAAATTTTTTGAAATTTTTTTTCAGCAATCAAGTGAAAACGTGTGAGAGCATATTGCTGCTATCAATCCCAGTGTCGTATTCATCGAGTTGTCAACTGATCGACAGGATGTAGTGAAGGAACGCTCTAGTCAATTTTGCGTGGGGTAGAGGAGGCGGAAAAGTGTGGGGCACAGATTATAGTCGGAGATATGCAACAACAAGCATTGTCTTATTGTTTGCGGGTTAAATGTTGTCATGAAGAATATGATTTTGTGACATTTTGTTCTTGTTCTTATCTTTTAGCGGATCTTGCTAGATATATACCTGAGTATGCCACCAAATGAGAAGCGCCGTGCCATCGGTTAAGCAAGGTGGAGATTCTGGAGAATGTGTTCAGACTGACCAAGGAGCAAGGTCGTATTATCCTTGAAAATCTCGAGTTATTTCCTTCCGCCATGAAGGTTCCGCTGCACCAAAGAGACGAGTGAGATTCCTTTTCTTTAAATAAATGATAAGGCTCCAGCATTTGTCTTGATGTATTATTTTATATTTTTTTGTTGATACAGATTCATTTTCAAGGAAATGCTAAAAGCTGCCCGAAGTTATCATTCTGCAGTTGCCGTGGTTGGCCATGCCCACGTGCTCGGACTCTCATGGTATTTGATTTGGAAAAAAAATTAGAATCCGATTTTAAAAAAGAAAAAATTAATTCGATTATACTATCTACATAATATTTTCTTTTGCTCTCATCTTAGTAATATTTTTAATTTATTTATTTCTTTTCAATTGAATTTTCAATTATTTTTATTATTAAAAATGAATCTATAATTATTTCGAAAAAAAATTCGAAATTTTAATTATTTTTATTTTTTTAAAAAGGTCGGTCTAGGATGATGAAAAAAAAAGAAGAAAATCAGAAATCGATTTAGATTTTACCGAAGTGACTCTACTTAACATTGCATCATATACTCAAATTTTTTGAAATTTTTTTTCAGCAATCAAGGGAAAACGTGCGAGAGCTTATTGCTGCTATCAATCCTAGTGCCGTATTCATCGATTTGGTAACTGATCAACAGGATTTAGTTAAGGAACGCTCTAATGAATTTTGCGTGGCGGTGGAGGAGGCGGAAAAGTGTGGGGCAAAGATTATATTCAAAGATATGCAAGAATAAGTATTGTTTTATTGTTTGCGGGTTAAATGTTGTCATGAAGAAGATGATTTTGTGACATTTTGTTATTGTTGTTATCTTTCAGTGGATCTTGCTTGATATATACCTGAGTATGCCACTAGATGAGAAGCGCCTATTCCATCGGTGGAGCAAGGTGGAGATTATGGAGAATGTGTCCGGACTGAAGGAGCATGGTCGTATTTTCCTTGAAAATCTCGAGTTATTTCCCTCCGCCATGAAGGTTCCGCTGCACCAAAGAGACGAGTGAGTTTCCTTCTTGTTAAATAAATGATAAAGCTCCAGCATTTGTCTTGATGTATTATTTTATATTTTTTTGTTGATACAGATTCATGTTCAAGCAAATGCTAAAAGCTGCCCAAAGTTATCCTTCTGTAGTTGCTGTGGTTGGCCAAGCCCACGTGCCTAGACTCTGACGGTATTTGATTTGGAAAAAAAAAAAGAGAATTCAATTTTTTAAAAAAATTAAATTCAATTATACTACCTACATAATATTTTCTTTTGCACTCATCTTAATAATATTTTTAATTAATTTATTTCTTTTCAATTGAATTTCCAATTATTTTTATTATTAAAAACGAATTTTTAATTATTTCCAAAAAAATAGATTTTTTTTTTTAAATTTTTTTAAAGGCCGGTCGAAGATGATGAAAAAAAGAAGAAAATAAAAAATCGATTTAGATTTGATTGAAGTGAGTCTACTTCACATTGCATCATATACTCAAATTTTTCGAAATTGTTTTTCAGCAATCAACGGAAAACGTGCGAGAGCTTATTGCTCCTATCAAACCCAGTGTCGTATTCATCGAGTTGTCAACTGATCGACAGGATATAGTTAAGGAACGCTCTAGTGAATTTTGCGTGGCGGTGGAGGAGGCGGAAAAGTGTGGGGCAAAGATTATATTCGAAGATATGCAACAAGAAGTATTGTTTTATTGCTTGCGAGTTAAATGTTGTCATGAAGAAGATGATTTTGTGACATTTTGTTATTGTTGTTATCTTTCAGTGGATCTTGCTTGATATATACCTGAGTATGCCACCAGATGAGAAGTGCTTGTTCCATCGGTTGAGCAAGGTGGAGATTCTGGAGAATGTGTCAAGACTGACCAAGGAGAAAGGTCGTATTCTCTTTGAAAATCTCGAGTTATTTCCCTCCACCATGAAGGTTCCGCTGCACCAAAGAATGAAATCCAAGACTGATGGGTCATGGATAGTGACCATAATATGAACTACTACCATCATTTTATGGATAATAACCGGAACACGAAGCTTAGAGAATTTGAGACTACCCCCACAGTTTCGAGAGAAGGGGATGAAGAAGCACATAGAATGCAGCACGCCAGTTTGGATACAGTACTCAGCTAAATGCTACCATACTTTTCAGGCGCTCGACATGTGAATAGCTGCAACCCTATGTAGCACGGACACGCGACACGGACACGTAACACGATACGACACGACACACCAACACATCATTTAAAAAAAATAGAGAATTCCACACGCGTTGGGACACATTATTATTAAATACATATTTTTATTTTTAATTAATTTGATTCAAATTATTTATAAAGAGTTTACAATGAATTTATACTAATAATATCAATAAATCTATTCTTAGAAAATTTGAAAAACATATTCGTAATTAATGCGTAACCATATTTGGGAACATGTTTTTAACTTTAATAAAAATTATGGATAAGACTAATGACTAACAAAAAAATATAATCAACTTTATTTAAATAAATCTATGATATTCTATAATCATCAAAACTTATTATTATTTAGCATTCAATATTTTTATTTTTTGAAATAATTTTTTAACTCATTTATTTATTTTTATAACAAAAATAACTTTATCACTTAAAATTATTTCCCCCTCTTTTCTTTCTAAACTCTTGTCCCCAAAAATCGTTTCCCTCCCCCATTTCCCTCTCCCCTATCTTCCCTCCGCTGTTTCTCTCTCCCCTATCACCCACGCCACCCCAAAATCTTGCCCTCGATTTCTTCCCTCCTCTCTCTCTCTTCCTCCCCCACGTCAGCACCTGCCACCCCCAGATCTTCCGTTGATTTCTCCCCTGCTCTCTCTCCCCCACCCCCTTCGGTTTCTTCCCCGACGCCTCCCCCACGGTTTATCTCTTCCCCCACCCCCTTCGGTTTCTTCCCGACGCCTCCCCCACGGTTTATCTCTTCCCCCACCCCACGCCACCTCCCCTCTCCGGCCCCAATTTCTTTCACCGTCACGCCACCCCCTCTCCGGCCCGGTTTCTTTCCATCGTCCCCCACCACCTTCCCCCTCGCTAAAACCCTAACCACGGCCTCTTCTTCCTCCCTCGTCATATAGCTCTCTCCCGGTCGCCTCATCGCAGTCGCTCGCTGGAAGGGCCCTCTTTTGCATCTGCAGCCTTGCCGCCGGCCCTCCATCACAACGTCGCAAACGCTGCCCTATGGATCGCCTGCTCTTCCTTTGGCCCTCCCTCGCCATCTCGGCCTCGCCTCCGTTCCCTCGGTCTCGCCTCCACCCTCCATCGTCATCCTCTCTCTCGGACACGCGCATTGGAACGTGTCGAGAAAGGTTGACCGGACACGACACGGAAGCTCCGGCAACGTGTTGGTGCATCATAGGATGCAACTAGCACCGAAAATAACAGCAATTGGGTGCAAAAATATGCCAGTTAGCTGAGAGCAACTGTCTCTAAGAATGCGTTTTGAATCTTAATCATCTCCAAGAACCCCAGAATGCTGTCTTTTAAAAAACAATGGAATGTGGCTGTAAATCCGGTCTGATAGGCTAGGGAGATATTTGTTCGCATAAGCCTCCTTAGTGATTCCCTCTTCGTTCTAATCCTGAATGCAGGAGTGTGAAATTCTTACACCAGCTTAGCCCTATATGCTTGTGCATTCACCTTTTTTCTAATTAAGTTCCTGCACTTTCAATTTTTCCGCCAAAGTCCTTTTACTTGCACAAAATTGCCTAATAAGGTCCCTCCGGACGCTATATTTGACCAAATTTAACTGACTCGGTAGTTTGTAATGCCTAAGTGTGACGTAGACAACATTTTGCTGACATGAACACTGCCGTTAGAAAATTAACAAAAGAAAAATGTTGCTCTTCCACACCCACATAGACTCTGTTTTTCAGCACGCTTACAAAATATTATGCGTGTTGCAATCTAATGTCGTCCAATAGCCTCATCAGCTTAATTTGGCCAATATGGCAATAGAAGAATTTGATTAGGCAATTTGTGCAAGCGAAAGGACTTGATTAGGGTAGTAAGAAGTATAGAGTTTTGATGAGAAAATGTGTTAAAGTTAAGGGACGCAAAGTAAAATTTCTCCATAAAATTAGCATAGAACGTTTTGTTAGGAGACCAGAAAACTATGGATGGTTTGATCAGGCTTCAGCCAGTTTTAGTCAGGAATGCCTGATGCGGTCATCCTCACCAGAGAAATTTTGCATTGCATGAAGAATAACAAAGAGCGCAAGGTGTTCTTCCTGATAGAAGTATATTTAGAAAAAAAAATAAAAATTACGGCACATTCAGATATGATTTTCAATTAAGGGTCCTTCGACTGTTTGGTTTTCCTCGATTCCAGTTTGATCTCATCTTGAATTGTATTGGTATTTTAATGCTTTCATCATTTAAAGATGGAAATATACTCGGAGCCTTTCTAACCATTGCAGCAAAACAAGGAGACCCCTTCTGCCTTTTCAGACTCTGCACGAAAGCTTAGAGATTCCGACCTTATGGCTAAGAAATAAGAGTGATCCGTCATGGGCTTAGGACCAAATCTAGTGAAGGAAGCTTCCTAGCCATGAGTGCAGATTGAGGACTTCCCTATGAAATCTTGGGAAGTAGGACATGAATTAGATGAACTCGGGCGATACGGACTGTGCTTAGTGTCTATCCTTTGGGGAAGGAAACAGGTTCACTGGTCAGAGAAGAGGGACAACGATAGGGGCTAAGTCGGGAAATTAACGAGGGCTGCTTCCGAGGGAAACCATGTACAGTCCAAGTATTGCAGATTTTTGTAATGTTTGCTAAAAATATGTACATACATCAATTCAGAATAGAGTAGCGACGCACTTCTCAAAAGCCATTGTCCGAAGGCTTGACCCGCTTCTTGATTTTCATCCACTGTTGTTATTCAGATCTGGCTTTTTGCTATTTTTATTGAGAAATGTTTTTTTTATCAATTTATTGAGAAATGTTAACCGAGTGCAAAAAGCACGTTCCTTTTTTATCTCAGGGATTCAACCAAGGGAGAATCACTTTCTACCATTACAAAGGTAAAAAACATCATCTGCTCAGCCCCAAAAGGGAAAAAGCAAAAACATGCCCAAATGAATTCTTCTCGGTCGAAACAATGAAAGGAGTCAACTAGTCATCCATACAAGCACGCTTCAATGTAAAAACAAATGCTCTGCAACAGTAAGGACTAAGTAACCACCTAAAGTTTACTTGATCTTCTTCTTAGGCCTCAGCTGCAAGACAAAAAGTTTTGATCACTTTCATGGTAGAATGTGAAATTCAATAATGGAAAGAAAGCATACATGACAAGAAACAGGGAAATATGATGTTTAGCCCAATGGGGAGAGAGAAGAAAAGACCGAAATTCCTTCAGAGAAACAAGCTAACCTGATTGCTGTGACCACATTTCTTCTTGCGGCAGTTGACAGCTCTTGGATGCAGGCGGGCATAACATCTGGTGATTTATAAGATGTAAATGTCGCAGGAAATAAATCAGACATAGCAGCAGACGGCATTACATAAAAAGGGTACAGATGTACAGAAATTAACGCAAGACATTTTAACATCACATACAGAAGACAGATAAAGCAGCTATCACCTTGAGGCATCCATGGGATTGCAATTACCCTCAAATTGATGGTGAAGGACAAGTATGGGAATGGTATTTAACATGGTTAACTAAATAAAATGAGCATACACATAATCATGTGGACTTCACAGGAATTGACATTAATGTCCTAAAATTGCAGATACAAGGTGTAACAACAGGCAGCAAAGAAAGGATGGGATATTTCAGCATTTTGTCACATGTCCAACCAACCGAAATCCAGAGCGCAGAGGTCAAATTTGACACAAGTTTTTATGACTATCAGTGAATATGTATACCCTCAATGACAAATAAAATTGTCAAATGCTGTTAGCTACACAGTAGCAAACTCCCCAAACCTCAGATGGATATGTCTACTATGAAGACCACACGAATGAGATTTCCCATCTCTATCTAAGCTGTCCATCTTGATCTTCCTCATCTCTAATACGTCCTATAGCTTTAAAAACAGGCCTAGGACAGGTTTCTCTTTTAAAAAATGTGTTTCCATAAAAAATAGATTTATCATTTCATGACATGAGTTATTTTGAAGAAACAAAAAGACAAGACTTCATTAACGATTAAACTACAAATGTACCATCAATGAAAATCAACTGAATATAGTCAAAGCCCAGCTGACAAAGATCAAATGGAAATCGCTTTTAGGAACTAGGATGCCCTCCATTGCACTTAAACAGCAAGTGAGGGTTCAACTGATAGTCCCATATAAAGTGGCAGAAAATTCAAAACTGACAGCAGCAAAGCAGCATCAAATGTCACAACAAATCCAAGATTTGACGACGATCAGATCATCAAACTTTAGAATGCAGAATAGGAGAAGGAAGAAAGTTCTAAAAGCAGTTCTGTGGAAAAGATCTAGCAGATACAAAAGTAGAATGAATTTTGATTATAATAATAGTAAACAGACGATAGTAGAAGAAAAAAGGCATGTAAGAAGTTCGGTAAGCAGAATTGTCGATGGCAATGAACAACAACCGGCCAGTTAACTTCTCGGCTATTGGATCTGGCTACAGCCACTTTGGCAAATTCAAGATCGAGGGCACTGATTAAATCAATCACACGCCCTCACCTTGGTACATGTAGCCTTAGATCTCAGATAAATCAAAGCAATAGCATTTCAAAGGAACAAAACCCTTTCTTTAATGGAAACATCAGAATAAGGCAAAATAATTGAGAGAGGAAAAGGAATAGAAAAAGGTCTAAAAGCAGTTCTATGGAAAAGCTCTAGCAGATACGGCAGTAGAGAGTGTACAGAACATGTCCTGATGACTAAGAAGAAATCTAGTCTAACAACATCATACAGGCCAAACAATAATCCACCATTAAGATTTAGAAAAAAAAAAAAAAATAGAACAGCCAACCGACTCAATGATAAACCATACAAAGGACTGACAATTAAAATTGTCGATCAGAAAGAGGAAAACCCACCCCCGGCGAAAATCATCTGGAACTGATCGAAACCAGACAAGAAAGCACTAAAGATCGACAATTGTTATTGGAAACTAGCACAACCTTTTCTGCACTAGTTCCAGCTTAGACGCTAAGTATAGTCCCGTCCTCATGCTCAAAGCTCATTATCCAATACATCAGCTCACTCTATTTCAACATTTCTAGCGTTTCAATGATTCAATTCCACTACGAACAATCTCAGATAACAACGGGCACCAGAAAGCAAAAAAGCGAACAACTCACTTGCGGCAGATCATCTTGTCCTGATTATACTTGCGAGCCAAAGCCATCAGAGAAGGCTCGATGATCCCTCCGCGGAGCCTCAGGACGAGATGAAGCGTGGACTCTGAATCAAGAACAACAAGCAGAAACATATTAGCGCCTCTATCTCAGAGCACGGCGATTCGCTTCGCACGAAGCAGAGCAGAGGAAAGCGAAGCAGAGCACCTTTCTGGATGTTGTAGTCCGCCAGAGTCCGGCCATCCTCGAGCTGCTTCCCGGCGAAGATCAGCCGCTGCTGGTCCGGCGGGATTCCTGCACAACGGACATCGAAAAACAAACAAAAAGCAGACGCATCAAGACGCGGAACCTCGGCGCGAAACCAAAGCCGATCGGAGGCGAAAGGAAGCGGAAGCTGCGGTGGAGGAGGAGGAGGAGGAGGAGGGGGGCGACGGACCTTCCTTGTCTTGGATCTTGGCCTTGACGTTGTCGATGGTGTCGCTGCTCTCGACCTCGAGGGTGATGGTCTTGCCGGTTAGGGTTTTCACGAAGATCTGCATCTTCGCGCTCTCTCTCTCTCTCTGAGCGTCTCGGCGGTGCGACGGGCGGGAGAGGGAGAGAGTGAGGAGGACGAGAGGCTTTTATAGGGCTTCTGCTCAGCTAGGGTTTTGACTCTCGAGTCCCTCCCTCCTTGACCCCCATTTTCTTTTGGGCTTGTTGGGCCGAGCGGGCCCCATATTGCAATTTCTCTATTCTTGCGTATTTTCACTTATGGCCCCGAAACTTGCATTGAAAAAATGATTTTTCATTTTGGCCCCTTGACTATCAGATTTCATCGGATCGCCACACATGCATTCCCTCCGGGCAGTTGTAAAAGCATCGAGGCATTAAGGTATGTTACAAAACATCGACTTAAGATTTGTTCTTATATGAAAATTAATTTGAGATAAATATATTAATTCCAAATTTTCTGTGATACAAAAATTAATTTAAGATACATGAAATATTAGTATTCCAGTTGGGAATTTTTTATGGTATACATATAAAGCGTTCGTTTCGTGAAAAATGAGTGATTTGAAAAATATTTTTAAAAATAATTACTTATATCATTAGGAAAAATTAATCAATGAAAATACTTATGTCATTGATAAAAATCTATGCCTAAATATTTTTATAAAAAAAATCCATTCATTTATTTTTATAGAAAATACAAGTGATCATTTTCAAATCACTCATTTTTCGTGAAACTAATCCATCCTAAGTGGGAAAAAAAAAAAACTGCAACATCATTAAGAGCAATCACCATAAGGCCTGCCATTGAGAATAAATGAAAATATAAGCATTAGCCGAATCGAAAAATACCCGATTATTTGAATCAAAGAAAGGTCAATGAACCTGAACTGCGTCTGCTACATGAAAAGAGGATAAATAAGGCACGCTATCTACCGCGCCGAGATAACGTCAGGACAGATTTTATTCGTATCGAAGCAGAGCTTCCCAATTTCAATAGTTACAGGGAAGAATGAAAAGCCACTATTTCAGCGCCGGCGGGCACCTGGGAAATCAGAATTCCGGTAGGGCAAGGCTAGATGGACATGAACTTTGGAGCCACAATCTCGAGAAGTCCCTTCGGATTGTCCACATGAACCCAGTGGCCAGAATTAGGAAGAACATGAACCGAAACCTTCCCTTCGGATCGGTCCCTTCCCAAACTAGAAAGTCTTTCGAGCCGTTGTATCACGTCCGGGTCCCATCGATCGCTCTTCTCTGCACGTACAATTGCTATTTCCGTGGCTTTCGGCGGTTCCTCCAACAAAGACCAATAGGATGTCTCCCTGTACGAATCGAACATCTGAATGGCGCCCTCCAGATTAAAAGCCCACGTTTCATGATCTCCAGATTTCTTGAGGTTGCTGCCTATCCACTCTGCTAAGGACTTTGAGAAACCAAGTTCTAGCACGTGGTTCACCAGCCACCTGAGAACAAGAACATCCAACACAAAGTTCTTAGCAACCCTTACATAGTGTGTCAGACTCTGCATCTTCAGATGCACACTGTGATAAGAGAAATCCTGCGTGATGATTGGGATTATACCCAAACAGAAGTTATAACGACTCAGACAATTTGAGACAGGCTATCAACTTAGAGTTCCGATGAGAAGCGTTCAGGTATGTCTCTTCTTCAAATGGAGCAGCCCTTTGGGGTTAAATTCTGCAATATACTGCTTACACGTCTAATACCAGACTATCCAACATAAATGACAGTAAGGAAGATGCACATGTCCCTTCTCAAGATGTTGTGGACCTAGAAAACGCCTTTCTAAGGGGTATTGAAGTACTCAGAACAACTTTCTAAACACTTCTTGCTGCAGAATGTCTTCATTGGCATGACGAACAAAGAGAGAAAAATGTTGAGACATGAAAGCTGTGGCTATAACATGCTAGCAAAGGATGAAGGATAATCCTACTTTCTTGATGGGATTGTTGAAGGTAAACTCTGCAATGTTTCCAAAACTTTTTCTACTTCTCCATCACTATTATCCGGCTTTACTTCTCCCGGGACAGAATCCAGCACCCCCAGCTGCTCTGCATCAGGAAATAGAAATAACTAAAGACCTTTCCCAGCACATTAGCTGCCATAACATGCAGAGACACGTATATCATAATTAGGATCGCTCAAACAAAAATTATCAGTGGCATTTACATCACATAATAACCTGATTGGAAAAAGTTAATTACCAATATGGCTTGAATTTCAATAGTGCATCATGTTCATAATATAGGACAGCATGGCCAGCATAACAAATCATGCAAGAGCAGAAAACAGAAAAGGAACAAAATAAAATGCCACAGGCCTGTCCACTATATTAATTTCACTCCCAGGTGTTGAACAGACAATTTAAAAGCTTAGGCTAATCAGAAACGAATATACCATGCATATCAAGCATATCTCTTAACATTCTTCACTGGGTAAAAGCCAGACCTTACACATGAAGCACAGGATGTGGATGCGACAGCATCAAATAGAGCATCAGAGACACCTAGAACAAGAAGAATATACCAGGGAAACTTGCACGAGGGAGTGCTAGGATTTAAATTCTTGCAGCAGCTCAAGACAAACAAATTCTCCCATCAACTTAAGTATCAGAAAATTGAACCCTAGCTTATCAAGCATATTTTTTCATGCCAGACATCCTGTAAAGCATCATATATACTTTCTCTCATATTCAATTGCTAGAACTACTTTGAAAATGAAATATGCACAAGCAGTACCACCTTGGCACCGTTTCAAAGAAAAAAAGTCTCAAACTCTGTAAACCCTACCCAACAGCATGACTAAAAGAATAAGACTCTGGGAAAAATTCACCTCATTTGTGGCCATGGAGCCAATGGTGCATGCTTTGGGGGTGATGAAGCATATTCTATCCATATTGTTAAACAAACAATAGTGAATTCCATATCGCAAAAAACTTCATAGAATTGAGCTAAACCATGCTTTGACTTCTACAATGAGGTAAGCAATTCCTAGACAAAACCCATGGAATGGCACGCTTGGAAGCAAGTATCGGATTAATGGAAGAACCTCCACTACCATTCACCATCAAGTGCATAGGGACATCATGTATTCTGCTCATTTATAAATGGAAGTCGAGGATTCCAGCTTAAGAAACATATCACCAGAGTTTGGACACATCAAAGACAAATACAAGCAAGACTGGGAAAGGATTGACAGAGCCTTGTGTCGAAGCTAAGTTTATTACCATATCAAGAAATGGCAAGTGCTCTACAACAATGAACTTCAGCAGTAGTTTAATTCATCGACTTGTCAAGTTGCACTTTTGGACCCTCATTACTCAAAATATCATTTTTGCTTCTTTAAGTATAATGGGTTTCCTGCCCTCAATGAATCACATCGTACAGCAATTAAGCATTATCTGCAGAAAATGACTGGCAATATGCTCAAGAATCTAAGGGACTAAACTAACCAGTAATCAAGCACGTCCAATAAATTATTACTCGCTAAAGGGCAAATTACTGAGCTGCCGAGCTAGACAAATCACGATATTTCGAGAAACGACGAGGAAACACGCCTACCAGTCTGGGACACGCGGCGGATTCACCGTAGTCCCCGCGAGCACAGCTCTGCGCGAACTGCAAGGCCACCTTGCCGCCCATGGAGTGGCCGATCACGGCGTCCGGCCAAGCCCAGCCTCGAGACTTCACCAGATCGGCCAGATCCTTGGCGGCGCTGAACATGTCGTGAGGCGGGCCGAAGCCTCCCAGCTCGGCCGATCTCCCGTGGTTCCTCAAATCCACCAGGACCATCCTCCAATCTGCAAGCACCCCACAAGAGCATTGGGAAAAAAAAACAAGAAGAAGAAAAGAAAGACTCCAGTCCTCCACGAAACATTCACAGAAGAGAGAGAGAAAGGGTACCGGAGGGAGGGGAGGCGGCGGAGAGAGCGGAGGCCAAGGAGCGAGAGAAAGACCTCCAGTTCCTGCCGGAGCCCAGGAGGCCGTGGAGCACGAAAGCCGTCGGGGCGGCGGGATCGTCGCCGGAGGGAGGAGGGGGTACCTCTTCGTAAGCTAGGGTTTGCAGGGATCGGGCGGAGGAGGAGGAGGAGCTGGTTAGCAGGGACCGGTGGCGACTCGGTGAGTCGAGGAACCGAGTCAGGAGGCGGAGGGGCCGTTTGTTTCCTAGACTTCTGGCCATGGATGATGATCCCCCTCCCTTCGTGCTCGAGTGCGGAGGCTTCAGACTTGATTAGAGCTGTTGTGTATTTATGAATTGTAATTTGATTAAAGGGAAAGAAAAATTGCCCAGCTAGGCTGCTGAGAAAAAAATTCAACAAATTCAAAGACACCACCTCAGCAGGTGACGTGGCATGCGTTTCTTTTACTCGAATCCACTTGCAAATTGACAAATGTCCATAATGCCACATCATTAGTTGATGTGGAGTCAATGAAAAAAAAATTTCAAAATCTCGATTCTCTCTTCTCACGCATGGCTAGCCAGCTAAGACGAGCTATGGTCGCCGGATTTAAGGATGAGCCAAATTTGGACAAGCGATGATGGGACTGAAATGTTTCCATGGATGTTGCGGGAAGTATGCAAAAGAAGTAAAGAAGCTTCTCTTTTTGATTTTTTGAGAGGTGCCAAGGTTGGGATGAAGCAAAGAATTTGTTTGAAAACCTCATGTGATATTTCGAAATTGACAAAACCATTTATCTATATCAAATGTTAGATAATTTGGTCTTATCTCAGGTTACACATATGCAAGGACTCCATCACCACTAATAGATCATGAAGTATGGAGTGAAAGACTAAATAAGAGTAGAAGAACCTTAATGGAGTTGAACAAGTCAAAGAATAGCTCATGTGGTCATGATCATACTTATGAAGATAAAGTGGAAGGTAGTATGTAAGTCAACTGTTGGCAATAAGCTTTGGTAGACCAACACGTCCCTAATAAGTGGTTCGCTATATCACTTGAGCAATTAGGTTTTATTGAGAGTGATTGTAATTTCTTTTGAGAAGTGTATGAGTATTGTAGTAGTGCTTAGGATTAGTAGTGTGATCTTTTGGGTTTAGGTAGAAGCAGCACGAGTTACATTGTAACCTCTCAAAGAATTATTAGTGAAATCCAACTTGTTGGTGCCTATTAATCTAGGAGAATGGAATAGATTTGGTCTCAGCCAAATAACTATAAGACTTGCATGCAACTTTTCTATCTTTCTCTATTTATTTCCAAATTTATTTGATAAGGGCATGCTATACTTGATATCATCCATTTACTCTCACAAATATGAGACTACTCTTATATTCATTAAACTTGATTTTAACTAATTCCAAAAAAATTATAAGTTTAGTTTATCAATCTATTCACTCCGTAATAGGTTGCATATTTAGCTATAAGAGAGGCTTCCATGGATGAACCGTCATCTGTGGGTGGCGCCTTGCTTGTCCATGGCGCCAAATCTGGCATGGGAGCCATCTACACTCGTGGCCATTACCCAAATCTAGCCAAACACAAGATGGTGACTCAACATGACACTGCAACAATAGGGGGAGGTGCGAAGGTTGGTTCCATTGAAACACAGACAAAATCGTTGAAATGTCATTTGAAAATGTTACATCATGGACAAACGGGACTGATGATGGCCATGGACGAGCAACAAACAGATCTTTCTGGGCAACAAAGCAAAGATGCTCCAGATTTCTTGGAGAGAATTTTCATTTTTTATTTATTTAATTTTCAACTCAATTCACATGTGTCAATCATGATGGGATGTAAGTGAAAAAAAGTACACACTACATTAGTTGCTCATGTGGCTTTGAAACCACTCCATATTTTTTTCGTAAGTACTCTCGTCAAGATTGACTAGTTGGAAAGCTCCGCGATACCTTTATATATCTAAGTCTGTGGATATCTTTGTAACTATAAGAGCATGAGTATAATTTGTTTTGTGAAAAATTGACTATCTAAAAACATTTTTCTTATTTTTCAACGTTCTAAGGCGAGGAAATATTGGCTGCAGCTTTGACTCCAGTGTGGCTTCCTCCGAGTCCATTCACCGGGCGACACGTGTCGCCCGGCAGCCACGCTGGAGTCAAAGCTTTGGCCCTTTTATTTTCGTAGATATTGCGTAACCGAATATTGGCTGCAGCTCTCAAAAGTTTCTCTCTCCTCCTGCATGTCTTGTCCTGTCTTTACTGTTTTGCAACTGCAAGGAGCCGAACTCTCGGAAGGAAATATTTCCTTCGTGGCTTCACATCTCACGAAATTTTGAACGCAACTCTCTCTCTCTCCCTTTCTCCATTGAACCGATCTCCTCCGTTCTTTGCTTTTCCTCCGACAAACGAGGGAGGCCGCCGTCCGACGAACCATGCCGCCTTGAATCTCTAGCTTTTGTGCTCGGCGGGTGTGGGTGGTGAGGGTGGTCTCGGCTATTTCGAGCTCGATGGTGAGCCGTCGAGATCCTCGGTGCGCTCCATTGCTGCTTTGCTCTTTGCTCTTCCTCCAACGGACGAGGGAGGCCGCGGTCCGGAACCACGCCACCTTGAATCTCTGGCTTTTGTGCTCGCGGGTGTGGGTGGTGAGTGGGGTCTTGGCTATTTCGAGCTCGGTGGCGAGCCCGTCCAAATCCTTTTCTTTTGAATGTAAGTGTTTCTTTCTTCCTTTATTATTGCCATAAAAGGGTGTTGCACGTATTTGCTAGTAATGATGTTGCACGTATTTGCCCGTTCAGATACTGAGAGTCGCACACGAATCTGCCCACGCGTGGCAGAGCACGGTCTGCATCCCGATCGCCGAGCGGGCGAGCGGGTGAGCAGCAACCAGCTGCTCGATCTTGTCTGCTTCTTCCCTCTCCACCAGCTGGGTCGCGTCGCCCTTTTCATCTGGACCTTCCTCTGCGTGCCCCCGCCTGACTCCAACTATTACTCCTACGTCTCCGACGACTCCTCCGACTCCGACGATGACGGCAGCAGCAGTAGCAGCGAAACCACCGTCTTTTACGACGACTACAGCTACGACTTGCATTCCGCTTGATTGATCCGGGTTCCTCACCACCCAACCCTTGTTTTTGGGTTGGTCTATGTTTTGTGTCTCTTTTCTGTTATACAGATAGTTTCTGCGTTTTCTTTATTTCGTTTTTTTTGTGAATTTTTTTTTTCCTTGGGGGAGGCTCTGGTGGAGATTTATTGTATTTATAGTGTTTTATTAATATATATGGCATCCGGGTTTTCATTCTTGTTTTCTCGTGATTTCATTTATCTTGGTGAGCGACTGGATTGAATGGGGTTCGGTTAATTTGGGATTGGAGGTGACTATATCGAGTTTGGTTTTTCAGTATTGGTCTTGCTGATAATTACCTGTCTAGATTGGTGAAATTGGCTGACCTTATCTGCTGCATTGCCTTACAGGGCATATAATAAGAACCACAATTGGTGGTCGAAATGGTCAATCTAGGTAGGTTTGAGGGAATGAGGCTCAAACGTCGCAAACCTCCTGGAAGCACCCCTTCTTCTCTCCAAGGAATAGTAAATTTTAGCAGAACCCTATTCAAAATAGAATGTAACAGAATAAAATAAAATGAATGATTAATATAATAAAAAATCTCATAGAACACATGCTCCATTCTCCACGTCATTGAGAAACTAGCAATGGTATGTCCAAGTTATTCATCCGTGACTCAAGTTTCGATTTGCGCTTTATCTGATCAATGAAGTAAGGAAAATAATTTATCACTTGGGATTTACTTATGTTTAGTCACGTGAAGTGGATTTTGCAGTTTAAGTGACTTATAGTGTCGTGTGAGGCTCACATAGATGAAGTATATAAAGCTTCAAGTTTTCTAATTTGATCAGGTGTTTCTTTTTTCTGTATTGTGATGCATTATCTATGTTGGTTGATTTACGACAACCCGTGCTTCAATTTTTCGTCATTGTGAAATGTCCTAAGTAGTTGCGCAACAAAACCGGTTCCATAACGTCAAAGATGTCAAGGAGAGGAGCCAAAAGTTTCCAAAAACAACGACATTATCTTTGCAAAGGGCTATAGCAACTCCCAAGTTTCTCAAAACCACCAACTTAAGGTGGGTAGCTATTAGATATGTTGCTATCGTATTAGCTTTATTCTCAAAAAGAAAGCATTGTTCCTTAGGGTAGACGTAAATTGTAATTAGGGAGAATCGCATCTCTTTATCTGCCTGACTTCTTCACAATGAACTAGCATCAATAAATATAACATTAAATACCACATTTAATCCACCAAGTCATTTCAAAGTCATTAAACCACTAGCATCAACAAGAAAAGTAAAAGCTGAACATAGTCACAAATTGAGTTTACTTATAATAGCCGTACACAATATAAAAGCCCCCATCTAAAGGTCATTAAACCACAATACAAGTTGCCGTGCTCTCCCCCCCCCCCCCTCCAGGTGCAATCATCTTCATTCTCCAAAAGGAACAAAATTAGAGGGCCACCAAAAAACTACATAAAAAGTTCCTAGCCCAAATCAATTAGGCTAGAAAACAGGCGTGCGTTCACATGTCTAAAGACAAATAAAATTACCTAAGCTAGCAACATTCAATTTCAACCACCTACTTTTTCTGGATAAGTAGTGCTAATAAAATAACAAATAATAAACAAACAAAAAATAGCGAGGCATTTAGCTTCTTTAGCAAATGCTTAATGTCTTTCATGTCATCTTCAAGTTTTACGGGGGAAGCCTTCATAATAGAAAGCACATCATTTGTAGGGTGACACCAAGCAAATAATTCACATTTTTTATCCTCACAATTGTAGTAGAGCTTCTCTTTGTTGCTTGTAGACTCCGAAATTCTCACGGCAACACGCTTGCCACAATCACACATTTTATTTTGAAAGGTGAGTTTGCTTGAAGTACCCTTACCCTTATTCACACTGGATGACGACATGATATACTTGCAAGGCAATGCAGCAGATAAGGTCAGCCAATTTCACCAATCTAGACAGGTAATTATCAGCAAAACCAATACTAAAAAACCAAACTCGATATATTCACCTCCAATCCCAAATTAACCGAACCCCATTCAATCCAGTTGCTCACCAAGATAAACGAAATCACAGAGAAACAAGAATGAAAACCCAGATGCCATATATATTAATAAAACACTATAAATACAATAAATCTCCACCGGAGCCTCTCCCAAGGAAAAAAAAATTCACAAAAAGAACGAAATAAAGAAAACACAGAAACTATCTGTATACCAACCCAAAAACAAGGGTTGGGTGGTGAGGAAGTTACTGTACAGGAAACCCACCCGGATCAATCAATCGGAATGCGAGTCGTAGTTGTAGTCGTCGTAAAAGACGGTGGTTTCGCTGCTGCTGTTGCTGCCGTCGTTGTCGAAGTCGGAGGAGTCATCAGAGATATAGGAGTAATAGTTGGAGTCGGGCAGGGGCACACAGAGGAAGGTCCAGATGAAAAGGGCGATGCAACCCAGCTGGTGGAGAGGGAAGAAGCAGACGAGATCGAGCAGCTGGTCGCTGCTCACCCGCTCGCTCGCTCCGCGATCGGAATGTAGACCACGCTCTGCCACGCGCGGGCAGATTTGTGCGCGACCCTCAGTATCTGAACGGGCAAATACGTGCAGCATCATTACTGGCAAATACGTGCAACACCATTTTATGGCAATAATAAAGGAAGAAAGAAACACTTATGTTCAAAAGAAAAGGATCTGGACGGGCTCGCCACCGAGCTCGAAATAGCCGAGACCCCACTCACCACCCGCACTCGGCGAGCACAAAAGCCAAAGATTCAAGGCGGCGTGGTTCGTCGAACCGCGGCCTCCCTCGTCTGTTGAAGGAAGAGCAAAGAGCAAAGCGACAATGGAGCGCACCGAGGATCTCAACGGGCTCACCACCGAGCTCGAAATAGCCGAAACCACCCTCACTGTGACGGCCCGAGTGGCGGTGCGCGGGGAGGAGGGTCGGCGGTGCGTCCGCACCTCGGTCCCCGGACGTGCGCAAGGAAGGGGTCCTCTCCCTCTTGTCCCACATCGCTTAGGGGGGGAGTCTTGGGCCAATTTATAATGGCTTGGGCCTCTTTAACTGTGTAACGCATTTCACGTACGCTTCCGCTGTGCTAAAAACAAAGCCGTGAGGGAGGACAGGCCGGAAGTTCCGGGCCTCCAAAGCGGACAATATTGGGTTGGGATGAGGGTGGCCGGAGTCCACACCTCTACCCTAGACAACGCGTTTTAAAGCCGTGAGGACTTAGTGTCCAAAGCGGATAATATTACACAGTGGGGCCCGGGTTGTTACAAGTGGTATCAGAGCCGACTCCCGACCGCGTGTGGGGCCACAGCGAGGACGTTATGCTCCCAAGGGGGGAGAGTGTGACGGCCCGAGCGGCGGTGCGCGGGGAGGAGGGTCGGCGGTGCATCCGCGCCTCGGTCCCCGGACGTGCGCAAGGAAGGGGTCCTCTCCCTCTTGTCCCACATCGCTTAGGGGGAGTCCTGGGCCAGTTTATAATGGCTTGGGCCTCTTTAATTGTGTAACGCGTTTCACATACGCTTTCGCTGCGCTGAAAACAAAGCTGTGAGGGAGGACAGGTCGGGAGTCCCGGGCCTCCAAAGCGAACAATATTGGGCTGGGATGAGGGTAGCCGGAGTCCACACCTCTACCCCAGACAACGCGTTTTAAAGCCGTGAGGACTTAGTGTCCAAAGCGGACAATATTACACAATGGGGCCCGAGTCGTTATAAGTGGTATCAGAGCCGACTCCCGACCGCGTGTGGGGCCACAACGAGGACGTTGTGCTCCCAAGGGGGAGAGTGTGACGGCCCGAGCGGCGACGCGCGAGGAGGAGGGTCGGCGGTGCGTCCGCACCTCGGTCCCCGGACGTGCGTAAGGAATGAGTCCTCTCCCTCTTATCTCACATCCTTAGGGGGGAGTCCTGAACCAGTTTATAATGGCTTGGGCCTCTTTAACTATGTAACGCGTTTCACGTACACTTCCGCTGCACTGAAAACAAAGCCGTGAGGGAGGACATGCCAAGAGTCTCGGGCCTCCAAAGCGGACAATATTGGGCTGGGATGAGGGTGGCCGGAGTCCACACCTCTACCCCAGACAACGCGTTTTAAAGCCGTGAGGACTTAGTGTCCAAATCGGACAATATTACACAATAGGGTTTGGGTCGTTACACTCACCACCCGCACCCATAGAGCACAAAAGCTAGAGATTCAAGGTGGCATGGTTCGTCGGACGGTAGCCTCCCTCGTTCGTCGGAGGAAAAGCAAAGAACGGAGGAGATCAGTTCAATGGAGAGAGGGAGAGAGAGAGAGTTGTGTTCAAAATTTCGTGAGATGTGAAGCCACAAAGGAAATATTTCCTTCCCGAGGAGTTCAGCTCCTTGCAGTTGTAGAACGGTAAAGGCAGGACAAGACATGCAGGAGGAGAGAGAAACTTTTGAGAGCTGCAACCAATATTCGGTTACGCTAATATCTACGAAAATAAAAGGGCCGAAGCTTTGACTCCAGCGTGGCTGCCGGGCGACACGTGTCGCCCTGTGAATAGACTCGAAGGAAGCCATGCTGGAGTCAGAGCTGTAGCCAATATTTCCTCGAGGAGTTCGGCTCCTTGCAATTGCAAAACAGTAAAGACGGGACAAGACGTGCAGGAGGAGAAAGAAACTTTTGAGAGCTGCAGCCAATATTCAGTTACGCCAATATCTACGAAAATAAAAGGGCTGAAGCTTTGACTCCAGCGTGGCTGCCGGGCAACACGTGTCGCCCAGTGAATGGACTTGGAGGAAGCCACGCTGGAGTCAGAGCTGTAGCCAATATTTCCTCGAGGAGTTCGGCTCCTTGCAGTTGCGGAATAGTAAAGACAGGACAAGACGTGCAAGAGGAGAGAGAAACTTTTGAGAGCTGCAGCCAATATTCGGTTATGCCAATATCTATGAAAATAAAAGGGCCGAAGCTTTGACTCCAGCGTGGCTGCCGGGTGACACGTGTCGCCCGGTGAATGGACTCGGAGGAAGCCACGCTGGAGTCAGAGCTGCAGCCAATATTTCCTCTTCTAAGGCAAGCAAGTCAAATGGAGAATTTTTTACATAGCTAGCAGAAAATTTTGCTTAAATTTAGGAAAATTATTTCCTCTTTAAAAAAAAAAATCAAAAATCACTTTTCAAAATGTGATTAGACTTGATGCTAGAGTATGGAAACTCACGCCCATGCTTAGGCCCATCGAGGTTGGGCCCAAGTCCTTGTTCTTGTGCTTGAGTTCCCAATGGTTGGGCTCGAGAAACCCCTACTCCCTTGCTCGAAACCTTGTTGGCCAACTATTTGCTTAGTCTTCAGCGCTCAAGCCGGGGTCCTCGGCACTTGGGCCTTGGACCCGGTGGTTGGGCTTAGGCCCCTTGAGATTAGACCAAAGACTTTGGCCCTATTCTTGGGTCTTCAGCAATTGTGCTAGCTATAACATGTGTAAAATTCAATGATGTAGCATTTCTTATCCCTTTTCAACAGAGTAATGATCGGTGAATTTCTTACCTATTTTCAAATGGTTTGGTAACTTTTTATTGCACATGTGCAGCTAAATTTGGCTTGTTCAGCTTCTCTTATGGAACACATATAAGATGAAGCAATTCAAATATGTTTTTCTTGTGTACAATGTGAAGAATTGCTATTAATCTGTAATTTCTCCCTCTATTAGTATTTCTCAAGCAAATTATCAATAAAATCCTAAAAATATTGTACCTATTTCAATTGTTCCAATGAAATCTTAATTCTTTATGTGAAATTTTAATGTATTTTTTTTCGGTCAATCAGATTAAAGCTCAATACTTAAGGGATCACAAAGTGAGGAGGGAGGGAGGGTTAGTGTCCCTTTGCTAAATACGTTTTTGAACTTCTAACAAACGAGAGGGAGAGGGGGAGGGAGAGGGAGAAGTGGGGAGAGAGAGAGGGTGCACGAGGGAGAGAGAGAAAGTGGCCGGGCTTGAAGGCCTTCTGTGATGGGCTCCCCACTTCATTCTTCATGGGTCAAATCCTCTAAGTCAATTAATCTGGGCCTCTCCATTTTATGAGATTGGGCTGATGGGCTTAGACTTCCAAGGCCAGAAGAGCCAATTGGACATGATTTTTTGGATGGGGTTCATAAGCTGGACTTCAATGGATTTGATTGGGTCAAAAGTAATGGATCTGATGCTGGTGTGAGTTGGTGGGTTTCATAGAATTGAACCAGGCCGAAAGGCTTAAGAGATGAGGCCAAACTATGCCTAATTGGACACACACACACACACACTCTCTCTCTCTCTCATTATTATTTTGTTCTTTTTACTATTTTTTTTTTACAAGATTACATTTTTGCCTTGTTGAGGAAAATTCAGATGTCAACATTCCCATCCCCTATATGAAAGGAGTTATGAAAATTGAACTTCCACTAAAGTTGAGTACACCCTAGTCAAGTTGCCAAAGTTGAGAGCCATGAAATGGTGCAGCTTAGCTTGCCGCAATTTAAGTTAGTTTCTTCCACAGATTTATCAAGGTCATGTGAGCAAGACGTGTCAACTTGTTGATCACGTGTTTCTTCAACACTCGTCTGAAATCCATTTTGATGTTTTCTAGTGCAAGGAGGCCTTGGCTTCAGTTGCAGACTTTGGAAAGAAGTGTTGAAATATATTTGTGGATATTAATCAATAGTTGTAGGTGATCATAAATAATGAAATTAGGATTTCGCCAGCATCTCTCATATTCTAAAAATAGAACATCTATATACAATTTTATAAAAGTTATCAAGTAAAGATGTAGCCTTTTAACTATTTCCTCTATCAAAGACTTTAAAATATTTATGATCACCTATATTGAGCCGACGACAAGCTCATTATTCTGCCTTCCCCTTTATGGAATTGACTGTCGTCAACTAGAATTAGATTTCTGAATGTTTAATGAGCATTGATTGACACCTTCAACATTCACGAGCGAGGGGGCGTTTTCTGTTAAATATGAAGAGAACAAGCTAGTGATGATCCTCTGATGTTAGCTTGTCTTCTTCTTGTGTTGTTTGCCATTTGTTTGCGCTCTCCAATCATGTATTGTTCTTTGGAATTGACAATCAAGAGCAACCATTTTCAGTTTCGATCTTTCCTTTTGTTTCTTTTCTCGAATTATCATATGTTCTGCACCGCGCCCTCATGCCAGAACATCGGGGGCGTCTTCATCTAGTGTGTGCACGAGGAGTTTGTTCTGAATTTCTTAATTGTTTTGAATTTCCTAATCTAGCAATTCCAAAGTTCTTGGACTTGTCCATGGAGCCTAGAAATATACATCAGGATGTTTTTCAGAATGAATTCTGTAGCCTGGGATCTATGAGCTGCTGTCAAATGGGAGCACAACCATATCAACAGTGAAAACTTTACATATTGATTGAGAGACCGTCTGTTTCGGAGACTTGTAGCCATGGATAATCCCCTTTGTGTTGGAGTTCGGTGGCTTCATACTAAATTAGAGTCGTATCTGTGTGTGGCAACTGCATCTTCCTCATCTGGAGCTGTTGGTTTAGTGAGGATTTGAACTACTTCTCTGTCTCCTATTTGAAAGGGGTTATGATTACCAAACTTCTGCTGGAGTCCTCACTAAGCCGCCAAAGTTGAGCGTTGTGGGCTGGTGTAGTTTAACTTGTCCCAATTCAAGTTAGTTTCCACATGGTTTATCAAGGTTATGTGAGAAAGATGTGCCAACTTTGTGATCATGTGTTTCTTAAGCCCTTGTCTGAAGTCTGGTTTGATGTTGCCTGGTATAAAGAGGCTTAGGGATTGCGGACTTTGGAAGAAAATTGCACATGTTATATTTAAGCTACTCTAGCTTGAGGAAAGTGTTGATATATGTTTATGGATAGTAATTGATAATTAGTATATGGTGATAAACGTAGAAATTAGGATTTAATTAGTGTCTCTCATATTCTGTGAATGGAACCATAAATGTACTCTTTTGTCAAGTTACTGAGTTAAGAAATAAGCTTTAACTATTTTGTTTCTATCAAGGATGTTAAGATATTTACAATCACCATCATAGAGCAAGAGACGATCCCATTATTCTGCCATCCGCCTTGATTTCTTTCTTCGATATGATCGACTTTTAAGCTAGGCTGCTAAATTTTTTCTGTTCAACGAGCATTGATTGATGCCTTCAACATTCATGAGCGAGGGGGCGTTTTCTGTCAATTGTGAAGAGAACAATAGGCTAATGATGTTACTCGTCTTCTTCTTGTGTCATTTGTTATTTGTTTGTGCTCTCAAATCATGTATTGTTCTTCAGAATCGACAATCAAGAACAACCATTTTCAGTTTCGATCGTTTCTTTAATTTCCTTTCCTCAATTTAGAGTTTTTCCGTTCAACAAGCATTGATTGATGCCTTCAACGTTCATGAGCGAGGGGGCGTTTTCTGTTAATTGTGAAGAGAATAATAGGCTAATGATGATCCTGATGTTAGCTCGTCTTCTTCTCGTGTCATTTGTTATTTGTTTGCGCTCTCAAATCATGTATTGTTCTTCGAATTCAACAATCAAGAACAACCATATTCAGTTTCGGTCGTTTCTTTTGTTTCCCTTCCTCACATTGTCATAGATTCCATGCCGTCATGGTGGCACATTGGAGGCATCTACATACATCTACTATTTTGTGCAAAAATATTTTGTGCTAAACATCTTAATCTTGCATTTCGAAAGTTCTTGGACCTGTCCATGGAACTTAAAATGATAGCACTCTCACCTCTAACCTCTTGTTCCAGTTTCTCGTTTCCATTCTGCTCTTCTCCTCATTCCTCTCTCTGCTTTCTTTGATAATTCTGATACCATGTTTAAATGCCGGAGTATTTGCTCTTTCCATTTACTTCTTGTCCTGCCATTCTTTTCCGGATTAGACAATACTCGAGCTGACATTTATCCAACTACAGGCCTTCCTAATAAATGGATAGCCAATTATACAGATCGGACTTCTGGCTTGTCGCCCATTCTCGTGAATAGACACAATGGATCGGACACAGCATTTGCATGTGCCTTCTACTTGGATGAACACAGGGAAATTTACTATTTCGGCATTCTTATTGCTGGCGCTGCTGACAAGAAATTTGACGTGATTGTAGATCTCATACAGGTGTGGTCAGCTAATCGAGACAATCCGGTTAGTACCGACGCCAGATTGGAGCTCATGGTGGAAGGAGGTTTGGTACTGACAGATGTTGACTGGTCTGTGGCTTGGTCTACCAACACAAAGGGTAAGTCTGTTGCGGGCATGAACTTGACAGACACCGGCAATCTTGTGCTCTTTGACAAGAAAAATGCCATAGTGTGGCAATCCTTCGATTACCCTACGGACTCACTTGTCGTTGGGCAGAAATGACCTCAAATAATTTTCAAATGAATAGGACCGAACGAGATTTACTTTCATTTTTGCTGACTTCTAGTGGTTTATTTGCCCAGCCAAAGACTAATCGTCCACAGGTGTATTACTCTTTCAGGATAAATTTTCTGGACACAAAGTGATGACACCAATTACATTGAATATGTTGAAGGAGCTTTGGTATTGTTCACGAATTCCATAAGCAATAGCTCTGTGATTACTGGTATTGATTCACCTGTGCGGTTCTTGAATTTTGAATCTGATGGACATTTGGCATCATATCAAAGGGATGGATCTCTCATGAGGTCGAGAGATGGATCTAACTGGCGTAAGAGAGATGATCTTCTCAGTCCAGGTAATAGGGATTGTGATTATCCAACGGTCTGCGGTAAATATGGAATTTGTAATCCCGATGGGCAGTGTCGCTGTCAAGCATCAAGCGAGGGGACGACTACTTCAAGCCAGTGAATGATAGTAAATTTTAAACTTGGGTGTGTGGAAACCATTCCTTTGTCTCGCGAAGCTTCACAGTTTCAACCCTTTTTGGAGCTGGATGACACTTCTTACTTCATCTATAACGAAGACCCGCAACTTACCCCAGATCTGGCAAACATAGATAAGGAGAGTTGCAAAAAGGCCCGTGCCAACAACTGCCCAAGCACAGCAGCTTTTTTCATAAATGATTCAGGTTCTTGCCACTTAGTATCTCAAGTATTTTGGCTTACATACTTAGAACAAACTCCTAACCATTCCATTGCTTTTATTAAAGTACAGAATCGCAAAAAGTCGAACATTCTTGTGGTATTACTACTCAGTTGCAGCACTGGGTCAGGGTGCGCATGATAAAATTTCTACTTCTCTATTTCTCTATTTCCTTTCCAAGGAATGGGCAACAGTAAATCCATTTGGTAACATAATTTGATTTTTCTATTTTTGAATAGAATTAGATTTCTATTCCAGAAATAGATTTGAAGAAAAATCGAATCTAAAATTTTTAACTTTCAGGTTTCGAAATAGAAATTGAGAAATCAATTTCTGGTCAAAAATCAATTTCTGTTTTAGAAATTTTGTCATGCGCACCCTCATTGTTTTGGTCATTCTTTATGCGGTCAAAAAAATTCTAGCTCTTAGGAGGCAAGAAGTCGATGAAGTTAAAGAGGACTACCTAGAACAATTGCCTGGACTGCCTACAAGGTTCACTTTGATTTAGTAGCAGTCACTGAGGGTTTTAGTGAGAAGCCTGGTAATGGGGTTTTGGATCTATTTTTAAAGGTACTCTAATCGATGGCACAAAACAATGAAACACCTTGACGAGGCACGCCAAATCAAAAAATCTTTTCTAGCTAAGGTTGAAACTATTGGCAACATTTATCATGTCAACTTGGTGAGACTCATTGGACTTTGCACCACAAAGTTTCATAGGCTGCTAATCAATGAGTACATGTCCAATGGTTCTCTAGATTAGTGGATCTTTCGCAAATCGGAAGGGTCGTTTTTGCTTGACTAGAGAATGAGGAGGAAGATCACTTATGATATAGTTAAGGGCCTAAATTATCTCCACGAAGAATGCAAATGGGAGATAGTTCACATGGACATTAAACCCTAGAATATTCTCTTGAATAAAAATTTTAATGCTAAGGTTGCTGATTTTGGCTTGTGTAAATTGCTCGATAGGGACCAAAGCCAAGCGAAGACTACAATGAGGGAAACTCCTGGATATATGGCCCCAGAGTGGCTAAGCGGAATAACTATTGAGAAGGAGGATGTCTACAGCTTTGGGGTGATAACTCTGGAGATAGTTTGCGGAAGAAAGTATTTAACAGCTCTCCGAATGAAAAGACTAGTATCTACAGAGAAAGGCTCAAGAAGGGCGGCTGTCATATATGGTTGACAACACTTGTGAGGATCTACAACTAAATCGACCCCAAGTGGTCAATATGATGAAGATTGCTGCATGATGCTTATAAGGTGATTTTTCAAAGAGGCTTCTATGTTGGTGGTCATCAAGGTTTTGGATAAAGATATGGACATTCCAAATGATCTAGGTTATGACTTTTCACATCACACCTTGAATATTGATGTAAGGGTTGGTCAGGAGAATGTTGATTTTGGTGCTACAAATTCTCTGTTATCATCAATTCTATCTCATCCAGAGTGATCTTATATTTAATGTTGCTTCTATTTCTCTTTTATAGTATCATTTCGTTGTCAGTTTGCTGAACTGCATTGTAATATTCTTGGTGAGTATGACGGAACAAAAACCATTTCCTCCTATAAATTTGTACATGTCTACTTATTTTTGTGGATAGTGAATTCAAAAGATGATGTTCATTCTATTCGTTAAATTGCATCTCCATAGACAGCAATTATGTTTTAGTTTTATTTTTTAAATTATGTTTTAGTTAAAGTACCTAAAGTGAGGCGATTTTTCTTTTCTTGGCGAGGACCCTTCTTATGCAAAGGAAATGCAGGAGTCACATGGCAAGAAGGAACTGAACGTAGCGAATTTAGTTATTATCACCGCCAGAAATTGCCATCTATGGAAAACCTGTTGATCTTCGTAGGCAATTTTGTGTCACTTGAAATTTTGTAGTGCGCAAGAAAGAAACACCTGAATCTCTGTTCATGAAGCTGATCTAGATTCCTACAATCGCATTCCCGGCTCTGGTGTTGGTATCGTTCTATTTGGAGTCAGAAGCTGTAGCACTGCCCTTTTCTCTCCTCCAGTAAAACTGTAACCTTGCCATCTAATTACTAAGGTAATGACAGAGTGAAGCGCTAGCAACAAGAGCTCAACACAAGTGATAAAACCAAAATAAATTTAAGAGAATGCATCAAGTCATGGAGAACTCTTTCAAAGAACGTTGTAACCAAGAGATAGTTATATTCGTCGATACAATAGTAAAAGATACAGACTGTGAATCACATAAAAAAGCACACAGAGAACATAAGATGAGCCCTATTGCACAGGCTCTACGATTACTAGTTTCAAATAGCAAAGTTTCTGAAAGATTCCAAGATAGTTAGCTACGACCTTGTAAAAGGAAACTCATTCTTTTGTTCATTCTGCTTTCTTGAGTCTGACCGTACTGCGGGTTGCCTAATTGCACTGAGATGTTCTTGATAAGATCCATGGTAAGGTGACCCTTCTTCCCTACTACTGCAATATGTCATATATCTCTCCCTTCGCTTCGAATGTTCTTTGATAGAGGTCTGAATTACAGCATTGATGTCTTCAGCATTCATGGGTGAAGGAGTGGTGCGACGAAAATCGGCCATTGATGATGTTCTTAATTTTGACGATGCTGTCAGTTTTCTTTTTTTTTTTTTTACTTTTTTTTTTCAGATTCCTTCTTGTTAACTTATACGAATAATGTTTGCTCACTGTCATTAACAATCAAGACAGAATTCTCTAACTTCGATGTTTACGTTCCGCTCTCGAATCTTTATAGATTTTGTGCCGTCTATCCGCACATAGGGGGCATCTATTTAGAAAATATAAGATTTTCTGAATATCTGGATCCAAACAATTCTGAGTCCTGGGACTTCTCAATGGACCTTAAAATAAAGCCAGTTTCACCTTTAACATCGAAGTTGGGTTTCCCATTTTAATTTTTTCTGTTCTCATTTATTTTCCTGATTTGTCTGATCATTCAATATCATATTCACACACTGCCGCCTTCATCTTATCCTTTCCTTTCTTCTGCTACCATCCTTTTTCAATTTAGTCGATGCTCAATTTTAAGATTATCCAACTGCAGGCCTTTCTGCTAATTGGGATAGCCACGACGCATGCTGATAATTCTGTGAGGTTCCTCTATGCTCTCTCTACCTTGATGCCCATTCTTTTGCGATGACCCAATGTCTTAGGCTCTACATTCACTTGTGGATTCCACGTCCACTTTGGCTGCCCAGGAGATTACTGTTTCGGTCTTTTTATTGTTTAAAGCAACAAAGGAATGTGATGGTGTTAATGATGATTCAACTTCAGTATAGGTGTGGTCCGCTCTTGGCGCAAGGAGACTCGGTAGTAGCAGATGTTGATGGATCTATGGCTTGGTCTATTGATGTGTGATGGGGATGTGTTTTGAGACAATGGAATTTTCTTTATAGATAATAACCACCACCAAAACATAAAAGACATGCTACTAGCCTAGGATTAGAATAGTGGTGCATGAAATTTACCACCAAACCCTAAATAAACCCACCAGCCAAGGATAAAAGATTTCGAAATGGAAATTCGCTCACTTGAAGAAAATATCATATATCTATCAAATTCAAGTCTTGTAAACTTTACAAATGAAATCACACCTTTATTTATAGAGCAATTCTGCTAAACAAAAGAAAGTGACTCTTGGAATCCTAGAAACCAAGAGAACTGTTATTCACATAATAAAGACTCTTGAAACCAACGATAGACATTAAACTCATAAAACCAGGACCAAATGCATAGTAACTAATATCAGACTCTAAATTTGTCCACCAACCTTGGAAGCTGAATAGTCACTTTACAAGATTAGCAAATATCCATGGAAATCAACTAGAATAGCCTCTAGTCATTAGGTAGTTGGTTAGGAGTTTCAAAGTCGACAACAAACATATCAATTGACATATTGACAGTCGATTGACAACCATGAAATTGACAACTAGTCCATTGAATCGACAACTTCAACCTTGAAACCATGGAGTCAAATCGTAGCCAAAATTTGCCTTTCTTGCAAGATTAAGAATAGGGTTGTATTAATCGATGAAATATGAGTTGAGCTTGATAATTGTTGCATTGAACTTGATGTTTCCACACCATCTACCAACACTTTTGGTAGGGGCATGAATATAACCAATGCTGGCCATATAGTGTTTTTTTTTTCCCTAAAAGATCAACACTACGATGTGGTAGCCCTTTGATCACCCTACGGACTCTCTTCATCGTCGGACAGGAATTGAGGAAAGGCAAAAATGAACCCTCATGCGACCACTTCAGCCGAACTGGGTTTACTATCACTTTCCCTGAAGGTTTATGTGCACAGACAGATTGCTCTTCCGCAGATTAACTACCCTTTTCCTATAAATTTTCCTTTCCGGATTCAATTCATCTACGTAGTACATGAATTTGAAATTTGATAATATTTGAGGGGTATCAACAGGATGGAAATTGGCAGACCGTACCGGATGATCTTCTAATACAAGATTTCATGATGGCGGTCGTCCAATGGTTTGTGGGCAATATGGAATTTGTAATTTCGATGGACGGTGGTGTAGTCATCCAGCTTCAAATGGGGGAGACAACCTACTTCAAGCTAATAATTTTCAGAGATCCTAAGCACGGGTGTTTTGGAAGATTTTCTTTGTCCCGTGAAGCTTCTCAATTTCAAATCTTCTTGGAGTTAAGTGATATTTCTTACTTCATCTGCAGTTTGGATACCCAAAGCACCCCTAGATTTAGCAAAAACAGATGAGGAGAGTTGCAAAGAGGATCGTGCTCCTAATTGTTCATGCAGAGCAACTCATTTCCAACATAAATCAGACCGCCAGTATGTAATATCTTCGAGGATGCAAATGCAACAGCTTTGTGACAAACTTTTAAGCAAACTGAAAAGTCTTAATCCTTGATTCCTTGCATTTCCTATTATGTGACGATGTAATGCTATGTTCAGTATACAATGCGGCCGGACCAAATCGTCATTTTGGCTCCCATTGCAATGCCGGCGTTTGGTGAAGCTCCAAAGTAGGTCTACCCAAGGAAGGCCATTTTATTCCTTAATTCGGTAAAACAAACATAAAGTGACAATGAAAACTACCGAATGCTCTTGATATACTACATTGCATAACATCATGCTGCGTCAGCAAACTGTGTTTAGTCAAATGGATCTATCCGTGGGTCATGCTCACTAGCCATAAGCATTCCGGTGCACAGGCAGGTAGGGCACATGACCTGATTGCACCACAGAAATGTAGTTAGTCAAAATACCAGAAACCAAAATATAATAGAGATTTCCCTACTTTTAAATCAAGTTCAATGAGCAACAACTAAGCAGATTTACACTTTTGACCATTCTTGGTTTGCGAGTTAGATGATGAAATGCCAATGCATTTTTGAATAGCCCACTAAGTGCAGAAACTTAAGGCATGTTTCTGTTAAAAACAGCCATTAAGCCTGAGTTATCTATACCTAATGCAATTAAGCGACAGCTGCATTAAGCAACAGTTAAAACTGGAAACATAAAGTGCATGTATTAGATCCACAAAAAAATGTCTCGTGTACCTTCCCCGCCCCAGAGCAGTTTGGACACCTCTCGGTTTTGGGAACTTGAAGAGGGGAATCAGCAGCACCATTTACCAGAATGGGGTTCACACTCAAGCATACACCGCTTGCCGAACATCTGGCACAAGCCAAGTATCCTGCCATAAGATCACATAACATGTATCATGAAAATAATACGAGTCATTTCATAGAGAGCCAAAGAGAGAAACCACATCTTTGTAGGGGGCAAGCAATGCTAAGAAAAAAACTCAATGCTCTCAACCCTAGGTTCATATTTCGACTTATTACAAGATCTCCATTTGATTTGACAAATCAATGAACGGAGCATGCATTTGGTGGTATCACATAATGAATTACACTGTGGATCTTTATGAAAGACCGATCAGATTTTCCATGAAAAGCATTCAAATCACTTAAATCAAATCAAATTTCGAAACTTTATGAATGAAGACTTCAATTATGTACATGAGAGAGCAGACTCCATAAATTAGCTTAAATCTTCTGTTTTTCTTTTAACACAGTATTGCTTGAACAGCATAAAACCATATGCTAGTAGCAACTAAAAGTGAAAACTTTCCAAATCAGGTCAGAAGAAGAAGTAACACTAATATTTATCAGCAGATGTATGGTCGTACATGTTATTTGACAAACAACACTTACCTGTTCCATTGCAATATTTACACCTTTTCTTCTCTTGCTGCTCAACATTATTAGCTTCAATCAACATCAGGGTTGATATGACGCCAACAGCGCCACCAGAAAAAGATGCTACAATAGGATCGACCTGACTGATTCAGCAATAGGTGATATCAATAAACCAGCACAAGGAATCAAGAGTTACATCCCACATGTTTGTCTAATGTAAAATTAAATAAGTGAAAAATCAGAGGTTTCATCAGCTCCATTCTTAGCTTCATATGTTGATCAAGTACCTTAACTGCAAAGGCAAATGCATATTGCGTATGAAATCTTCATATGAGGTACCTCCCAAACCTAGTTTCAGCTCCAGCTGGCACAAAACATAAAACACAACCCAGTGCTAAGCAAAATCACACTTTGGGACTGAAAATTGAAAGTTTAACTACTTAGCTCTAAGAAGTAAATCAATCTTTTAGTAACTTACGGTTGGTGCGATGAGACCACCAAATAGGATGATTCCACCTATGAATGATAAGCTTGTCAAGTAGAGCTGTCTCAGTGTCTTCTGTGTCTGTCAAGCACAGATATGTTAGCACCAAAGAAAAGCTAATAGCTGGGCGACCATGGTGAATAAGAGAAATGGAAGAACGAAGAACATAATAACTAGTGAAGCATTTCTCCCATATATAATCCATAACTAACTTCCAGGATGAAATATTGATCATTTTCCACAAAAGAATAATGTCAGACTAAACAGAATTAGACTTGGAAGGTTCCTTTTCTGGAATTTTTGGAGTTGACATCCTGAAACATTCTTGCACGCAACTGGTCCAGGGAATCTTACATACTCCAGGCCAAAAAAAGTACAGTACTTTTTTGACTTGATAGCTCGAACCATTCTCACATACACCAAGTGCACGTGTATGCAAGCATGGATGCCGGATCTAGTGGAGCCCATGAGGGACAGCGCTTGATCCAGGATCTTTCTTGCTTGCTGGGTGGACAATGCACCTAGTTTGAGCGTGACTTTTAAAATCTGTCAATCAGGTGGTACCTACCATGTGAGGGAGAAAAGGGATGGAAGATGGAATATCAGGCATCTCATCTGCTTCCTCCACACCATTCTCGTTAATGACTTTCACACTTTTGTTCGTTGCTGAACTCGCAGTCTCCTTACCTAGGAAAATGCATGCAAAAAACGATAGGAAGTCCAGTAAACCACAAGTTGATTGTGAGCGCAGCCAAGTTAACAGCCACCACAAAACCTGATGAAATGAAATACCAAAAGAATGCACAAAATAGAGCCTTCAAACATTTGAAGAAACATTACCTCCTCCATGAGAAGAAAAATTTTATTACGCCTACTCCTAATGTTGTCTTGAATTTCCCGCAACTGCATCTGCACGAAATCCTGCACAGTCTCGGGCCCTTCTATGATGCAGAAATTGCTGCAGAAAACTAACTTGTCTTAGGAACTATAAAAGTAGCAGCATTAACAATCACCTTCACCCATTAAATTTCCATTACATGATTAAGAAAAGAACAGCAGAAAAGAAGATAAAAACTTTTCAATAGAGAGACGTTCGAAGTAGTCACATTTTCCGCAGAATTGATATGGAATTTTCGTTATGCCATTTCATATATATGAACCCATTTCCCCGTATTAAGCAAGCTTCATCTTAAACCGACACCCATAAATTCTTACAAGAGAAAACACATCGAGGCAACAATGAAGGTAAATTGATGAATATCTCAATCCATTCGGAGCTCTGAGGAAGGAAACTGATCGTTTCTGCGAGGATTACAGGCAAACACAAGCCCAGTCCCTCGGTTAGGCGAGGCCCAGAAGCAAAAGACCAGAACAGGGCAGTCCCACTGACTTGGAAAATCTACTAAACTGAGGATAAGGAAAGAGATAAAGCCAAAATTGAAACCAGAGGGGAGACGACGAACCTCGAGCTCTGATCGCCGGAAGCATCCCCAGAAGAAGAGGAAGAAGAGGAAGAACAAGCGATTCGGAAAGGCGACGCGTTTCTGGGTAGAGCCGGTCGCCTGGGCGGCGCTTCGCGAGGAAACGCGAGGAAGGCGGGGACGGTTTTGGCCGGAGGGGGATTGGGAGGAGGAGGACGCGGCGAGGGGAGGCGAGAGCAGATAGAGAAGCAAGCCATCGTCGTCGTGCTGTGGTTGTGCTCTGCTTCTGCTTCGTGCGAATGGCAGGGGAAGCAGTATCTCAGTGGTGGAATCTACCGTAACAGAGCCGACAGAGCAGGAAGCATCTCTCTCCGTGTCGCACCATCTTCGATGACAAGACTACCGGACGGAACCGGATTCCTGAGGCAAGAAAGCAAATATTTTATTCTCGATATGGCCTTCGAATTTAATAATTTAGTGCAATTAACGGCTTTTGAATATGTAGATTTCGAACATGGAAAAGGGAGATGGGGATTCGAATCCCATTTCTCGAATGGAAGTTGGGAATGGGACGATTTAGTTTCAGGTGTGAATTTTGACTCGTAAGGAGACGGGACAAAATTCTAAAAGTGAGAGTTAAAGTAGAAATAGAATATAACCGATAAAAGAAAATATACGTAAATTTAACCATTGAAATTTGCCTCAATAATTTTTTTTTTTTTACATAAAAAGGGAAAAGTGAAAGGTTTGAATCCCTATTTCCTTAAAGAGTTAGGATAGGAACGATTTAACTTTAAGTGTGTGAATTTGGACTCTCACATCCACCAAAAAGCAGAATAAAAATCTGAAAGTAAAAATTAAAATAAGAATAGAGTAGGATCAACCCAAGTCCTTTACTCACCTAATGAGGAACTATCGAAATGCTTAAACCTTGGCTCATCATTCTTGCACTTCGGTCTTGGAAGGAATGCTGCAGATTTCTTTCAATAGATCATCACATGGATCCATGTGATCCACCTCCATTAGTGTCGACGGATGGTTGAGTTTGGGGCCTCTTAACTTGAAAGTTAGAGCGTGTTCATAATATGTGAAGTGCCCAAAATATTAGATGATGTCACATTGTTTCAGTGGTGATGTCTTGCTTAGATTTAGATTCCATTTGTTTTGCAAAAAATAAATTGTTCAAAAAATATTTTCTAGGGATGATTGTTTATATCTCTTAAAATAATCTAATAAAAGATATTTCCATCATCAACAATGACTTACGTCTAAATATTTTTGTAGACAATAAAAATATTTTTTCATTTATTCATTATTGTAAGTGACATAAACGCTTATATTTAGAAAAATAATTTTCAAACCATTCACTTTTTGAGAAATAATTAGAGCCTTAAAAGAGAGAAGTTCTGTCTTCATTCATCCATCTCATACTTGCCGGACAATAAAAGAGCAAAACAAAAGAAAACATGATCCAATGAACAACAAAAAGGTAGTTTTGCTTCGAGATCCTTTTAAGACAGAAACGGATGATAGAACATTCTCTGCTTAACAGCATCCTGGTCCCAAAAACCACAGAGAACGAGGGAAATTGTTCAACTCTGCAAGTTTTTCGCTCTCCCTTCGATGCTTATGTTCAAGCCCTAGCTCTGATTTTCCGAGAAAAAAAATGCTAATTGTACAAAGTCAGAGATTACATTTTATGAATTTAAGCTCCAACTACATGAATAAATTAATATTTCTCATATAAGTTGGCTATATTCAGCATATCCCTGAAAATATGGGTGAATAGGCATAAATCGCAGATAATGATGCAATTACATTCTCGTGCTGATTCAAGCATCTTAAACTTCTGACCCTGCAGATGAAAATCATACTAGAGGCGTTCATAATCTGGCGATTTCAACCGACCTCTTGAGGGCTGCAAGGAGACTTCTCATGATTCTCGGCTCGCCAGGAGGTGCTTGATCCTTCATCTGTCCGTTCCTTATAGCTTGGAAGATCGGGGCTGAACCATCAGCCGGTGAGGAAACCAGGCAATCTATGTACACAAGGACCTCAGTTTGCCCGTCTCCAATTGTGATGAACCCTAGCCTTGCTCCTCCGGGAATTTTATCTACCTGAAGCATGGAAAGTTAGATCCTTTCTCATGAAAATCTTAGGCCAACAACAAGCTGCATCATATTGTCGGGGCATATAAGTTGTACCAAACCTATAATCAACATATGTATGATAATCATCTGATGAGCAGTCTAAAGAAGGCAAAAGGTGTGTCATCACATGTCGAGAATTATGACAGAAGCCAGCAAGAGTTGGATACTCTAGAGAGTCATCACAGAAGTTATGAGAGAATTGCGTTGGCGCAGTAGAAGGTAATCCAAGGACAGAGAAGGAGGTAAACAAACTATAATGAATAAGCTTTTGTCAAAATGCCCACTGGAAAAAAAAAAACAATTTATAACTAAGAGCAAATATCACTTTCATTATGTTAGAAACTGAATCCATCCAAAGTGAGTTGGATTTTGGGAGAAATAGCAAACCCCCGAATGAATTTACAAGTCATCCTTTTTATGGCACCAGTTCATTTCTTCCCTGCTGCCTTTTCAAGATAATGAACGAAAGCTAAAACAGGTCACATCTGATTGAATACTTGCCTTTAAGGACCTCATGACTAAAAAGCCGAATGAATCGCTACATGGCTTTTTCTAACTGACGATGTCCTAGAACTCAGATGACAGATGTGTTTGTGCAGAAAAAATCATCACCATTGTTCTTTCAGGGTCGTACCTGGTGTCGAATTAGTTATGAGCTATCATGCAATCCAACCAAATACAACAGTCACTCAAGAACAGCATGCCAAAGAAAAATGATATATCAGAGGCAAATTTAGCCTTAGGAAAGAGTTGCACGCAATTGTACTGGTACTCCCAGGAACTAAAAGCAGAAGCAAAAGATATAACACGAAAATTCAGTTTTTTCAAGAACTTACCGACCTTAAGTGGCATCGGGAGGGGCAAATTTGCGCCTTGGCAGAGACTGTTCGCCCACTGTCACACGGCCAATTGGTAATAGAATGAGATCAGCTCAAAAGGGACATTAAAAGATCCATTCCACACCAAGCTGCAATTAGATCTAATTGAAAACAAGCGATTTTCGATTGTGATGAGGTGATCATTCACAGCAATCAGCAACAATCCCAATTGTTCAATTGTCCCATTTCGGACTTCAATTTCTCCCCATCTCACATTTCACTACGAATACCGGATTCTCACAAAGAACCAGAACTTCATATGAGGACTTCTGTTTCACTCTACCAAATCCTTTCATCATCTATGTAACTTCCATTTCATCAGTTTTCACAAACGCGAGCCTATACTTGAAGCATTTACTGTAGACACAGAGACTTTCAAACGCACAACCGTCTTGCAATACGCACGTTCTCGAACCACACGACGCTAGCAGCTATCATTATCATCATCATCATCGCCCGTACCTGGAAAAGCAGGGTCTCGAACCTCTGGAGATCGGTGTCGGGGGCAACTTCATGGTACCCAGAGAGACTCCGTCGTCGTCCCCATCCGACGGCACGACGCCCCGCTCGTTTTCTGGCGAGGCCCCGGCGGCGACGGACGTCGCCCGGTCTCCGCGGCGGGACGGCGGGGCGGCGACGAGCTTGAGGGGCGAGCGGGAGGACGGCGACCTGATGGGCACGAGAGGAGGGAGGAGACGACGCTGCTGGCGCTGCGCTCGGCCTTGGGCGGATACGGTGGTCGCGGAACTCGCGAGCTGCGAGCAGCAAGCCATGAATATTTTCTCGGGAGAGAGTAGAGAGAGGTCGTCGCTCGCTGACGGAATGGATAATAAGCGGAAGCACGTGTGGTGGAAGGAGCAACGGCGAGGACCGATCTCGAGTCAGATAAGTTCAAATAACTTTGCCTGTTGAGATGACGCCAGTTTACATTTTGGTGTACGTCATAAATTCGAAAATCGCACGTCATATCAACACCTGACGGTAAAAATGTGTTTTCGACGGTACATCTAAAACCATATGATCCAAAAGACTTAGAGACATGACGGCCCCAACGATCTCCATCCACCACCCGAGCTGCAACTTCATCCGACAAAGTGGCTCGCCACAACACAGTAGAGGTGAGCAGTTTTAGGATTGGTCTAGAATTCATTAAGAATTTGAAAGTTACCCTATCGAAATAAATGATGAGCATATAAAAAAAATGATAAAAAGTTCAAAACATGTAACATAAACTTTAATTATAAAATTTTGGTCCTCCAACATCCATGAAAAATTAGTCCAAATTTTAATCACCTAAAATTAAAAGAAACAACGTAGTTAATCAATTAATAATAGTTTGAAATTAAAATTACTATTAATTAAACTAAAATAATTATCGGAAAACCTTACTATATATATCACCCATCTTCAACTCGTAAACTCTTTGACCAAAAAAAAAAAAAATTCGTAAACTCTATTTAATGAGGATAACTCCTCATTAAGACAATCCAATCTAAAAAAATAAAGACGAAGAAATTAGATAAAACATTCACTCATTAGATGGACAAATAAATTATAATATAAAAATATATATACATCACTCATAATATAAAATTTTCGGGTAATTAGTACTTGATTCCTAGTTTCTAGTTCTCGATCGCCAATCCGATTCAGTTCCTAGTGGAGAATTGAGAATTGAACTGTACTAATTCCACTTTATTAGAATTGAGACAAATTGATAATTACGAGAACCTGAAACCAAACCATTTCTTATGGCTAGTTCAATTCGACTCTTAATTCTTCTCTATAATCATGCTCACCTCTCTCTACAACAAGGCACTCCTCTCTCCTCTGCCACGTCTTGCCATGTCTTACCCATCCGCACCTTTAGGCATGTCCTTGTATCGTTGTGCATGAATCCAGAAATATATGTATGATATCACAAATAAATGTATATTGACATGGCCCAATTTTACTTTAAACTTTGTTCGTTTCGCGAAAAATGTGACGCTTTGGGAAAATGTTTTCCAAAAAGACATTTTTTAGGAAAATAACCATATTTTTCAATATTGAGTTGAGATTTGAAATCAACTAGAAAATATTTTCTACTATTCGGTATGGAAATTTGATTTGATTTTCCTCCATGCATTCCTTTTAATATATATAAATTAAAATTTAATTTTATTTCTATTTTTTTTTCTTTTTATTTATTTTTTCCTTTTATTTTTTTCTACCTTCTTGTTCTTCAGTCGATCGCTAGCCACGGCAATAGTCGGCGAGCCGACAACAAGCGCAAGCCTCGGGCTTGTTGATCACCGATTTGGCGAGGCTCGAGGCCGACATCGGCGTGCGAGCTCAAAGCTCGCTTGTGGCCAACTACCGGCCGTCACCATGGCCGGCGACTAGCCGATGAAGAAGAAAAAAAAAAAAAAAAAAAGAGAGAACAAAAAAAAGAAAAAGAAAGATAATTAAAATTTTGAATTTTTAAAAAAGAAAAAAGAAAGAAGAGAGGCTAGTAAGGTATGATATAAGAAAGAGTGAGTGAGCAAACCGTTTTCCCCTACTTGAAAAACGGAAAATATTTTCCCCTATTTTAAAAATCTTTTTCCATTGATAGAAAATGATTTTCCCAACCAGTTCATTTTTCGCGAAATAAATGTTAGAAAATACGAAAAACGTTTTTTAGAAAGTTGTTTTTCACGAAACAAATGGAGCATTAGATTTGTTATATTTTGCCCAGGAACGAGATATCTTATAAGTCGATAATATGAACTTGTATCATATATTTCAAAGAAAAAATATGAAATACTTTTATTTTTAATGCTGAAAAGATATTTGAGTGCAAATTAAATTATTCGAAATCACATTACTCATAACTATATTTACTATATCTAAATCTTACCAAAGCTCAGCGCCACTTCATCTCCATATGTCAATGCCACATCACCTGGTACGTCACCTGCCATGTCATCCACCAGATTAGATTTATGCCCTATGATTGCCACATGTCGCCATTTATTGGTCGGGTCGGTCAAGCTTCGAGGACTCAAATTGGTCTCATACTTCAGCTTCGCATGTAGCACAACTTCGGTAGGCCAGACATGTCATACCGTCTGGCTGGTTTTACCAAATTGGTCTCAAACTTTAACCGTTCGTTTCAATCTTTTCCAAATTAGTTTTGCTCTTTTTTCAGACCATTTCTCGAGGTATTGGGATTTCTTCTCTCCAAAATTTTTGTGTTAGAAGTGGGATAACAGCTAGCAAGCACATCCCAGGCTTCCTTTGTGGTAGCGATACAACCAAATTGAAGTTCGATAAGCGAAATCAAAGTTTTCCAAAACCACCTAAGAATTCATGTTTCCCACTATCTCATTCCCCCAGGCGATGAACAAAATTTTCCTTAAGTCTCACTTGTAGGCGTCCACTATCTCATTCAGAGGGAGCTCACATGCATCTCTGGTGACACAATACCGAAGTAGGCGTCCTCGTAAGAGATGGACATCTCTTGTGGCCATTTGATATAGTTCAATCCATTCGATTGGTATGAATAAGTAAGGAAATCTCAAGTTTATCCATTATAATGAAGATGCGCACCTCAAATAGAGAAAATTGATAAGAGAGGCAGTGAAAATGGCACCATAGGGGTGGTGTACTATTTCAATACTCTGACAGACAAACTCGACACCAACCGTTATAGCCCACTAGTAAAGAGCTCGCTCATCTCTCATAGGGTTACGAATTCGATTCATATAACAAATGAACCTTTTCACAATGCACGCATTCTATTTTGCATTTGAAAGAGTTTCTGGAAATTGCACCATTTTGCTATAGAAACATATTTTAGTCAAGTGGTTATGTTGTTCTTTTCATACCATGGTTCTACTCTCCACGAATGCAAAGGTACTTTCCTCGTAGGTTTAAGAAACATAGAACCGAACTAGTACTCCCTAGTATCGGTAGGAGAAAATTTTAGGTAGCATGGTTATGCTATGTCAGGAAAATACTAATCCACTAACCACCTGACATGTGTTTCTCACAAGCCCACCTATCATATGGCAAGAGACAACCTATGGAGGGAGGCAAAGACACCAAAGCCACAAGGAACCTAGAGGATGCAAGGGCTGAGGGGATGACAACAAAGGACTTGGGATTGTTCTTGGATAGACAACCTCAATGGTGGAGCCGTTGCCAGAGGGGGATCGTCAAACGAGACAATGGTGGAGGCGGACAAGAGAGAGCAAAGCTAGGTCATCGAGAGAGAGAGAGAGAGAGAGAGAGAGAGAGAGAGAGAGAGAGAGAGAGAGACTGTGGAAAGAGGAAAGAGATCTAACGGGTATACTATGGAAAGAGGAAAGAGATCTAATAGGTGGGCTCACAACATACATGTGTTATACGATGAGTGGACTAGGGCTGTGTTTGGTCGTCTTGATAAAAGTTAGGATAAGTTATGTTTTATCATATCTTGTGTTTGATAACTATTTAGGATAGGATAAAATCGGATATAGAAGAGTTATAGGAATTAAAAAAAAAAATCCTAGGGGAGGAGGTGGAATAGAACCGGATAGGATTTCTCTTATCCATAAACCTTACGTTCTTATCCACTAATGCTTCCAATTCATCCTCCTTCGACCGTGTCTCCCTAACCCTCTTTGGCCTCAAGTTCTTTCCTCTTAGGCACACCTCTAGCTTGACCCACCGCCACTGAAGGGTCACACACTGGAGCTACTTAGCATCACCGAAGAGCGGCTCAAGTACCGTCGATGGGCTGAGCAGTTCGACAACCAACGAGGAACCAACTAACACTTGATAGTGAATAATCAATGGTTGGATTGTTGGTCATGGTGGTAGGAAAAATAGGATGAGCTAGGAGTCGGCTTGAGTTGCTATGGCTAGTTGCTTTTGCCAGATTCGACGAGGACTTGACCCTCACCAAATCCATAAGCTATGTTGGGAGGCAATAACATCGAAGTCATAAGGGACCTCAAGAATGTAGGGACTAAAGAAGGACTTGGGGCTCATGAACGACGAGGGATGGTTATAGGGAATGACACCAGAGCCACAAGGGACCTTGAGGATGCAGGGGCTAAAGGAGGGCTCAAAGTAGCAAGTGATGACACGAGGGACTTGGGCTTGTTCTTGGTCCCAAGGGCGACGGGCAACTTCAATGGTGGAGCCGTTGCCAAAGAGGGATTGGCAGACGAGGTGATGGTGGAGCAATGGATGAGGCGGAGGCAGAGCTTGATGAGAGATAGCAAAGCTAGGTCGTTAGGAAGGGGGGGGGGGGGGAGAGAGAGAGAGAGAGAGATCCGATAGGTGGGCTTGTAAGATACATGTGTCATATGGTGAGTGGATTAGGGTTGCATTTGGTCATCCAAATAAAAGTTAGGCTAAGATAAGTTTTATCTTATCTCACATTTGATAGCTGTCTAGGATAAGATAAAGTCAAATATAGAGGAAAATTAACCCAAATAAAATTAAATAAATCCTAGGGAAGGGTGGGATAGAATTGGATAGGATTTCTTTTATCTAGAAACCTTACGCTATTATCCACCAATGCTTCCAATTCACCTCCTCCAACCGCGTCTTCCTTACCCTCTTTGGCATCAAGTTCTTTCATCTCTCCTCTCTAGGTGCACTTCCAACTTGGCCCACCGCCATTGGAGGGTCACACACTGAAGCTACTTAACGTCACCAAAGGAAGGCTTAGGTACCATCGATAGGCAAAGTAATTCGATGATTGACTAGGCAACGATTGACACTTGATAATGATTAATTAGTGGCTAGGTTGTTGGTCACGGTAGCAGGAAGATTGGAACATGTTAGAATGTACGTATAAGTGAATTGTATTAGAGAAATCCCACGTCAGAGAATCAATGTAATGTAGAACAATTAATATAGAGTTGATTCGTTGACCCATTACTTATTGGCTTAAGCTTTTGAGTGAAGGTGGATTCAACTGAATATATTAACGGGCTTGGACTTGGCCTCCCTCTTGAGAATCTCCCTCGATGAAGATATTAAACTTCTGTTGCGTGCTCCCAATAAATGATATTAGAGCCGATGGTTGTGGTTTCCAAGTAAGTGGGCCTTGTGATGTAGCAATGTGGGCTCTCAAGGATGAAGTTGGGCATTGATGGAGATTCAACTTGAGATAAGTTGATGCAAAATGATGCCTACATTAAGGGAGAGCAGACCTAATACTAAGCTTGCATATGAGAGGAAGATTGATAGGATACATGCGTGAGTGATTTGTGTTAGAGAAATCCCCGTGGTATAATAGCAGTTAATATATCCTAGTTAGCTCATAACTCATTGGCTTAACCTTTTGAGTAAAGGTGGGTCCAACTTAATATGCTAACAAACTCGAACTTGGCTTCCCTCTTAGCAATCTCTCCAAATGAAGATATCGAACTTCTACTATGCGCTCCCAATAGGACAAGCTAGGAGTCAACCTGAGTTACTAAGTTGAGGACTAGAGGTGCGCCTGTACAGTTCAAATTGGCAATGAGATCATTGGACAAAACAACAAAGGAATCGGAATGTTTGAAACTTGCTTGCGCTATTAGTGCTTCTACTAAGAATCGCCTAAAATTCATCAATCTGGAATAGAATGACTATCGAGTGCAACGAGGAGGGAGTTCTGTGGATGCAATTACCGTCATTCTACAGGCAGCAACTAGTAATCTTTGATAACATGAATGGGCCGTGGAGGACTCCTTGGTGGTTCACGGCTTGTTCTTCAAAGTCAAGACCAATTCTCTAATTCGTTGTCTTAGGGCCTGTTTGGTAACTATTCAAACAGGCCCTGATTCTAATTTTTTGTTCTCGGAAGTAGTTTTGGAACAAAATCGTGTTCGGTAAAAATTTTGTTCCCAAAAACAAATTTCCGTTTTTTTGTTCCCCAAAGTAGATTTGAAACAGAATCAAGAATAAAAAAAAAAGTTTATTCTTGTTCCCGGGAACAAATCTAAGAATCAAGCCATTTCTTCTTCTTATTCATCTACCGCCACTGCCGCGGTTGTCATCCGTCACCGTCCACCGCCCACCGCCGCCGGTCGCCGGCAACCGATTCGACAAGCTCGCTAGAGGCAAGCCTAGTCACCGACGAGGCTAGATCGACGAGGCCGAGCCTCGCCGATGGTCAGGCGGGCCTCACCCAACCCCGGCGAGGCTCGGCCAACAAGGGTCGGCGATGCTCCAGTGAGGTCACAGCCCTCGTCTGGCCGATCGCCGATCGTCCCAAGGCCAACGATTGGCCACCTTGAAGAAGAAGAAGAAGGGGAGGAAGAAAGGAAAAAAAAAAAAAAAAAAATTAATAAAATTATTTAAAAAATAAAAAAAATGATTTGAAGTATGGATTGAAATTTTGCTATTTATAGAATACATATTTAATTTTGTATTTTAATTTATTATTTAGTATTTATATTTATATTTTATACTATAGTTTATTATTTATTATTTAATAAAAATTTGATTAGTTACTATGTTTATTACTTAGTATTAATATAATTAATCAATAGAATTTCTATAATTTGATAAAATTTTAGAATTGGAATAGAAATTTTACGTAGTTACCAAACGCATTTTTTTTTTTTCTATTCGAATTAGAAGAAGAAGAAGAAGAAGAAGAAGAAGGGGAGGAAGAAAGGAAAAAAAAAGAAAAAAATTAATAAAAAAATGATTTGAAGTATGAATTGAAATTTTGCTATTTATAGAATACATATTTAATTTTGTATTTTAATTTATTATTTAGTATTTATATTTATAGTTTATACTATAGTTTATTATTTATTATTTAATAAAAATTTGATTAGTTAATATGTTTATTACTTAGTATTAATATAATTAATCAATAGAATTTCTATAATTTGATAAACTTTTAGAATTGGAATAGAAATTTTACGTAGTTACCAAACGCATTTCTGTTCTTTTTCTATTCCAGAATTAGAAATTTTGTATAGTTACCAAACGCATTCTTTTGCTCAGAAATTATTCCCGGGAACAGAATCAAAAAGAATAATTTCTAATCAGAATCTGTTCTCGGGAACAGAATCGTTACCAAACGCGTGTAAGGCTCCGTGTTCCTTTGACCAAGAACTTTCCTTAGGTCCTCTTTTACTTGGACCAAAATTTTATATATCCTCTTATCTAGTTTCTACCAAACATTGAATAAGATAGGATATAAAAATATTCAATTTTAAATTCACAGTTCATCAAATAATAGATAGTTCATTAAATAGTAGACAAGATATGACAAAATTTCAAGATTTCTTATCACATTCTATTAAGTCATATCCTAACTAAAAATCCAAATAATCAAACACAGCCAATATTTTGTTGACATGGTATCACTATGGTACCCAATATTTTCTCGCTCAGTAGAGGCCAATTTAGTCCATTTCCAATTGAATTGGACCCATCAACACCCCCTAAAAGAGGAGAAAATATTCAGTTATTAGTAATCACCACGTTATCAGCCTACATGGTGCGTGTGAGCCTAGATGGTGCCACTGAAAGGACACGTGTTCTCTGACTTGAACTAGCTCGAAAGTAGAAAAGACTGAAATCGGAGGCTTTCCTTTTCTTTCTCCTCTGGCTAGCAAACAACAAAAGGATTGAGAATAATAAATGCTCACATTAAAGTTAAATTCCCACTTAAAAAACTCTCTCTCCACTTTACAATTTTCAAGGACTCTGTACATTCTCCCTTAAAGGAGAACAACAAAGACACATTCTCTCTTTCTTTCTCCAACACATCCCACCGCCTCTACCTCCCCAAAAGCCCCTTTGATCACAACTATTGCTTAGATCTGCCCTTGGCATGTCGCCTCCCCCAAAAGCCCCGTCGGTCACAATGGTAGGTCTAGAGCCCCCTCCGATTGTCTCCAATGTGGCGATCAAGTACAAAGTCTCCGCTCCCGCTGGTTTTTTGGGCAAACCTAGCGATGTCTACTATGGCCGCATCATCTCTCTCAATCTTGGCAACTTTAGGGCCTCTATTCGGTTGCGTCCCTCCAACGAGCTCATCATCATGCCTCGCCCCGCCCACAATCTCATCCACGTTAATTCTCTCGATCATCCGATAAGGTTCATCTCAATGTATCTTCGATCTGGGATTCGGTCTAATTCTTCTGGAATAGTGTCTATTAACCGTGAAAACTTGTGTGGACTCCTATTTTACTGTGTTCGAGTCATGATTTTAGCTGCATTTTACTTCTTCACGATCATGGTTTTGTATGTTCTCGCTGTTTGAGAGGATTGATTCAAAATGGGTGTAAAACGTAGGTGAATCAGCTGCAAAGTAAAGGGCACCATGGAGGAGTTCATTTGCTCATAGCCCTCTGTAAAGTTTTCCAGAGTTATTGCAAGAATAACAACATTGATCTTCACGGAGTGCCATCCGCGGCTATGATTTCTCCAAGAGCTCCCGTCAGTCGCATTTCTTCTACGGTCGCCAGTCGAGCGATAGCATTGAGGTGATTCATGGAATTCAAAGGAAATACATGATTTTCAATTTTTTTTTTAATTCGCCTCTTGAGCAACAGAACAATTTTTAGCTCAATCGATTTATCTTCACAGAGGTTGAATCTATAGTTCGTTTAACGGGATTTTTTTTGTCGCAATGAACAATTCCCTATTTTTAATTGTCTATCTTGTTGCTAAGGCGAGAAGAATGGAACAAAATATAATGGAGTTTCTACAGCTTCTATGAAACTATATTCACCAGGCTTGATGTTTCTAATTTTCTTTTTCCTTTTCAGCAATTTGATTGAATTTAATACTCCAATTTAATGTTGGGTGACGCTTTTCTTTTTATGTTTTTAGCCGGAGACAAGTACAGTAGGTATGTTATAATTTTCGTACAAAACTCACTTAAGTGTCATAACTTTTTTTTTTTTTATCACATAAGTACCATATCAAAATAAATCGATCATTTGAGTGTCATTTCTAGCAAATTATCTTACATGGATTTTTTAATTAATTTTTTTTCCGCCATGATTTTTTTAATGTTTTATCTTTAAATTTTTTTATTATTACTTTGAACTTTTATTTTTTTTTTTTTCTTTTCCTTTTCCTTTTCCTTTTCCTTTTTTTTTTTTTTTTGTTAGGGCCGGTGGGAGTCATAGGCGACCCTCATTTGCTGCAAAGGCCTCGCCCTTAGCCAATGTGGTCACAAAGGTCTTGGGCAAGGCAGCCCTCACCCAATCTAGACAAGGCCTCCATAGTTGGCAAGGTTCACCAGTGACCCTCATTAGCACTAAAAAAAAAAAAAAAAAAAAAAAAAAAAGCAAAAGAAATGGAAAAGAAAAATAAAAAGTTCAAAATTTTAAAATATATATATAAATATATTTATAAAATTATCCACGCAATACAATAAATCACATAAGACAATCGGTATTATATTGGATTTTGGTTAGGTAAATCCCCAATGGCACTTAAGCGATCAATTTTCCAAATTTATGGCATGCAAGTACGCAAAAAAAAAATAAAAAAGTTATAGCACTTAAGTGAGTGTCGTACAAAAGTTATTACACTCTTATTGTACCTATACTTTTTAGTTGCTAGGTGGATGTATGGTAGGCCAATTCTTGAACTCAATGGGCTTTTTTCTTCCTCTATTACTAGTTTTGTCTCATTCCACCGGCCACAACTTTTGTGGTCGAGAATCCTCCTCTATTGCGACGATTAGTTAGCATCACCCATTAGTAAGCTTACATTGTCCAATCTGTTATAGTTTTTGTTTCTTTTGTTTCTCATCTTGATTAGTTGCATATCGATGTATGGTGAGAGAAGGAGGGAGGTAGGTTCAAATGTAAGGTACCAATGAGAGAATTAGTCCAATGATTGAGTCGATGATCTTTTTTGCATAGTCTCCAATTCTTCTCTCGTATAGGATTAGTGTGGTTTACTTGTAAGGGTGGAGGAACATTTAGTGAGTATCGCTGAGTGAAAGATGAATTCTTTGTCAAGCGACCCTCGCTAACCATAGGCAAGGGTCACTTTTGCTGGATTCAATGGGGCTCGACCCTCACGGCCAGGGCGAGGGTCGACCATTGCTAGATTCAAAAGCTATGATGGGAGGCAATGACATCAAAGCCTCGAGGGACTTCGAGAATGTAAGTTTCGAGGAAGGGCTCGAGGACATAGACAACAGGGGGCTTGGGCTTGGGCTTGTTCTTGGACAGGGTGGGGCACAATGGGCGAGGGCAGGGGTGACAAACAACCTATGGAAGGAAATAACGACATAGGAGCCATAAGGGACCTCGAGGATGCATGGGCTGAAGGAGGGCTTGAGGTCTCAGGTGATTATGACGAGGGACTTAGGCTTGTCCTTGGACCCTGGGGCGACAAACAACCTCAACGGTAGAGCCGTCGCCGGAGGGCGATCAGCAAATGAGGCGATGGACGAGGCAAAGGTGAAGGAGACAGTAAAGTTAGGTCGTTGGGAGGGAGGGACATGTGAAATTACAAGGGAATAGAGAGAGACCGTGAAGAGAGGAGAGAGATAAAAGTAAAGAGAGATCTGACAAGCGAGTCTGTGCAAGATACGTGTCGCATAGTGAGTGACTCGATAGAGGCCAATTTAGTCAATTTTCGGTTGAATTGGACCCATCTTCACCCCCCCTAAAGTAGAAAAATCGTGCGGGGCCCAATGCTCAACCTTTTAATACTGGTGTTCGTCCCAAAAAAGAAAAACCTTTTGATGCTGGTTGGCCCCAGGCGCTAAGTCTTTCCTATCATGAAATCTCCTCTCTTCGGGTGAAAGCCCAAAAAGAAAAACTTCACCTAAAAAGGAAAAAAAAAAACTTTTGTTCTCTTTCTCCCCCTTCGGTTTTATATTTTATTTTTGGTTACAACCATACAATCAATCACGGAGTTTTTTATTTTTCTTCTTTGACCTCAGGCCCACCATCGGGCTAAGTAAACGGTCAATAGGTAAAAAATGCAATTCTCGAGAAAGATTTATGAGTTAAATCAAGTCTATACATATTGTTTGGATTGGTACGACTCTAGCAGATAATTTGCCCTCTCTGATCTCTTCGACAAAGCTCGGGAATACTTCAAACTTTGAAATTATACCAAATCATACTCACTAGAAATTCATGCGATCCGAGGATAATTAACATGAACTGTGCTCAAATTTTGCCGGGTCCATGACATGAAAATGCGATCTTTGCTTGTGAAACATTAGCCCTATTGATGATCCACCGAATTATTGGACAACTATACTCCTACCAGCCCTTATGTGCGTCAGCAAAAAGGAAAAGAAGAATATACTTTAATTTTTTTAAAAATCATTACTGGAGTGAATCTGTTAACGTTGTGCCGATGCTTAGAGAGAAAGCTTCTAGTTCAACCGTGTCCTGTACGTCCCAAATTCATCGCACCATCATGAATTGATCCATGTAAATCACTAAGTGCAAGCAAAACAAATAGCTAAGTGACACAGCGGACAAAAACTATTCACAGGCTTGATTTTTTCATGATGAAAAATGGCGGGATTCTGACAAATTGGGGTCATTGATCACCATGCAACGCATTAACACCACTATTTGGGTTTGTGTGGTTCGATTTTGAAAAAGGGTTTTGAATTCTAAAGCCCCTTAAGCAAATGTTATGGTGTTTGACAACCTTTTTAAAGGGAACTTTTGGGAGATGCCTTGCATTTTTTAAGTCCGCCAATGGCCATTTAATCCAACACAAGTCCTACCTACTTTGAGGATTTTGGGAATGGCAGTGCATTTTTTACTTCCAATTATACCCTCACTAAACTTTCGAAATTTCAGTTTTACCCTCACCATTTTCACTGCATAGTCTCACGCGCATTGCTGGCAAGCCTTGCCTGAAGTTACACAACCTCGGTGAGGGCTGCCTACTTGTCGGGGGTTGCTTGTGGTTGTGCGATCTCAGACAATGACTTTCAGTGCCATATTTGGCTCACCAACATCCAGCGTTCGCAAGTAAATTTTTATTTATATTAAGGCACTTTTTAATTGCACTTTAACAAACACTATCTAAATTTCGAAAAGGAAAATCTTTAATTTAAGTATTTGTATTTCCCAAGGCTTTTTCTCAAATGTCAAAGGAAACCCAGCCTATTGCCTTTTGGTATTTCGTCTTTTGGTCACTTTTGGTTTCCTTATCAGAAAGCATATCGGTGATAATGAAGGGTTAAAATTAATGTTGAATATAGATATAAATTTTTTAACATTCTAATACATAATTTTAAAAAGTTATCATTTTAAAAATCTTTAGGGGACTAAGAAGAAAAAAGAGATAATACCATTAAAAATCTGAAATTGGCATCCCTGACCTAAGTCTAGCCTTCATTAGCATTTCATACAAAATCCCGTTAAAAAGCATACGTATCAACACACAGTAAATTTTCAACATCAGAGTTACCGTTCCTTTGTTAGGTTCGTCTTGCAATCTTCTACTACACATGATGACACGTATGGTAAAGAATGGTAGATTTGGGTCATGATAGTAGATACCACTTTCAGATTTTTTATGAGATAAAAATATATTTTTAAATAAATGTGTCATGCTATATCAATTTAAGATTTTTAATGGATTAAATCTATCTATAATCATACGATTGAAAGACTTGGAACACCATGGCCCCTACAATCGTCGTCCACCATCCAAACTTCAACGTTATTTGACAAGGCAGTTAGCCGCAAAACGATCCTCCTCTCTCTCCCCCCCGCCTTGCCCATCCTCAGGGACGAATTAAAAAAAAAGATATTTGAGTATTGAAAAAATATCAATATCAATTACATAGAAAATTTTGATAAAACATTCTCCTAAAAAAATGGATGATGATATCACAAATAAATCCACATTGACATGGCCCAAATTTACATAGACTTATTAAATTTTGTCTCATAAAGAGATATTTCGTGCCTGATAATGTGAACCCATATTTTATATTTCATGGAAGAAATATTTTTCATACAGATATATTACTATGATCCCAAATGAAATTTTTAGAAAGAATTGTAAATCATCTATTTAGTTATGAAAAATCAAATTTCTAGTAGATACAATTGTAAAATATTAGAAATTATCACCGCTATGAAAATCGTCATTTTGCTAACGGTTTTACAATGGTTGTATAACAACTTTTTAACAATTTTATAACAATGGATTTATTTCTTCATAAACTCCATTATTTTATAACGACTATATAATGGTCATATTTTTCTTTGATTACCTATTGATTTATAATGGTTTCCAAATGGCTCTTTCTTTTTTTTACCTATAAATAGTTGCTTTGAACATAATTGGAAAGTGATATTGATATCTCAAAACCAAAATATCATTATTTCTCTTTTGCTATCTCGTTACATGTTTTTCCTTTCATTGCTGGGTTATACACATAATGTCGTTTTGTTTCCTTTTTATATTCAATGTGAAGTATAGAAGAAAGTATGTTGTATCTTAGGAGGATAGCCTTTAGAGCATTACGCACCGAGTTTTATACTTCAATGAGCAAAATTATCCCTAAGAACAGTGCTTACACACCTCAAACAATTATTTTTATTTTTTAATATTTTTCAATGTATTTCCAACAATTATTACTATATTCATGTATTTTAATATTTTTCCAACACCACGGACGAGCTAGGCTTGCGAATCTAGAGGCAAGATTCCAGTCCAATCTGAATGGGCAACGATTAAGTTGACCGCGAGCATGAGGAAGGGGTAGCTTGGGTCGACTACAGGTGACAACGAAAGTGGTGGAAATGCTGGCCGAACGGAGCGGTGCTCTATGATGGCGGAGGAAGCGCCAACGGCCCTAGAGGACAACCAGATCTGCAAAGAAAGGAGGAAGAAGAGAAAATTCAATATTTTTTTTTTTTATTTCACCTCGGTTGACACATGTCAATTTACTATTGGGCAAGAGTAAAAAATGCATGCCACATCAACAATTGACGTGGCGGTTTGCAGCCACTTAATATTTTCTCATTAGGGAGAGATTTCTCTACACAAGCAATACTTAAGATTCTTTAGTAATTGTTGACACCCGTAAGGGATCAAGTTCTTTTAATTGACATGACATCGATTAAAATGAATACCTAGGTTGGCGTTAAGTATGATTCGATTATCAACAAGTAATCATTAGCGAAAACACTTGTCAATGACTATGATTATATAATGACCATGATAAAGCTATCGACATACGATGGTGATTGGTTGAAGAGTATCACTTAACAACTTGGCTAAGTGTTGAATATAGAAACCAAAAAAGAAGACGAAGCGAAGAAGTCAATGGAAGACGAAGATATGACGGTTATATCCAATGGCAAATGAGGATTTGTAACCACTCGTAGATAAGATCAATGTGTAATCATGGAGCCCAAAATTTTAGAAAGGTGGTTATAACCATCAATTTGACTATTAATTGCTCATTTGCGGTTACAATTTGTAGTAAACTATAGAAAGCCATGTTAAAAAATTTATGTATTTTCTTAGAAAAATTACCAAAAAAGTCTTGAACCTATTGTGTTGATACCAATTCAATTCTAAACATTTTAATTAGACTAATTTAGTCATAAAATTTTTCACATCAATACCAATTGAGTCTATTTGACCAATTTATGTCAAAAATTACTAATGTGAATGTCGGTCGTCATACGTGACACAGGTAGTGGTGATGTGAACATTTTTTTATAACTTTTATGAAAAACAAATTATGAAAAATGTCCATGTTAGTATCAATCGTGCCACTTAAAACGGTCAGTGTTCTCATCACTAATTTTCGACTTAGATTGGCTGAATAGATTCAATTAATATCAATATGAAAAATTTTATGACTAAATTCATCCAATTAAAATATGTTGTCAGAAAACGAAGATGAAGGTGTTCGCAGAAGGAAGAACAAGAATGAAGAAGCAATTTTCTTCACTTTTTTCATTGTATTGATTGATTCGTACATGTAATGATGTATATAATTACAGAATAGAGAAGTAATAAAGGAAGTACAATATTTGCCTATCCTTTTCTATTCTAAAGTATATTTAATTTCCTAACAATACATATTACAAGATCACAATGCATATTACAAGATCACTAAATCATATCTTCCAACACTCCCCCTCAAGCTGGTGGTCTGTATATGTCCAAGACGCCTAGCTTGTGTAGAAGATATGTATGTTGTCTTTGACAAAGAGGTTTAGTGAATATATCAGCTGGCTGTTCTCAAGTTCGATTCCTCTTGTCTCGACAATTCCTTCTTGAATCTTTCTCGTGTAAAATGACAATCAACTTCTATATGCTTTGTCCTCTCGTGTAGTCTTGGATTTGCCGCAAGCTTTAGTGCTGAATCATTATCACAAAAGAGTAAAGTTGCCCCTTTTACAGGAGCTCCAAGATCCAGTAGACCCCTCAACCAAACTATCTCACATACGTCTTGGCCATAGACCGGTATTCGCTTCGGCCGATGATAAAGATACAGTAGACTGTTTCTTTGTCTTCCATGAAAGCAGTGATTCCCCAAATTTAATGCAGAAACCAGTAATAGACCTTCTACTCATAGGGCATGTGGCATAATCTGCATCACAATATGCTGTCATCTCCATGTTGCACTGTCGGGAAAGAAGTATTCCCAAACCTGGACAGGTCTTTAAATATTTCACAACCTTCAGAGCTGCATTCAAGTGAGACTGTTTCGGACTATGCATAAACTGACTAAGAGTCTGTACTGCATAACAAATATCTGGCCTAGTCATAGTGAGATATATTAGTTTTCCCACTAGTCTCGATATCCCGAGGGATCTTGTAACGAGAGGATCATCGAAGAAGATGATACGCCAAGTGTCATAGCGACGAAGTCAATTTAGAATTCGCTCAATAGGGATGACCGATGGTCTACAACCCGATAATCCCGCTTCGATATTATTTCCATCACGAATTTCCGCCGACTTAATGAGATGCCCCGATCCGAGCGAGCTATTTCAATTCCAAGAAAATACTTAGGTGATCCTAAGTCCTTGATATGGAAAGTCGAATGCAGATATTCTTTAAATTTCTTTATAGCAGAATCATCATTTCCCATGATAAGAATATCATCAACATAGATCATCAAGTAAATAGACGACATACCTTTTGTATAGGTGAACAAGGCATAGTCATACTTGGATTGCTTGAATCCAGCAGCCAAGAGTGCACTAGTGAATTTAGCATACCATTGTCTAGATGCTTGCTTCAAGCCATAAAGAGATTTGCGGAGACGACATACCTTTGACTCCCCCTGTCTCCGTAATCCTTGTGGAAGCTCCATATAGATCTCTTCATCCAGATCACCATGCAGGAATGCATTATGGACATCCATTTGATGTAATGGCCAGTCACGAAAAGAAGCAACAGATAAAAAGGTACGAACCGTGACATCCTTAGCTACAGGAGAAAATGTTTCGTGATAGTCGAAACCTTCTCGCTGAGTGAAGCCTTTGCCACCAATCGGGCTTTATATCTTTCCACGAGCCATCGCCCTGTATTTGATCTTATAGACCCATTTACATCCAATGGGTTTGCGGTTATCAGGCATTGAGACAACATCCCAAGTATGATTGTCCATCAATGCATGTAATTCAGATTCCATGGCCTTTTGCCAACGAGCATCATCTTTGGCTTCATTATAACTAGAGGGTTCTCGATCTTCAGAAATACGGCTTATGCAACATAAATGTTCTGGCGACAATCTATCAAAGGAGACATAAGATGAGATAGGATATCGAGCACCTGATGATTTGGAGAAACCGCATATGTAATCCTTCGTCCAAGTTGGTGGCCGAGTGGTTCGGTGAGAACGCCTCGGTGATATCTCGTGGTGTGGTGGACAATTCCTCGCAGCCGTTGTTTCGAAGTATCTTCCAACCGTGTTGCATATGGCGACCCTTCTATATATGGCTGCTCAATTGAATCTTCAGCATGATTCACAGGAGATGTTGTAGGCAAGGCATCAACTTGTCTAGGAAGAGTAGGAAGAATAAAGGTTTCGCCAGGTGATGAATCATCTTCCAATAAGAATTGGCGATTTGTCTTCTCTTCTGTAGGCAAAGATGTTAATGAAAAAGGAAAAACATCTTCATGAAATACAACATCCCCGCGATAAAGAAAGTCCCCGTAGATGGTGCATAAAGCCCGTATCCCTTTTGTAAAGTCGGATAGCCCATAAAAATGCCTTTGTGTAGCTCGTGGTGCCATCTTATCTCTATATTGTAGTGACATAGCATAAACACCCAAAAACTCGAGATGAGATAAACTCGGCGGTTTTCCATATAGCAACTCAAAAGGTGTCTTTCCTTTTAAAATGCGGGACGGCATGCGATTGATCGATATGCTGCGGTAATCACGCATTCGCCCCAAAATTCTTCAGGAATTGAAGCTTGGAATTTAAGTGCGCGGGCCACTTCTAGAAGATGGCGATGTTTTCTTTCGACAATGCCATTCTGTTGGGGCGTGTAAACACAAGAGCTCTCATGCAATATCCCATTGGTGTTAAACAAGGAAATACGGTCAAGCATTAAAAATTCTTTTCCATTATCGCACGTATCCTACGGATTGGTTTCGGAAATTGAGTCTTTGATAAGGAAAGAAATGTCTTTAAATGAGAGAAGACCTGATTTTTGGATTGCATGAGAAAAATCCAAGTGGCACGGGAGTAGTCATCCACAATTGTGAGAAAGAATCTAGAGCCATCATGATTTAAAGTATGATAAGGCCCCCAAACATCAGCATGAATAAGAGAAAAAATATCTTCGTTCGAGAAGTGCTATTCGGAAAGGAGCACGTGTTTGTTTAGCCATAGGACAAATGGGACATGTAGGGTAAGGAAATGACGCACTATGGCCCAAACGTTTATGATTAAGAAAATTAATGCCATTGAGTAGCATTACATAGAGACTTATTGAATTCAACAGAGATAATTTAAGAAGATGCGCAAAATCCAACCAAAAATATAATCCATGGCTGACTCTACCCAAGCCCATCAGTTTGCCAGTCGAAAGGGCCTGAAAGAAACATTTATCAGAATGGAAAAGAATGTGACATGAATTTTCTTCACAGGCTCTAGCAACTGAGATCAGATTGAAATGGAAATCTGGTACGTAAAGCACGTTTTTAATAGTGACAAGAGAACTAAGCTTTACGGTTCCAGTCATTGTGACTTTGGTGGTATTTCCGTTTGGAAGTTGTACCGATATAGGAAAAGATAATTTTGTAATATCTCGAAAGTAAATTCCTATCACATACTATGTGATCACTAGCACCGAATCAATAATCCATGCATCCTTTGAAATAGAATTCATAAAACAATAGGATGTACCGTGAAACCGCCTCCCTTATCTCGAAGGGTCTAATTTCTTCAAGGTTTCCATCAGCTCATGATATTTTTCATGGGTAATTGAATTTCCCAATTGCTGACCTGATACCTGAAAAACAGAGGAAAATTTCCCCTTTTCCTTTTCTCCTGGCTTTCCATGCAATTTCCAGCAACTTTCAATTGTATGATGTGGGCGTTTGCAATAATCACAGTACAATTTACCTCTTCCTTTTGGCCCATTTTTGGTATTTGAATTGGGCCTATTGTTAGATTGAAAAGCTTGGGCCGAAATAGGCCCATAGGAACCATCGGATCCTCCAAGGAATGGGCCGCGCGAGCCATCAAGCCCATAGTTGCTGGGCGAGCGTGAGCCGTCCGATCCACTTATGTATCTGTTTCGAGAGCCGTCGGATGGGCTTAAGCGGAAAGAACGTGGGCCGTCGGATGCCGCGAGACAAAGCCACGTGAGCCGTCCGATCCATTCGCCCCTTGGAGAAAATGTGAGCCGTCCGATTGGTGGATATAATCTCCACCGTCCGTGCCCTTCCTTAAAAGCGATCTAGGGTTTTCGGTTTCAAAACCAAACCCTAGATCCGCCTCTCTTCTCCCCGATCCTCTCTGCGAAGAGCGGAAATGGCTCTGGCTCTTCGCGGCCAGAGCAATTCCGTCTCCTCCTCTTCCATGGTCCGCGGATCTCTGTTGGCTCTCCTCCTGTATGGCGAGTTGATAGATCCGCCCGAGGCTTGGCAGTGGGTCCATGGTAAGTATGTGGGATCGAAACGAGAGGTAGGCTTCGTTGAGGATGAGGAGAAATCTCGTCGTTTTCTCCCTTTCTCGCATCTGTTTGTACTGTTGTTGAATGTTATCTGGCCAATCGAATCTTTCTTCGGCTGCCTCCATTTCGTTCCACAGACTCGAGAGTTTGTTGTACATGGTCGCGATGCTCATGTTCCCCTGTTTCAGATCTGAAATTTGTTGTGTTAGATAAAAAATTCTCACTTGGTCGAGTTTTCCATACATCTCTCTTATATTTTCCCAGATCTCCTTCGGATCCTCCGTCGGGAAGCCCGGCCGCGACCTCGGGCGCGATGCGGTTTCCAACCCGGGTTCTTACCGGTTGGCTGCATCGCTCCCAGTCGTGCCATTCTCTCGTCGGTTGGAATCGGAAGCGATCCGTCGATGAAAACTTCTTTGCTTTTTGTTACGAGCGCCCGGAATTCGCGCGACCAACCGGAATAGTTATCTGCACCTGTTAGTTGCTGGCTTATAATCTTCAGTTCTGGGCCGTCATTGTTTGTTGTATACAATGGGTCGCCGGGTTTCGGCCGGCTACTTGCAGGAAGAATTTGATACGGAAGGAAACTTGGTGGGGTAGGAATCGGGTAGGGATTTGTTCCCTGACTCGAACCCCCCAGCCCGAATCCGTAATCCGCACTTTGGAAACCCGAATAGGGATTGGTCCCCTGACCTGGAATACTCGATCCGCCCGTCTGCTCCGGGCTAACGTCAGGATTTGCCCCTTCATTGGTCGGCGAACCTGCGTTAGTCCGCGCGCCGCCGTGGTAGCCAGGCAGTGATGCATTGGGGATAGGCCCAGGATACCATGGATATGGCATCCAGTGGTAAGGGTGACCTGCGAAAGGTTGCCTTGCAATTGCCTGAGCCTGTTGCTGCCATGGTGCGTGCGCAGGTAAGCCTGGAATTTGTTGTTGTTGTTCTGGTGCAGGAATTATGGCGGCTGAATCTCGGTTTTCCAAAGCTTGTGTGTTCCCCTCTGATGTAGATTCATTGACGGGAATAAAGGTAGGATCTTGTGTTGTTGACATGCTGCACGATATTGATTCCTCTGTTTCCTCCTTTGCAGATGTGGTTCCTTCAGGTAATCAATATTTATGATTCCTTTGGCAACCAAAAATCTGATACTCGAGGTTGATGCAGAAGGTAATCGAAAGCGGAAGCAAAATAGTTCAGAACCGGGATGGCTCTGATACCATGTCAGAAAACGAAGATGAAGGTGTTCGCAGAAGGAAGAACAAGAATGAAGAAGCAATTTTCTTCACTTTTTTCATTGTATTGATTCTGTACATGTAATGCTGTATATAATTACAGAATAGAGAAGTAATAAAGGAAGTACAATATTTGCCTATCCTTTTCTATTCTAAAGTATATTTAATTTCCTAACAATACATATTACAAGATCACAATGCATATTACAAGATCACTAAATCATATCTTCCAACATATGTAAGATTGAATTGATACAAATGCAATAAATTTATAATTTTTTTCATATTTTCTCAATTTTAATTTGTCAATTTATCAGTTTTCGATATTTGTATTTCCTTTTCCTGTAATTCAGTTGTTCTCAATCCATGTTATGCAATTTATTTTGTCGTAATCGTGACCGAACTCAATTCAACAACGTAAAAATCAATCTTTTGTAAAAGGTATTCCGCAAATTCCTAACAAAACAGAGCTCTAATATCCCGCTGTCCATCTGTGGGGTCGACATCGGCATCACATCTTATGATTCCCACTCGAGATAGGCCCACAAGCCACTGACATCATATGATGGGGACTTTTGGTTGGACATCATGGCATGTCAAGGACTTGAGGTCTAAGATTGAGAAATTAAAAAAATAAAAATAAAAAATGTGAATAGCGACGTGATTAAGCATGATTGAACCATAAAACCACACAAATATAATTCTTTAATATACAATAGGACCCCACGATTGATGAAGAGGCCCGGAAGAAATCAATCTCGTTACCATTATTTTGCAAAAGATAAACAATTTTAAAAAAAATTTAAATAAAATCACTTCTATAACTTAAAATGATTAATTAAAATAATATTTTTATTACTAGCAACAATTTATAACTATATATTTTTGTGGACGATTAAAATATTATTAATTCATTCATTTTGTAAGTGATACGATCGATTTTTTTAATAAAATATTTTCCTAATTATTCATTTTCATTAAAAAAAATGAAGCCCAAAAATTAATCTGCTAACTTATGTCTCTATGTCTCCTGGTCTCTTCTCACGTCGTTGCTCTCTTAAATACTCAAATTGAACACATCTCCCTCTCCATCCCCGATCTTGACTGTTGACTAGTAAAATTTTTATAATATTAAATCTAGATGTACATTCCGTTCGGAGTTTATTGATGTTGTTTCGTTGCTAAAGATGCAATGTTGTCGATGAACCGACCTACATCACTTCATTCTTGTCGATAAAGAGGGTGATGTTGTTGTTGTTTTTTATGATGATGATTGCCAGAATAGCACGCTATCGCCGTCATTTCGATTGCCGATACAATGTAGTAGAAGTAGCTGGATTAAACTGAATATTTCATTAGGGTGCAGTTGTTTTGTTCACTTAGGATGGGAATTGATCTCGATTGAGCTCCTCTCTTGATCTAGAGAGAAAATTCTCCAAGGGGAATCATAAGGATTCGTGACTTTTGCTATAAGAAATTTCAATGAAATGGATAAATCTCCTATCAATTGAGTTAGAAATGGATATAAAGATTAAGTAGATAAACTATCTTAATCAAGACTCGACTAAATTAAGCTTATCTAGTAACAAGACGACTCCGATATACTAATGAAAAGTTCGCCCAAAACAAAACAACTATTGTTGCCCATTGTATTGTAGCAGCACACCAAATTTGAAAATGATTCCTTTGAACTCTGTGGATGTTTTAGGTGGATCCGAAGTCATTGAAAAGCTAACTTTGACATGCTTAAAAGAAGAACTTGCCTCCAATTCGAAAGGGGAGAAGTCTTAAAAAAAAGTGTCAGCCTTTTAAACCTTTGTGCCGATTTAGTCTTAAACGCTTTTTGGTCTTGGGATTTGTCCTAAACCTTTTATGTTGTGCCGATTTAGTCCTTTCCGGCCAAAATTGGCCGGTTTTGCTGCCGACGCCGGCCGACGTGGCTTGATCGCGCGACGTGGACAACTTTTAATAATATTTTAAAATTTTTAAATTTTTAAATTTTTATTTTTATTTTTATTTTTATTTTTATTTTTATTTTTATTTTTATTTTTATTTTTATTTTTTTATTTTTTATTTTTTTTTGTCATCTTCTACCTCCAGCCTGATGGGTCGCCGGAGCTTGGCGACTCCGCACAGGCTGGGCGACGGCCGGCGAGGTCGAGGTCGACCTCGCCGGCCACTGGCCGGCCGCGCCGCGAGGGCGGCCTCGCGCGCGGCGAGGCTCGCCCTCGCCGGATCCGGCGAGGGCGAGGCTCGCCCATGGCCGGCGAGGGCGAGCCCCGCCAGCTCGGCCTCGCCGCCCGAGCCTCGGGCGGCCTCGCGCCGGCGGGCGAGGCTCGCCCTCGCCTGGATCCGGGCGAGCGCGGTCGACCCTCGCCCGGATCCGGCGAGGGCGAGCCTCGCCCGCCGGCGCGAGGCCGCCCCGAGGCCCGGGCGGCGAGGCCGAGCCTGCGCGGCTCGCCCTCGCAGCCCATGGCGAGCCTCGCCCTCGCCGGATCCGGCGAGGGCGAGCCTCGCGCCGGCGCGAGGCCGCCCGCGGCCGCGCCACGGCTGTGTGGCGGGCGAGGTCGACCTCTACCTCGCTGGCCGTCGCCTCTGGGCCGGTCGCAAGCTCCGGCGACCGGCTGGAGGTAGAAGATGACAAAAAAAATAAAAAATAAAAAATAAAAATAAAAATAAAAATAAAAATTTAAAAATTCAAAAATATTAAAATATTATTAAAAATTGTCCACGTCAGCGCCGATCAAGCCACGTCAGCCGGCCGGCGTCCAGTCAGCAAAATCCGGCCAATTTTGGCCGGAAAGGACTAAATTGGCACAACATAAAAAGGTTTAGGACTAAATCGGCAAGACCAAAAAAGGTTTAGGACTAAATCGACAAAACCAAAAGGTTTAGGACTTTTTTAAGACTTCTCCCAATTCGAAAGATAGCCGGAGATGGGTGAAAACCAGCGTCAAACTCAGTAATTCGAATTGGGTTCCGGCAACATGCAACAAACTTCATAATTTTACCCTGACCAAGACTACAAATGGACTTTCTAGAATCCCTCGGTCCCATGACATCCTAAAAATTCTTTATAACATGATTTCGCACTTCTAAAATCAACCCAGCAGCTCAGATTTCAACACAATCCTAAATTACAACTTCACTAAAGAATTCTCTTTGAATAAAGGAATCAACGCTTGAAATTTTTACCAAGTGCCTCAAAACGATAGTTCATTGGCTGAGATAATAATTTCATGAACTTGACTGCGACATGGATTTCAGTCTCTCGGACTGATCTCATTTTTTTAAGAGGCTCATTTGTTACAAATCACATATTGTCGTGGACCCGTGGTGGGTGGTTAAAACCCGAGCACACCGCCATCACCTGTTGCTGATGAAGGCTGTCAATCCTCGTCGGGGCCACTAGAGGTGTCAAAAACCGAATTGAACCAAACCGATAAATTCGGTTTTCATTCGGTTCGGTTCTCATTAAAAATCGAAATTTTTGTTATCGGTTCGGTTTTTATCGGTTAACCGAACCGAACTGAACCAACAAACCAATAAACGCTTATTTCTTGGAAATGAAAAATATATACAATAAAAAAAACAAAAAAACAAATGCAAAAAGTTGAAAACCAAAAACCGAAAAACTGAATCAAACCGAACCCAAATTTCGGTTCGGGTCTCATTTGGTTTGGTTCGGAAGTTTTTCTTAACGGTTTGATTCGGTTCGATTTTTCAAAAAAATTGGATCGAATCGAACCGTTGACACCCCTAGGGCCACCATTACACCCTAAGGGACCGGATCTGGTTTGTTCTAGCTTCAGCAATGGCGAGACCACTGCTAAGGAGATCGGCCGCTCAAGCATTATTGTCAAGCAAGATTAGATTTGGTCTTTGCTTGAACATCTTTAGGGAGTCTAGGATTAGATATGAGAAAATGCAAATGGGGTTCGTTCTGCTTCCTCGTGCCGGAAAGACCCCCCCATCTTATCTTCATCTGTGCTTTTAGAAGTGCGAAATGAGAGAGAGAGATAGACTGAGAGGACATGGGTGGTGGTTGCAGGCTCTCGAGGGAGGCGGCGGAGTCGTTCACGGGTGGCTACGTGGACTGCACTTGCGAGGCAAGGAAGAACGAGAGGAGGGAATAAAGGGAGAAAATAAGATATTAAAAAGGAAATCACTTTAAAATGAGCTTTTTGAATTTCGTATCAGGCTGGCGGCGCACTTGCTTGGATCCATATGGCGTCAGATGTATTAAAATTATGGATTGTACTATTTGCAACTTTTGCATCTTCATTGTACTGTTTTACTACTCTCCATATATTGCAAATATAATATGTATTGTACATAAATTAAAGTAAACTGATTTTCACTTTCAACTTAAATAAGTCACATAAAAAAATTAGAAGTGAGTAGCTCCTCAACCGAGGGCCTCTTACTTCCCAAGCTGGTTGAGCAGCCTGTGGCGGGAAGGGAGGGGTGGGGTTGCACCACCTATAGGAGTTGTCCCCGGTAGTCTTTTAGTGGAGCGCTCATTAAAATTGCGTTCTTTATTTTAACGTGTCAATGTCTGCACGTCCTGCGCCCTTTAATTGTATGTGTATCTTTTTCTTCCTCACCATACAGGGAATACCGACAATTTTATATTTAAGAAGGGCTTTACGTTGGCAATCCTTCACTTCAAATCATCTCTATATGAGATTTTCCCCTTGAAGGTCTTTGAATGTGTATCTTTTGCATTTTGATTGTACTGTTTTAGTACTCTCCATTTATTGCAAATATAATATGTATTGTACATAAATTAAAGTAAATTGATTTTCACTTTCAGCTTAAATAAGTCACATAAAAAAATTAGAAGTGAGTATGGTTTGAGAGTAAAATCGAAACCAGAGAATCAGACCGATCGATTCCAAATTTTGATGAGACCTGATCTGATTTCCAATTCCACATTTTTGGGTACTCTAGTTTCCGATTCCTCCATAAATTGAGAACCTACAAAACCCTAAAATGGGAAATAAATAGTTATCTGCTAGTGTATGTATGGTGCACATGGCACATAGTACATAATAGTGATGTGGTGAAACTACTTTGGAGCATGTCATGAGTCTAATGTGCGATTGGCTTTCAAATGGTCTTTTATAATAGAAACAAAGTCAAGAAGGCTATCGTATTGGTGTATTCCAGACCATGACGTATATTGTTGTTACTTGCTACTTAACTGGGTTTGGCATTTGCATAACTGTGATCTCAAAACCAATCACGTCTTTCTTATAAGTTGTGCGTTTTCTCATATGGTTGTCATTTTTTGCTAAATTAAGATTCTATTGGATCTCAAAAAAAAAGGAAAGGAAATTGATAGGTTCTCGAGTAGACCTTGAACCTAGTATTAAAATAAGTTTTAGGTTCCGAAGCAAATTCTATCAATAGGTAGTTTTCAGCTTTTAGGTGGAATATGGACGAAACTCGAAATTATTTGCCTCTATAAAAAAGTAACAACGTTGGCGATTCGATTCTCGTCAGGTTCCCATCCATACTTGACCATACACGAAGGTGAAGGCGCGATGTTTCTTTCGACCTGGCCCTCGACCCTATTCCAACCGGGACCCGAACCGAGTTGGGTTTGCACTTATTGTAAGAATATATAAAATAATATATATACACACGCACAAAAAAAACTATATATATAGACCCACAACAAATAAAGTACTTTCGACTTGAATAAAAGTCCGGATCAAAAGGATGGGCCCACTCTAGGAGCCCACGGCAAGCCCGGTCCCCATTGACAAATTTCGATCCCGCCGGGCCCCAGCCCCCGCGGTGGGGCCCGCTCATACTCACGCAGGTTGAAAAAAGATAGGGGACCTCCAACGAGGCGAAATTATTAAATCGCTTGACAGCTGATCTGACGCCCGTAAACAAATCGATGACCAATAGCGAAAGAGGAGAAATTGTATATCCCGAAACGGCCCCCTCGAGATTGACGTGTCGTGACGCCATTGGCCTTGGGCGGTGAGTTCGTGCCGTATGGGACGAAAACCCCCCTCGCCCGCTCCGAGAAAACTTGCCCCTTAATGCCGGATAAGGATTTTCGACGGCGACAATTTTGGCACGTGGGGCCCCCGGGCCCGGAAAAAGAAAAGGAGGAAAAGTAGAGGAATTGCACTCCAGTCCTTATAGTCTTAGGAATTCACATCTCGGTCCCTAATTTCTACGGAGAAGTCGAGTTCTTCCCCCCACCAAACACCACTTTTATATCCGACAATAATTGAGATTCATAGAGCTAATACGCTGTCGGTTTTAGAAGGTTTATTTTGCATAAGCGATCTCAAAATGAAAATATTAACCTCTCACAGAAGAAATCCACTTGCTAAAAGCGAAAATTTGCATTTGTATTTGCGTCACTTTCTAGGACCTATTATGTGTAATTATACTTTTGCAGTGCCAATGTATAAAATAGAAGTCTTGACAATTATTGAACCAGCAATAGCTAGTGGCATGTGATGCCTATCTATATCACACATTTGATTCTCATAGTTGTAGGTCCATTCAATGTTAGTTCTTATATCAGCATGGTGTGGGTAAACATGTAAGGTTTTGTCATTACATTTATTTCCAAGCCCACAGAAAAGAGGGACCGCCACCAATCATAAATGCAACATCCATGTGTATAAATTTCCATAGTATACATTAGCTATCTCTTTATCGATATCATGAGGAATTTTTACTTCACGCAACTTTATATGTGAAAGGAGTTGAGATGACGCTTGATAACAATTGCCTCCTTTCTCTATGATTGATTCTTTCTGATTAACGTGATTGTATTGATTTATCGTGATGATAAGATTAGCATAATTTAGTGCAATCTATTTGCTAAGTTCAAAGAGAATTTTTTGTAATTGATTAAAGTTGTTAGCAAAAAAATTGAAGGTCATGAAAGTGGCCTCAACCTTTTCTTCAATTGGTACCATCCATATGTGTTTGGGTGGTAAAATAAAAGGCCCCAGATTATATCCAATTTGACATAAATAAGCCGCACTTTTGTTTGTGTCACTAAAAATCCTAATACTACGACATAAATATCCAAAAAAAAAAAAATTGTATCATAAAAAAAAAAAAAAAAAAAGTGAATATGTACTAGTGTGACAAATATAGCCTATATGAAAGAGATTATATATGTCACATATCTATAATTTTATGTTTTTTTGTGAAAAAAAAAAGTTGGGGACGTTTGAGTAGTAGGCAACAAGTTTAGGATTTTCAATGATATAGTGTGTACTAGGTATAATTTGGGATATTCTTATGATATTTGCTCTATGTATTTACTAGACATCGTCCCCACTTGAAGTTATTTGGGGACAGTGTTGCCGCGCGTGGTTGAATTGATCTTAGCGAGATTTATAATCTAAGTGCACGATCTTGTACACTTTCACCTTTTATTAGTCAATATCGATTAGATTAAGCACCGAAAAGGCAAGGAAAGTACCCAACTTGATGAGTAATCCACGGACTACTTTTGTACGGGGGCAAATTGCAGAGAATAAAAAAAAAATTTATAATAAGAGAACGAAATGCAAGCGACGATTAGGAACATTATGGACTTAAATGGTACTCGAAGAATTAGAATGGGCATGAAATCGTGATTATACCATAGTACAGGGGTCGAATTTAGAACTTTCTCGTTTCATTAGAGAGAAACGGAAAGCGCAATTTCGAGAAAAAGGAAGGAAAGGAAAGGGAAAGAGAAGGGGAAAAAAAGAAGAAAAAAGAGGCGAAAAGCCGAAGGCATCGGCCACGTCAGCGAGGATAGCGACCGGCGGGCCCCACCTGCACCATTTTTTCAATTTCAATCATCCTCCCCTCGCCCCCCCTCTGTGTATACAATCTGCGACTCGTCGCCACATTAGCCCACCCACTTCGCGAAATCTCTCCACTCCCCCACACGCGCACGCGCCCCCACGCGCCCGCCCCCACGCGCCGCCCCTTTCGCTTTCCCCCTCCTCGCGCTCGGCGCGGCACGACGCCGGCGACCGTCCGGCCTTGAATGCCGGCTTCGTGACGGGGAAAATGGAATCCATCGGCTTCCGCCACCGCGGATCCCCCTCCGGCGATCGCTTCCTCGGCGCCTTCTCGTTCTCCCCGACCTCTGGTCCCGTCGCGGGCGCGGGCGCGGGCGGCGACGAGCTCAACGAGGCCGAGGTCTGCTTCTCCGGCGACTTCCCCGAGCCGAGGGCCCGCCATCGGCCCGCGCTCTCCTCCGCCGACGCGGCCTTCTGGGGCGGGAGCGGCGGCAACCACCGCAACCTGCTCTCCCGGCAGCTCCAGGGCGACGGCATCCTCGCGGCGCTGTCCGGAGCGGGGGCGGCCCCGCCGAACGTCCTGATCCCCTCCATGTCGTCGTCGTCGTCCCCGTCGAAGCCGATCCCGCCGACGGTGCCGAGGAGGCACCCGGCCGCGGCGGCCGCCCAGGAGAGGGAGTACTCGCAGTCGGTGCCGTGCGGGAAGCTGCAGCAGTCGTCGGCGCCGATGAACGTCCCGGTCCCGCTGGCGGCGTTGTCGAAGCAGGGGAAGAACAGGTTCTTCGAGGTGGACAACGATTTCGAGGACGACGAGATGCTCCCGCCCCACGAGATCGTGGCGAGGGGATCGGGCACGTCGCCGAGGAGGACCTTCTCCGTGCTCGAAGGTGCTGGGAGGACCTTGAAGGGGAGGGATCTGCGGCAGGTGAGGAATGCCATTTGGCGCCAAACTGGGTTCCTGGATTGACCCCTTCGAAATTGAAATTGAAATTGAAATTGGAATCCAGGCGTATGTGGAGATGATACTTTTTGTTGCCTTAGTCTTATAGGCCTTGGTTTATGAGGAGTATGATTTTGTTGATAAAACAAAAAAAATGTCTTGTAAAGGGTTAGTGAAAATGGTAATCTAATGGCGTATGGCCAATATCTATGGTGACTCTGTAACTTTCGGGTGGTGGAAAAACTTCGAATTTAGCCAGTTCGGCGTGGTTTTTTCCTGATGATAGCTTTTAGCATCATTCGGTATCGGGACAAGATGTTGGCGGTATAATTTGGTGGATCTCTGTTAATATTTGAGACCCAAAGTTCAATGTTTCTTCAGACAATTGGATAGAATATTGCATGCTGAGGAATGTAAAGCATGGTTCTTCAAGATTAGAGTCTGCTTGGTGCTTGCTTTCTCTGATTATGTTGCGTTTGTGATGCTTAGCCTTGTATCAGAGTAGTTGTTGTCGATCTGCTAAATCGGGTGGATAATTCCTTGGTGCAAGTCAAATCTTCTGAAGATCATTTTTGTTGTGTTCCTGTAATTTCATCCTTTTAGATGATCATGGAGATTGTTGTTACGCTTTAGACTAGCAGATGACTGATTCCATTCTAAAGTTAGATATGTTTCTGTGCATGCTTGAACATCCTTTAAGGGAGCTTGTCCGAACCGACTGAATCTTCAATTACCAAGTTACGCCAAGGAAGTGCAGGGAAGACTCTTTAAAATGTTTGTAGATAATGCTGCAATTCATTTTCATAGCCTTTGCAATGTTTGGCGTACATTTATCTTGCGCATGTCATAGTCTCTGGATTCCTTTTGGGTTTATTGCAACACAGTCCACTTCCAAATGAGTTGAAAGAAGAGAAAAGAAAGGCAAAGAAAGAAACATTCTCCAAGTTGCCCTTTCTGATTTGATGTTTTAAGCCCTTGACTGCTGGTGCTCTGGGCTGGGGTTATATTGCATAGTCCAGGGGGAGGTGCGTTAGCTAGTTCCAGAACTACAAGTTGAGATTTTTATCTCCTATCTTTTGTATTTCTTTTCCCATTTTTTCTCTACCCAAATTCCACGGCAAGAGATGGGTTTAAAACCGATCTGTACTTAGAGGTGGCCATCTCTTTCAAGTTCTGTCTAGACTCGTTATGACTCTGTCATCGAATTACTGAAGGACGTATTACCTGTGCAAAGAATATGTGTTCATCAGACCAGATGACTTCATTGTGCACTAAGCCGAAAAGACATATAAAAGTATGCGTTTGCATTCAGTGAGTTCATTTGTATTTCTACATCACCAAATTGTCTCTGGCAATATCTCTTTGCTGATCGCGAGCTTATTCACGGAATAATTTAGTGAGGTTTCTGAAGCAGTTGCTTTGATAGGCTGCAATACAATATACCTTGGCTTTAGAAGTCAAAAAAGCAGTCTAGCAAAGCAGAGGTAGAAAGCAGTATTTGTCTTTTCCATAACGTTCATTCTCCACCTCAATAGTGGAGCTCTGTATCTGCGTTGCTTTATTTAGTTTTACGTCACTTTCGCTCCTTTCGTGGTACATACTGATTCATTGCATATGTTGCGAGAGGGATGGTCTCCCTTCGCTTTATTCTAAAATCAAATCTTCTCGACTGATTTGCTCACTCGTCAATGGTTAAAGGCAAGGGGAGTTGTGTTCACATTGGTTCAAGAGGCGAAAGCTTTTTAGCTTTTAAAGGGGCACCATCGAAACTGCCTGGGTTTGATCATTGTGCAGTTGACCCCTTTTTCATTTAGGTAAACAATGTACTCCTTGCCTGTGCAGGCAAAGGGCATCGCCTGTGTATGGGCCTGTAATCATATCGTTGCTGTTTTTTTTATGTGAGTTCCTAAGCCCTTTGGAACTGGCGACCAAGGGAAGAGATGTTCGTATGAAAAGGAAGCAGATCTGTTAGTTTGACCGTGCCTAGGACGACATGCATCGCCATTGGCTCTTGACTTGCCGTGAAGTTTGCTCCTCTGAGTCCGTAGAAAAGATTGACCTAAAGTCGTTGACCTGAGCTGTGAACCCAATGGCACTTCAAACCTGATTCCTACATCAAAATGCCAGAGAAGGTCATCAAGTACAAGTCGCCCCATCGTGCACATCCATCTGCTAGGCCACCGAATCTCTCTCTTTTGCACCATATCTTGCTTTTCTACCAGAATATCCCCTCGTATACGAAAAAGGTTCTTTGAGGAAACCCCTGTTTGATGAGCATTATGTTAAAACATTTAAATAATAACTAGGAGGTCCAAAGTTGGAATTTTTCAGATCTTTATTTGCCTCCCTAATTGAATATCTTCACACTTTAAGTTAAGGCCAAAGTCTAGGTTACGCATGTGACGCTTTTATCTAACAATGGAGATTTGTGACTCATTCGTTAGAACCCTTTGAAATGTTTGTGAGGTACAACAAAAATGTATCTGAAATTGTATCGAGATACGGCCTTTTTAGGATGGTCGATCAGTCTCTTGATGAACTATAGGGAATACCTTATATATTATGAAAAAATGGTGGTCATGACTTTATATACTATGCACTTGTTAAAGAAGCAAAAAAAAAGAAAGAAAAAACAAAGAAAGGGGAGACTTATAAATGATGAATTGGTAATTTATAAATTGGAATCCTACAATCATGAGAATTTGATCCACTCATTCATCATGAAATAGATCTAAAGGTCCAAGCAAATGAAAATTAGGTGGAATCATAAGTTTAAAAAAGTGACGATGGAGTAATTCGGTACTTAATCAAAAAGGAAAATCATAAAATATTGAGAAGATGGAGTTGGTGAGTAAAGCCCACTTGCACTCGTTGTCTGCCCTCCCTTGCCCTCCCTACGCAGCATCCTACAAGGGATTTGTGCTTCTGAAATCACATGAATATTTTTGCCAAATGCACATATAGCTCCTGTAAATAAGTACATAAATAAATAAATAACACATACACATATAATTTATACGAATGAAAATTCCTAGGAAGGTACATGAGCTAATTTGAGGTGCATCTGTACATTTCTCTTCAAGCCCCTTCCTATTTAGCTCCCATCTATGCTTGGTAACTCATATCCTCTATTAGGTCAGCTGTTATTATCATCATTGCATCATGCACATGTAAACGTCCCTGTCCGTACCTATAAGAGAAGGATTGATTCTTCTTCAAACCACCATTTATGATTTTCTATGCAAACTTAGACCTCATATTGAGGCCATAGTTGATGAGTTCTAAACGTTGATTATCGAATATATTCTTATTAACTTCCTGTTTATTTATTGTGGAAAATAAGATAAATGTCAGCCCATCAGCGATCATTCAGGAAAGGGAGCCAGAAAAATAAGCATAAATCATTGACACCTGCTAAAATAAAATAGAGAGTAGATAAAATTACCAACTCTCGAACTATTAGACTTTGGAAAAATAGATGATTTGAAAATTATTTTTCTAAAAATGATTATTTGCATCACTCGCAAAAATGAATAAAAATGATTTTTTTTCATTGTCCATGAAAATGTCTAAAAATAATTTTGTAATGGGTAATAAACACGTTTTTCATTGGGTAATTATTTCAAGCGATACGAGGGATTATGTTTGGTTAAATTGAAAATTTTAAGTAATGAATTTGAAGTGTCGAATATATTAAGTGCCAAAAATTGAATCTAAAAGTTCTTTGGTAATAGTTGCAAATTGATGATTGAACATGATTATTTTTTTCTTTGTCAAACATAGAAAACGGTCATTATTGGTAGGTTTTAGCAATGTATTTGGGAAGATTCTAATTGTCCTCGATTATTTTTTATGTTGAATGAATTAAGTAGTTCCTCTTTTACCTTGCTCATCACATTAATTTTTTTTCCTTAATTGAGTCTTTTAAATCCATCTTAAATAAGATAATGAAACAAGTTCAATCTCATCAAGGGATGGATTTTCAATGTCATCACTAAATGAGATTATCAAATAGATCGCTAGGCTCTATTCATTTCATGAAAAATAAATGATTTGGAAATAAATTTTCTAAAAATAATCACTCATATCACTTAAAATAATTAATCAATAAAAAAAATATTTTCATTATGAATATTCATTTATGTCTAGTAATTTTCGTGTATGGTGAAATTTTTTTGGTTCATTCATTTTTATAAGTAATATAAGGTGATCGTTTTCATGAAAATATATTTCAAATTATTTATTTTTTGTAAAAATAAATGGAATTGTAATTTCTTCACCTCAATTGCTCGGTCCATAACGGACTTTTCGGTAGATTGCCCTGTTCAACGTCATCGAAAGCCAATTCACGCTTTCAGTAATTTAGAGAGACAAATACTATATTAAACTAATCACGAAAGCAATTCACTTTTTCGGTGCACTTGCTTGTTCTTTTTTCCCAGGGCCCACTATTCAGTTAAGGATTTGGATTATTCTAACTTAGGAGCATGATTTTAAGTTTCGTTCGTGCGTAAATAAATGATTTGAAAATTGCTTTTATTGTTCCTGTCAATGTTTACACATGAGTTATTATTGATGATTTTTTTTTTTTGTTGTTTAATTATTTCAAGCTATGCAAACGATCATTTTTAGGAATTTGTATTCTAATCCATTTATTTTTTGTGGAACAAATGAAACTTACACTTTCAATTTTATTCTCATAGGCTAGATATCTATTTATCTCTACCACCTTATTAAGAGCATGATAGCCTTGCTCTTGTGACATGCTATCTTCCCCCTTTGCGATCTTGAGTCAAGGTTTTGCAAGTTTGTGTGTCGTAATTTAGAGAATTTCGTGACGTGGGAAACAACGACCTTCTTAAAAAATGGCGCAAGAATAGCTCAATTCAATTCCCAAAATGATGAGATCATGGTCTACGACTCGTGATGATTCTTATAAGTTCTAATTTTAGTTTGAGTATTCATATAAAATCAATTGCTTCAATCACCAATTGATTAATGGAAAATTACATAATGGCCTTGGTTCAAAATGTTGTCCTTCGATGAACTTTTTGTATCAACTTGCACCCCTCAAAGTTTTAAAAAGAGATTCGACACCCCCCCAAAAAGAAAAGTCTCAAAAAGTGGAGCCAACCATCAAAATCCATGCCCTCGCTCGGCGTGCTTTGAAGGAGACGAACGAAAGAAAATTGGAAGATCTCCTCTGTTACGCTAAGGAACTGCTCTTTGGATGGGAGGGTACAAGGACCAAGTGGCGAAGTTTGCCGATCGATTGGTAGCCATCAAGATATGGACAGATGGGGACCCCGAATCGATTCAACCCGACCTAGACCGAACCGGAGGGACCCAAGATCAATGATAGATAAAATTTAGCTAGGACTAAAGACAACCGATAGATAAATCTTTCAATCGACCTTAATTTGAAGTGCAAGTCTACCCATACCAAAAAATCAATGTCTAAAAGTTTTGAGCTAGGTAGGGCCTTTTATAACTAAATTGCCTCTTACCCAAATCCGCCAAGGGTGGGTGACCCCGTGGGCCGCTAGAAAATCATCTCTTATAATTTGATAGTTATCTATAACCTATCCGATCAATGATATCTTATGATGAAATGGGCTGTATGAAAATTGATTAAGGATGCTCGAGATTTGATAAGTGATTGCCATCTCCGGCATAACCCACGACAGCAAAAAATTCAAGAAGGGTCATCGCGCACAAACCGACAATAACTCGGGTGCCAATATAATCGGCACTGTCGGTGGCAATCAAAATGCCTTTGAGGTGCTTTTGGTACGCAGACATCTGAAAGTGTACCCCGGTCTCTCATACTCGATTTGAGGATTTTATAAAAAACCAAAAATTTGATAATCGCTATGCTCTAGAAAAGACCGGTTGGAACTTAGCCCGTAAGGAGCAAAGGACACCTTCCCGGTACGTTGAGCCCAAAAAGAATGGGGTCGCGAAACAGGGGAAAAACAGAAGGCGAAAAGAGCATAATTTGCCCTCTGTAAAACTCGCGAGATGTTGTAATCAACGAACGGACAAGACCGTCTCTCTCTCTCTCTCTCTCTTGCGCTCGCTCGCGGCGGGTTGGTTTTGAATCGAGCCCACCACCGCGAGTTCCGGAGAGGGAGGCCCTCTGTAAAACCCCTCCCCAAACCCTCCCCCGACCGTCGCCGCCGCCGTCGCCGCAGTCGGCGTCTCCTCCTCCTTCTCCTCCGCTCGGTGAAGAGGAGGAGCCTCGGTCAGCTTGGCTTGCTGTGGAGTGGCCCAGTCGAAACCTTCCGCTTCTTGATCGCGGGACCGCCGCCCGCGCTCCTCCGGCCTGGGGAGCTTGACGTCGGCGTTTCGGTTCGCGGTCTGAAGTACCTTTCCACTGAATGTGAGGTTCGAATCCCTAATCTCTCTCTGTCTCTCTCTCTCTTTCTCCGTACGTGGGTAAGCGCCAATGTCGGCGCTCTTGCGGTTTTTTTGGAGCTCCGGGTTGTGATCGTTCGTGGGGATTGCAGGCAGGTGTGGCCGCCGGTCTGGGGGTAGAATCGCCTTGGTGTGCTGAATGCACGACTTTGGGAAGCTTTGGAAGGCGTCGTTTCTTATAAATATTCGCCTTGTGTTCTCTGTTAGGGTTTTTCTTTTCTTGAAGTGATAGTTGTCGTCTGAGTGGGCAGACATGAGCATCGAATTAGGTTAGGTCAAGATACCGAGAGGTAGCTTGAGTTGAAGTCGAGTTTTTTGATTTTGAGCTGCGTGGAGCTTGTCATTTCGGCCATGCGTTAATGGTATATGGCTAGTTATTGCCTCTGGCATGTTTTCGGAAAGGAGTCATTTTTGTTCTGGTTTTGCTTTTTAACACTTTGGGTCCAGGAAAAGCGAACACAGAGTCATATGATAGATGGCGTGGACAGAAAAGGATGCTGTTAATGAGGGAGGAAAGGATCTAATTGCTGAAAATGGTTTCTTGAAAGCATCGGGGTCTTCTCCTGCTACCGACACAACTGTTTCTGGTGCTTCACCGAAGAATGCATTGGAGGGGAAGGATGCCCTCTCTTATGCCAACATCCTACGAAGCAGGAACAAGTTTGCCGATGCTCTTGCATTGTATGAGAGTATCTTGGAAAAAGATAGTGCGAACGTTGAGGCTTACATTGGCAAAGGCATATCCCTGCAGATGCAGAATATGGGGAGGCTCGCTTTTGATAGCTTTGCAGAAGCCATAAAATTGGACCCACAGAACGCTTGTGCCCTGACCCACTGTGGCATACTGTACAAGGACGAGGGCCGCCTCATGGAGGCTGCCGAGGTATGCAAGTAATTTTTCCATCCCTGTCATTACTGCACTTGATGTGTGATTTGTGATGGAAATTGTTTTGTCTTAAGGTGGTACCACTTGCATCAAAGAATGCAAGCAATTGTTCCTTCCGTCATTTTTGCAGCTGTTCTGTGTATTGTATGCTGGAAGTTATTTTTCCATTAGTTTCGTGTAGGTTGCATGTTTAAGTAGTTCTGCTAGATATTTTGCAGGGACATCTGCGCATTAGTATTTGCTTGATGAATCACTCTTTGATCAATTTGTTGTCTTTTGCTGTGAGGAGAAAAAACCCAATTGCTAAATGATGAGCAATTTTTTTTATGGATCCAGAAGTGAAGGGTTTGGAAATTATTGAATAAAGATGTTACTGCAGCTTTGCACATTTGCATACACATCTGAGAAAAGTATGCTGATCTATATGTACTTTGTTATTTGTCAGGTCTTTGTAAAGATGTTAATGCTATTCAACTGCCAAACAATTTATTTCTGTTTTTGTATTTCATCTAACATGTAATAGTAAACATGGTCCTGGACCAGGGTTGTTGACTTGTTTTCACTTGTTAGGTGAAGCAATAAATTTATAACATCTTCGAATATGGTGGGATAAATCGTTTTTTGCTGCATCCCAGTTTCTCCGATCTCTCAATATTCTTATTTTGATTTTGTGTCCTGCATCTGAAACGTACACACTTAGAGACTATTGGTAGCTTGCTGCAAAGTTTGTTCCTGTATGTGCTTTTGATTTTGACCTTGTTTCCCGCCTTTCTTCTTCCATCTTAGGAGCATTTCCTTTCTTATTGTTGCATTCTTCCCCATTTGTGTAAATTCTCGTTTCCTTTAGTGAATTATCCTGATATACAAAGATTTCATTGAAGTATTTGCAATAGTGTGCAATACTAAGGTGGCAATTAAAGGGAGTTGGGCTGGCTTAGGATTGAATGATCTTGGGTATAGAGCTGCTTTTGTATTTGAGTGATTTCAGTCTTTGCTTATTGGATACAGAACAGTTTTGGATATGCATATTTTGGTTTTGGGTTTTGCTAGATAGAGTTGGTCATTTGCTGGTTGCAATTGGTTCCCAGTCAATCTGTCCTTGCTCCAAATGTTTCCAAGTTTTGTCGGATAAAGGGTTGATCTATTTGAACTGTAACTTTCAAATTGATTCAAGTTGGATTATGATCATGACGATATCTTTCCCATGGGAAATGTTAGGGAAAAATCTTAAATACGGTAATACTAGACGCATTCATTTCAAGTATTCATGAAGAAACAAAGCTCTTGCAAAACAACTGAATTTGTATATTTAAAGCAGCAAAGCATAATTCTAATTTTGTATCTTTATAATGCAAATGCTTTTATAAGGTTTCTCAAGAAATAGTTCAACTAAGCACGGTGCACAGACTATTTTTAAAGATTCTAATAAATAGATTCATGAGTATTAAATAGTTACTTTAATCAATTAAAGATTGTTGCTGTAATTGTATAATGAGACGAGAGATCATGCATCTTCATTTTAAAAATTGAATTCTGTTAGCACCAAAGAAATGAGATTGAGAAGGATTGAAGGTAATTTGCTGTCAACATGATGTAACCTTAAAATTGAACTTAATGGAGGAGATGTTCTGTAGTACAAAAACACATTTAGAGGAAAATTCTTATAAGAAAAGGGGTAAAATGAGATTTAATCTTGCCTATGGTTGTTTCAGATTCACTTGCATCTCAGATTAGGTTCCATGCATTTCAGTTCATTATGGGGCACATGGGTCAGGTTGGTTTTTGGATTCTCATAGACGGGATTACTTGGATTCAATTAGTTTTTGTTCAAGTTAGATCTCTGATTTTTACTCTTTGCTCAGATCCAGTTTTAGGTTTTGGTGCAGATGTCTTGCTTGGGTTGGCTTTTTTTACCCTGTTGCTGTAGTAGTGAAGTGATTTTTTTTTCCTTTGCCACTTATCCAAGTTAGTGTTGCTATATTGTTGCTTACAAAAAGGAAAGAATAGGCTTGATATAATCAAGTTATGATACGTGGTGCCACTGATTTTGCTGGATGACAGTAAATATGACACTAGAGGTTTTGAAATATTAAAAATATCGTATGCACTAATGTCAGAAAGATTGATATCGGTAGGCTGAATTTGTAATTTGCCGATTCTTTCTCCTTGTGCGTGGCTTCTAAAATTCACATACACCTGCTTGAGCCCTGTCTTGCTAACTTTTGAAGGTATCAATCTTATGTTAACCAGTTCTAATTTGGGTGTATTGCACAAGTTTGTGGAGCCAACTTTTAGCCTTCGTTGAACTGATCTAGCTTGGTTAATTACAAACTTCTGTTTTCTTGCTATTATTATTATCTTCCTATTTCTCGTCATTTTATCCATATTTTTTCAATATTTTTTTTCTTTTGTGGGTCTTGTTGCTTTCTATCATCTGCAGTTCGAAATGTGTCACTGATGCAGAAATTTCTGATTGGATGTGTAGTCATATCAGAAGGCTCTCAGAGCGGATCCTTTGTACAAGCCTGCTGCAGAGTGCTTAGCTATTGTGCTAACAGACATTGGGACCAGCTTAAAGCTTGGTGGTAATACCCAGGAAGGGATTCAGAAGTATTATGAAGCTCTTAAAATTGATCCCCACTACGCTGTAAGCTGTCATTCTTCATCGTTCTCTTTTCCTTATTCTGCATTGTTAACCACAAAGTGTACTCATAAATTCTCTTGCTCACAAACTTGTATTTGCATGCAGCCGGCGTATTATAACCTCGGTGTTGTCTACTCTGAAATGATGCAATATGACACAGCCCTTAATTGTTACGAGAAGGCTGCTCTGGAGAGGCCTTTGTATGCAGAAGCATATTGCAACATGGGGGTCATATACAAGAACCGTGGTGACTTGGAGTCAGCTATTGCCTGCTATGAGAGGTATCTGCTGTTGCCAACTGATGGCAGTTGGATCTATTGTTGCATTTTCAGTTCAGGGCAATTCTTTTGCTGAAGCTTTCCCTGCGTGTTTTCTTTGCAACAGATGTCTTGCTGTGTCTCCAAATTTTGAGATTGCAAAAAACAATATGGCAATAGCTTTGACAGATTTAGGGACAAAGGTGATTACCTGTACATTTCCTGGCATAAAAGTTTTATTTTTGTTGTTGAACTTGAAGTTGTTGTGGCTGTTAAATTCCCTTTGGACAGTGATGCAATGTAAGCCTCATGATTTGTTGTAGAGTTCTTTCAATGATTAGATTGGCTAAACGGGGTCCAATCACTGTTGATTATTGGTACTTGTACTCAGGGCATTCATTGAGTCACCTGTGCTTGCATTTTGTGTCAGAATATGAAGAGGATGGAAGGGGAGGTCTTGTCCAACCCAATTACTAATAGTGTCCATATCTCTCAAAGACCTGAACTCCTGAAGGCCTAATATTGAAAACAACGAAATATAGGAATTCTGTTTCGCTTTGCCAAATCTCTTTTGGAGTTATAATGCTAGATTTAAGTTCTTATCCTTTCTGGATAGAATAACTTGCTATGATCAATGATTCATTGATGGTTTTCTTTGAATAGGTCGTTGGCTAAATGTTTAGTTGCATCCCCTGTCCAAGCATCTCAGTTCTGCCCCTGTTACTCTAAGCAATTGCAATTTCCTCGAGTCAATTGAACTTGCTGTTACATATATGAGATGAACTGACAAATTGGATGGAAGCAATCAAAGGACGTTGAAAATACTCTTCTATAACTCATCGTAGACACTTATAAATATGTTTCTAGACAATTGCATTACCCTGTGATAAATGTAAATTGGTCTTTTATGATTTCGCCTAATGCATTGTTAATTTGCCTGTAGATTGTTTAGAAAAAGAATTTGTTGGAGATAGAAAAGAGTTCCACTGAATAAGGATAAATCTCCTCTATAGATGCAATTGGTGTATAAGCCTGTAAACATTTTCAACTGCTGTATGTTGGTCAAATACAATCCTTGATTGAATCTATAAAACTGAGCATGTTTTTCTAGTTTCAAAATCATGATATTGTTGTAAAGTTAGTTGAAGACTTGCACTACATGTGATTGTATAATTTATAGATTTTGTTTTCCTCATACAGGTAAAATTGGAAGGAGACATAAACCAAGGTGTGGCATATTACAAGAAGGCTTTGTACTATAATTGGCACTATGCAGATGCCATGTATAATCTTGGTGTTGCTTATGGTGAAATGCTGAAGTTTGATATGGTAAGTGATATGTTGAAGATGATTTTTGGCCTTATGTTCCCATCTAAATTGCCTTCTTTGTTCTAATAAAAGATGGGAAAGCTTGTGGTCTGGCATCCTTGAGCAACTGTTTTCAGATGTGTGTTTGTTTTACAGCAATCATGTAGATTTTGAAGATAGTTAGCGTTGAGTAGAAATTAAAGTCAATTGAAAGCAAATATTCCATGTTGAAAGAACGAAATTTTGTTTATAATAGCCTGTTGTACATAGAATTTTTGTTGGCAACTGCACATTAGTGTGACTTTATGTATTGAAATTTGTTTAACTTATTTTTCATCTTGCCTCAAATTAGAAATTTGTAATGTCATGGTCTGAAAGTTTACCTCAAGAATGTGAAATCACTAAGTTTGTAAACTTAGAAGATGGCAATAAATAGGAATACCATTAGCTATATTTCAACAATTTTAACTGAGAGATAGTATAAGTTGTTGAACCCTTTCATTAGCACCTAAATCTTGATGTAAATGATGTACTAGACTTAGTGGATTCATTATCTTGTTGATGATACTGCAAGCAGAGAGGATCTCCTTGGTGCCTTCTTAAAGGAAATATGTATGTTTTTGCTGAAAAAGAAAAGTTATTGAAGAGAATTTCTTGGCCCATTTAATCCCAAGTCTGTGCTCCTTACCATGCTCAAATTCCTTGAACATTTGGAGAATATACAGAGGCCTTATAATCATTTCTATTTAGCAGTATGGTTTCAAGCATATGCAAGGTCCATATTAGCACCATAATGATGTTATTTTGGTGAATACACCTCACTATCGGTGTAGAAATTTGAATCTGTAATTGCTGTTTTCTAAGAGTACTATAGGACCTCGGAGAGATAATAATGCTTCATTTGCATTTGCAGGCGATTGTGTTTTATGAACTTGCTTTCCATTTCAATCCGCACTGTGCTGAGGCATGCAACAATTTGGGTGTTATCTACAAAGATCGTGACAATCTTGATAAAGCTGTAGAATGTTACCAGGCAAAGCTTTTCACCAGTGATTACTGAAAGTTCACCCATCTGGTTAACCATTATTTGTACTACTGACATAGTTGTTTACTCTCATTTTACAGTTGGCTTTATCAATCAAGCCTAATTTTTCTCAGTCACTAAACAATCTGGGTGTTGTATACACGGTTCAGGTTTGTGATGATTCATAGCTGAGAAATATGTGAATCAGTTTGCTTGAGCTACCTCTGACTTTCTTCTTCTTTCTCCTTGGCGTTCTTCTCTTCTTTTCTCTGGCAGGGTAAAATGGATGCGGCTGCTAGCATGATTGAAAAAGCTATAATTGCTAATCCAACATATGCTGAGGCATACAATAACCTAGGTCAGCACTGTAAAAACAAGCTATTTCCTTTAGTGTTTACTGAATAGTATTGCAAGTGAGACACGTTGATGTAGGGTCATAGCTGATATTCGTTCTAAACATCCCCAAAAAAATATTATGTGGCTCCATAATTATCATATGGCAGTTGCCCTTACTTCTCCTTTTTGGAAAGTCCACTAGATGTTGTTGTCCTGTTTATTATTCTTTTTCTTTGCTAAGCTTGTCCTATTTTATTTTTCATTATTAAACTCTTGATTTGGGACAAGGGAAAAAGCATGTTTAATATCGAAAGGCTGGATTGAATGGTTGAGTTGCTGTGAAAAGGCTAATATATTGATGGAAAGTCTACATGGAATGTCAAAAGAATTCTAGAAGTAGCGGCTACAAAGTTGCAAATCATGGGTTTTTTTGTATTTTGCTTGGTGCAAATCAGTAGAGTTTTTTGGTAGCACTCGTATGAAAATGCAATTCATAGCTCTTCCTTGGTCGCTTTAAGTAAATTAGTCCTTCTTGTTACCAGCAAAATACTCTATGCATGTTCTTGTAAAAGGTTAATTCCAGTTGTCTGTGTACCTCCACTGTTCAGTACAACAGAGATATCTGATATCATTTGCATATAGGGGTTCTTTATCGAGATGCTGGCAATATAACAATGGCAATTAATGCCTATGAGCAATGCCTCAAAATAGATCCTGATTCTCGGAATGCTGGCCAGGTAATGTTTGTCTTTACATACCGTTTGGTAGTCTGCTTTTATTACAATGACATCTTTTTTGGGGATGACATGCCTTGTTTTGTTAAAGGATTCTCCTGAGTAGTTCCGTAGTGTTTTTTTTACATCAGAGTTTGATTCTTTTGTAATGTTCTTGAACTTTTGTTTGCTTGTCTCGAAACACTGATACATGGATTTTTTGCATTTGGGAATTGTTTATTGAACAAACAAAGTCCACTTGGCAGTTTATGCATTTTTTTTTTTTTTTTGGTCTATATCTGAGCTTGTCATGGGGAACCCTACATAGAGATTATTCTTTCCTGTGATTTATGTGGGTGGAGAGGTTTACCACTCATTTCTGTTTGTATCTTCTTAAATTTTGTCTGACCACTAATATTTCCATGATATTCCTGCTGTCCCTAACCTTGTAATGGGTTAGTTGTTGTCATGAAGCCTGTACTCAGTGAGTGAATACAAAATTTAAATGTAAAGGAAAAAGGGTGCCTGAAGAGGTTCAGTTTCCATTCTGACCTCTTCTGTTATCGGGCAATTGATCTCTTTGAGTTTGTTTGAATTGTCGATGGTTGATTAATTTCCTTAGCTGTGTTTATTTTGTCAGCCTTTAAACATTATTTAATATTTGTTGATCTGAAATTGATCCAGAATTGTATTAGCCATAGTTTTCTTTCATAATTGACTGCCTATTGGGCTACTTCCATGCCACCTTTAAAAACCTATGTTTTTTTAGAACATCAAAAATGACTGAATAAGATGTGGTTCAGCCGCAGAATGCTGAGAATACCTTTTTGTGGTTCTTGCATTGCTTTATGATAGTAAAGAAGCATGTGAAATAAATACTGAGTTAGTTGCTCTTGACATGAGGATTAAGGATATGCACAGGTGCTATCTTACTTGTGGGTTTTCATCGTACAACATACTTGTATTTGCTTATCTTTGACTTTGCCTCAAGTTAAGCATATTTAGTTTTTCAATTTGATGTGAAATTTAATTTCTTGTTTTGGTCAAGGGAACCTTTATACCTGTTTAGTACCCTAATTATCTAGTGATCATATGGATTTTTCATCATAGCATCTAAGTCTAATGTTACGCTACTCCTTTCAAGGCCCTTCCTCAAGGTATTTAGAACTAAAGGAAGTGAAGAAATATAAAATGAACTACAAGCAACTAATTTTAAATTGTTGACTTCATTCATGAAACTGAGTGATATATATATATTGGTTTCCTGTTAATATGTTCTTTGCTGATTTTTATCTGCCCAATGGATTTTGTACTTTGAGTCCTATTCTTCACTTTAAGATATTCTTTTGGACAGAATCGGCTACTTGCTATGAACTACATAAATGAGGGGCATGATGACAAACTTTTTGAGGCTCACAGGTTGGCCTTTAACTTCTTTCAACTTAGCATATATCTTCAAACACTTGTACGATCTACAAAGAGGCTTTTGCTATGGCTACTACATTACATTAGCATTTCTATGGTTCTACTTGAAGATATTATTGTGGTATAGAAGAAAAGATTAAGGATATCTTTTATCTTCTTTAACTGGGGTGGACACATCTTGGTTTGCCATATCTCAACTTTCTTTTTCCTCTGTACATCTGTTATCTTCGACTGCACTTGCTTCTTCTCTCTTTAAGGAGAAAGAAAGAGAAGGTCAAAGGCATTGGCTGCACTGCCTTTAAGCACAGTTAATATTTAAATAACAGCAGAGTAGCTGCAGTCACACTCTAACCCTCAATAACAAATCTATGTAAGAGAATGAATGGCTGTGGTATAATGCAGTTTTAGATCTGATAAGTGCCTGTTGCCCTGTTTCGCATATTGCAAGCTTAAAATAGAAGTTTCAGTCCATAGTTGATTGGTAATCATTACTTCTGAGTCTCAATGTCATCTGGTGATTGATATCTAAGTTTGTCTTAATGGGCTAGCATTTTTTCTTGTCTTGAGTGTATCAATGCCTACATAATGCTGATATTTTTGGAAAGGAGTGGGTGCACACTTAGCTGTTGACAAAGCAATGGGTCACAGATGATGAAAATCTGATGTATCTCATGGAGGGGGGGGGGTGTTTCCTAGGACTGGAGTCGATAGAATTGGGTTTCTAAGAGATCCAAGGCAGTGTTAATTTCACAGTGAGAAATTTGACCTTGAGGAATTAGTCATGGCCGAGCATGGTAATCAAATTTCAAAGCAGAGTAAAGAAAGTTTTACTAATCCTAAATGCTCATGGCAGGTGATTATGTACAATGGTTCCACTCAGTAAAATGCTAAAATCTTTCATTCCCCTGTGCTGATGTCATTCTCTTTAGTAAGAAGAAATTTATTGATCTTTAAGGCTACATTGTGTAAAAAACAAATCGTGTGAGTTTTTTTTAAGAATTCTATTGCATTGATATTGATGGCATGTCTAAAATAGCTAAATAACTTGGGTTATTCAACTTTTGGGGTGACTTTCAAAACTTTTACTCTTTCAATTCCGTCATTAAACTTTTTAGAAGTTGAAAAAGACTGATGGAACAATGGCATGGCATGCCAAGTGACACATGGATAAAGTGTCACTTCCTCATTTGTTATATGACACATTAGTTCTTTTACAGATGTTTGATGGACTGGCCTCTGACTGAAAGAACCTTCGTAATTGAGTGACCTGATTAAGTTTTCACAAGTTCAATGATAAAGAAAAATTGGACCACCATCCATGTCTTTACTCTCCAAAATATGCGAGAAAGGATCCCTTCTGGTGTTTATCATTGATACTCTTTACTTGTTTTATGGTATGACAATCATTTAGCAGCGATCATATTTGGGATCTGTTCCTTTAGAGTACACATTTGATGGTTTTCATGTGTCTTTGCTAAACTGAATGTTTCCATGCAGGGACTGGGGTAGACGCTTTATGAGGTTGTTTCCACAGTACACTTCATGGGAGAACACGAAAGATCCAGACAGACCTCTTGTGATTGGATATGTGTCTCCTGATTACTTTACTCATTCAGTATCATATTTCATCGAAGCGCCTCTTTCATGTCACGACTATTCAAATTACACTGTGGTGGTTTATTCGGCAGTTGTGAAGGTACAGTTCACATTTGAGCTAATGACTACTTCAGAAACTATGGCTTTCCTCTGAGAGGCACGAGACACATGGTGCATCTATTTATAGATCTTCCTGCTCTAACTGTGTGGTAATAATCACATGTTAATTTTCTCATTTCTAGTTTCTCCAATCATGTCTGGGTTATGCTGGATGTGATGAGGAGGAAGAAAATAAAATACAAGATCTGCTTTTCATCCGTTTTCCAAAATTGAACTGGATCAACTGGCTCAACCAAGGACCGGTGCTTGGTCCAGTCTGGTTTTCATCATTTGGTTTGTTGTGGGAAATACCACTAAAAATGAGCTCGGACCTAGTTCAATTGATCAAAGTGATGAACTGATTCACTTGGTCTGACTGCATCTTGACCTTCAAAATTAAAATTGATGAGGTGGGACTTGATCTCCTGACCCTTGGAAGGAGGGACAATGCATAAGCCACCTGTGAGCCATCATTTCGAATCTAGACATGTTAAATAATAAATACATGACAGACAGGAAACGTCCCTGAAAAGGCTTTAAATTGCTACCTCATAAAATTCAAGTGCATTCCATGATGAGTTAGTGGCTCTTTGCCATTCTAGCTAGGAAGGAAGGATGCATCAGTTACTACATTCCCCATTTATATTACTACTTTATTTGATGACGTCACTTTATATCTACTTGTCTGGTTGAGCCGGTTAAACCTGGAAATTGGGAGTCTCACCATTTAACGTATGCATCCCTTTCTAAGAAGACTGTTTGATTTAATTATTCTTATGCTCTATGCTTCTCTCTAAGTTCTGAAAGTTTTAGAATCTTCTTCAGAAACTTGATTTTTTTTCGTATCCGTTATTAACTGAGACCTGCTTGGACTTCTTAGGTTTGATTATTATCTAGAATTTATCGTTGAGTTGTCACAACTGGCTGCAAATTTCAGTCTGGCAGAAGTTGTTTAGAGAAAAGCTCTTTGATATAAGTTTATAAGTCCTTAGCCTCATGCTGTGAGTCTAAATCACTTTGCGGTACCACTGCAGCATTCACCTATTCTCTGGCACTTATGTTTTTCACTCTGATTTCTAATGCGGTTTTTTCTATGCCATTGTTGGTTTGCTGTTGCTCTTGCTATATGACAGAGATTCCCTTTCTCACTTTGATAAGTAAAGAAGAATTTTCAAAAAAAAAAAGGTACCAACAAGGGAACCCTGTACAAAATGGTTGAGGAAAGAGAGTAAAGACCACAGAGTGTCACTATTGAAGAACAACACTACTGATTGTCAGGAATTGTGTCCTCTATGGCTGGTCCTCAAATTGAAATAAAAGAAATCTCAAGTAGCTATATGTCTTCTTGAGAGTGGGGATAGCTCAGTCCAATTTAAAATCTTTTTTGTTCCTCGGGGGTTGGAGGGAGGGGTTCTCAGAAGTCCTAAATATATCTTGATACTAAAGATGTGGGTAGGATTATCCTGAAGATAGTCTTCTCTCTTTGAAAAAGCTGTAACTGCAGCATCTAGATACTAAAAAGCTGCATAATTAACTGAAGCGACAGTGACTCAGTGTACTGTTTGGGGCCCTTTTTCACAAAGAGAACTTTTGGTATTGGTTCTCTCCGCTTCTTTGCTACACGCTGAAAAGACTGACTACTCTGCGAAGAGGGCTCTGTAGCTTTATTGAGTTCCGGACTGCTGCACTGCACTTATTTCAGCCTTGTTAACCCCCTTCTACTCAGCCATTCAGAGTTGAATGCTTATCCATCTTTCCTTGCTAAATCAATAAATACTCTTAGCCATAGTTTTTTAATAATATTTCAAAACTCATCCACTTTCTGATGCATGGCCACTCTGAGCCATGGATGATCCTTAGCACAAATGGATACTGTTGTAGGTACTTCACTTGCTATTTCACTTGCTATCCAAGGATAATGTGATGACTATAGGTAGTCAGTCCCCTCCAGACTTGACATATCTTTTGTATGCTATGCAGGCAGATGCAAAAACTTTCAGGTTCAGGGATAAGGTATTGAAAAATGGTGGTATATGGAGAGATATATATGGAGTTGATGAAAAGAAGGTTGCCAGCATGATCAGGGAAGATAAGGTTGATATCTTAGTTGAACTCACTGGGCATACTGCCAATAACAAGCTGGGAATGATGGCTTGCCGACCTGCTCCAGTTCAGGCACGTTTTACTTGACTTGAACTCCACTTTACTAATTTCTACCCTGCTTCTTCTGTTACACGTGATGTTCGTACTTTTTATCAACTACAGTTATCGTCTCCACCCATATTGAATTCATGGAAACTTGGGAGCTTTGTATAGAAGTTTGGTTCTTTGGTTTTTCTCATAAAGTTGAAATTTTTCTTTCTTTTTTAGCTTTGGAGGACTTTGTGCAACATCTGCTCAATTAGTCAGAATGTTGATTTTTTTTTCCAAAATGGTTCATCAGTCAATTTAAACATAATATGATCCAGTGAGTCTTTCGGAAAGGAGTATTATCATGTATCCTTAAGCCACATCTAAGGTAATTTGGAAATGCACAAAGATGAATTCTACATGGTTCCATGTTTTAACGAGAATGGTACACCTTCTTATTTGATATCTTCAAGTTCAAGCATTAAAATTGTTTATCATTACACTTAAGGCTTGGGTGATGCAATTTGTGTAAATTTTCTGAACTTGATCTTGGTTAGAATTGCCAAATGATTACAATGAAAAGCGGTCCTACTTAATGGACTGATACATAAGTTTGTTTGAATTATTTTTTTTTGCCACAAGTTTATTTAAGTAGTTAGTGTACTTTTAAATGCACCAAAATCGACAACACAGATAAAGTTTAATGTCATTGTAAATACCTATAGTGATGTAATTTGGTTTGTCAAGCATAACTGGACTTCAACAAGACATTTATCTGCCATTTTGAGTCCATACTAATGCATAAGAATCGGCATATGAACTGAGAGAGACTGATTTGATAGAAAATTGAGGTTGACCCTTCAGGTGGTCAGTGGGTGGTTTAAGCTTGAGGGTCTTTGTTTTCATATTCTTGCTGATACACGGTGTGTTAGCTATATGCATCTGAGTCACACTGATACAACCATCTGGTAGCTTTTCCATGTTTAATTCAGTTGTACTCTGTTTTAGGTAACTTGGATTGGCTATCCAAATACTACTGGTTTGCCTACTATAGACTACAGAATCACTGACTCCCTTGCAGATCCTCCTGACTCAAAGCAGAAGTATCTCTCTCTCTCTCTCTCTCTCTCTCTCTCTGTCTCTCTCACACACACACACACGCGCGCGCGCGCATGATAGCTATGTTGTTTCCAGATCTTATAATTGTTGGCTTGGCGTTTGAGTTCCTCCCCTGAGGACATTCTCAATGGCAAAATGCTATTCTGCCTTTACAACATGAGACGCACTAGCAAATGTTTCATTGTACATGGTGTTTATGTAGTGGCGTAAAAAAAGCATGGAATTTACTCTGTTATCTGCAGGCACATTGAAGAGCTGACCCGGTTACCAGAGTGCTTCCTTTGTTATACACCTTCCCCTGAGGCTGGGCCTGTTTGTCCAACTCCTGCACTTTCAAATGGCTTTGTAACATTTGGTAGCTTCAATAACTTGGCAAAGGTATTTATTAACATGCTGGTGTGGCTGTTGTGCTTATAAATTAAACTCCTTGTTTCCGCCTTCCTCCATTTGATTTTCCTTGGGTGCAGGGGAGTGTTTAGTATCTGACACTGTTATCTGTTGCTCCTCTCTCTTCCTCTATCAGATAACTCCTAAAGTGCTGCAAGTCTGGGCAAGAATACTTTGTGCAGTTCCAAACTCTCGTCTGGTGGTAAAGTGTAAACCTTTTTGTTGTGATAGTGTAAGGCAGAGATTCCTTGCCACTTTGGAGCAGCTGGGATTGGAATCTTTACGTGTTGATCTACTTCCACTAATTCTTCTTAATCATGATCATATGCAAGCATATGCTCTCATGGATATCAGGTAAGTTACATGTCCTCAATTAGTTAGATGCAGTGCTAGTGCACTCTGTCCCTACCTTCTCTCTTCCGGCTCTCGTTCAATCATGGCTTAGGTGTCATTCTTTATGTACATGTTGTTGGGACCTGTATCTGTCACCTTTCTTCTGCTTATTGTTGAATCTCAGATTTTTTATCTTTATAATGGATATATTATTTCTCCATGTCTGTTCAAATTTCTTGTACCTTGTCATTTCTGCAGTTGTAAATGTGCTGCTCAATTGTTGGGTCCTGTATCATATAGCAAACTAAGAGCAACGCTTAAAAATGAACTAAAATTCAAGGAATTTACTTGTCTGAGTTCTCATTAAAAAGGAACAGAATGTAAGTTCTACTGACTTTTCTTGTCTCTTTTTAAATGAAATCCATCCCGTTTTTAGTGAATCTTAAAACTGTCAAGATTTTTATTTTAAGAACTGTTTTGAGCTTTAATGCATTGGCTAGTTCATGTCTAAAACAGAAAGAAAAAAATTGTTTTTTGCTCTTCTACATCTTTGTTCAGGTCGCTGCCTACATCACTAATCCTGAACATGTATCTGGATGCGCCTGACTTGCTGCATATTTTGGTTACAGATTATAATTTGATTTGTTCTTTATATTGTAGCTTGGATACTTTTCCCTATGCTGGAACTACTACAACATGTGAATCATTATACATGGGGGTCCCATGCATCGCAATGGCCGGTTCAGTTCATGCTCACAATGTTGGTGTGAGTCTTCTGACAAAAGTTGGTGAGCATTTTGATGCCTACTGCTCTTCTTGATAAAATGTACCTGTTCAATCAGTTTACCTGATGTTCTTCACTACTTCCTATGTGTGAATATCGGGAATTTGTTCTACATAAATGTGTGTACCATAACTACTTCATTGTCCTCTTTGATGTAGGATATATAATTTTAGTTGTCATTAATATTTCACTATAAAGCAACCTTATAACTAGCATTTGTTGAAAAAATTCTGCTAGATGAAAATGGGCACAAGCTTCTTGTTTTGGCCGCCTTGAAAGATATCAGAAATTGGGAAAAAGAAACTTTTGGAGCTCCGGGGTGGGAAAAGATAATTACATTTTCATAGAGGCCTTGGGCTGAAAGCTCATCTTGTCCGGGAGTCCCATCTGCCAGTAAAAGAAAATGGAATATTAAAATAGGAAGGATCCTGTTATTGAGTGCCCTGGCAGCACTAGTTAAGTATACTTTATTTGGAACAATTCATCTTTCATGACACTAATTGTGCATAATACGGGGACAAACAGTGTATTGTAAACTGTAAAATTTTCTTCATTGGTTTGTTAACAGGTGGCCCTAAGGCACTCATTAACAAAGTCCAAATAAAAACAAGTAAAAGATCGCCTTCCATGATTGACTCAACCTTATTATAGAAGGACCACAAATCTTAAGAGTCCATGTTTCTTTCGAAGTCTGGTTCATATTTCATACTCGCACACCTACTTAACAGTTCTGGTAGGCTGGTCATCCTATAATTTGTAAAAGAATCCATTGTGTCTCTAAAATGTGCCGTATTGTTTTCCTTGTCTTTGTTCTCGTATCCCTTTGTTTTCCTGCATTTACTGTTCCCCTGTGTAGCCTTGGAAGTATCATGTACGTGGATTTTTTACAATATAGTTCTGACTTGGGCTTTAGCTGGATGCCCTTCCTCTCTCTATTTTTCTGCCTGTGTTTGAATGCCTTCTTATATTTCTTTTGGCTATTGCTCCTTATAGTTTCCTTTGTCAACTTTTTGGTTTGTGATGTAAACCTTTGTCCTTCATTGCAACAGGACTAGGACATCTAATTGCCAAAAATGAAGATGAATATGTTGAGTTGGCTCTGCAACTGGCATCTGATGTTAATGCTCTCTCAAAGTTGAGAATGAGTCTCCGGGAACTTATGTCCAAGTCTCCTGTATGCGATGGACCAAAATTTGTCACCGGTTTGGAATCAACATACAGAAGTATGTGGCGGAGGTACTGTAAAGGTGATGTTCCGGCCTTGAGAAACTTGGAAATGCTTCAAGAACATGCAGCTTCTGAACCTTTGAGCATGCCTGCTACAAGCATCTCAGTTTCACCGGAGATACCTTCTGAATCGGCCAAAGCAAATGGATTTGCACAGGTGGCACCTGTTCTGACTCTAACCTCTAGCGAAGAAAATGGTCAGGTGAATGAAGCTGCCAAAAATGGGAAATGAGGCGTATGGAGGATTTTTGTGCTTGTTCTAATTGCTGGGGAATCCGGGTATAGCTTGAAAGGCCACTTTGAAAAAATATGCATTCTTAGAAGTGTCAGTGTATGCTTATTTGGCTTCCGGGGGTTGAGCCTCGCAGTGATCCTTGAGAAGAATTGCATTTTTTTGGGAAATCCTGATATCCATGCAAGTGGATAAATAGAAGGCGATTTGAGGAGGTTTATAGGCCATAGTAAACTGCAATTTACCCCCCTGAAAGAGATTATAGTGATGGGCTGTAAAGTACTATTCTAGGGGCATAGTTATTTTTCAATTTTTCTTCTTTTTGCTTCTTTGGGTATGGGATGGTGGGGGGTTGGTCTTGGTCGTGGTTGTATCCTCTGTTATATAAGATCTGATGGTAACTTCTCTCGATCTTCTAATAGTAAAAGATTAAAAGTTCAGCCAATTATAATTATCATTTTGTCGTTGAATGATCACCATCGAGGAGCTGCGGTCAGAACTCAGTGTCGTCCTCCGTCCAAGGAGATTGTTCTAGTCTGGAAGTTCATGGCCTGGACTGAGTGCATACATATGTGTGCATGTATACAAGAGAATGATCGTATAATGTATCTAATTGAAGGGGTTACTGTAGTCAATTTCATATGATCTATACATTTAGTTGAGAGGCAAGGTGAGAGGAGCGTAACAAGAGCCAAAAGGTGATAATTTTTCCGTCAGATCAAGTCGTATGAAAGTTTTAAGAGCATAAAGTTAGATTTTTATTAATTGGGATGAGTAAAATTTGTCTTTGCATTCTAAAATTTGCAAGAAGTTCAATCATATCATAAAATTTATTAAATAAGTGCAATCGAGTTTTAAAGTCAATGCCGCCAATTTATAACAAAAAAGGCGTAACATTTTTAAATTTGTTTCTCTCTCATAGTTGGTATTTTTATTGTTTTCTTTTTTAAATCTTATTTAAATCATATTAGAAACTAAAAAAAAGCTAGCATTTTATTTTAAAAAACAAATTTAAAAGGAAAAGAATAGAGAATGGGTAGGGCAGGGCCATGCCAATGGGTGCTGCCGTTGCCGCCATCCATTGCTGGAGGTTGTCGGCCTTGGGCGAGGGTGGTTGGCTTTCGCTAGCTTCAGGAAAGGCCTCGCTAGGCCCAAGCAAGCGCAAGCGACCTTCGCTGGCTTGGGCTAGGGCGCCCACCCACCCAGATTTGGATGATGCCGGTTGTAGCCTAGAACCAACGAGCCTCACCAGCCTAGGCAAGCCCCGACATTGCCCATATTTGACTGCTTGAGCCTAAGGCTAGTGAGGGTTGTTGCCCCTTGGTTGGGGCGGCGAGGCCTAGCTTAGGATTGTCGAGGGCTGGCCACCCTCCCCTAGGGTTGGCAAAGGTTGCTGGCCTCTTCGGTAACGGGTGGCAATTGCAGTGGCGCTGGAATGTGATGTCCTCGTCGTCTATATTGTCCTTCGCCTTCCCCCATTTCTTATCTGTTCCGCAAATCACGACACGACCCAGAATCCCATTTCAACGCAAGCACTTCCAGCTCATAGAGAGAGAGAGAGAGAGAACCTCGGAGCGAGCAATGGTGAAGAGCGCCTGGGCGGTGTTCCCGTACGGGGAGGCACACGACTCTACCGTCGTTCGCTGCGTGAGCGCACGAATGGATCCGTATCAGCCCAAAGCAAACTCCAAAAACTTCACACAAGCCGGAAGCACCCGAGAGAGAGAGACCTTGGAACCGGGTGCGGACGACGTCGAGGGGGTGCGCGGCGACGACGGTGGCGAACCCGGCGACAGCAGCGGTGGCGTTCTCCCACCGACGGATCCGGCGATGGCGCGACGAAGGAAAAGCAAGTCGTGGGTGTGAGTCGTGACCGTGTGAGAGGTAAAGAAGATAGAAACGAATTAGGGTTTTTGATTTGGGGTCGCCTTAAAAACCGGTTCCCAAACCGGTCCGGTCGATCCGGTTCCGGGTGGGTAATCCCTCGGAACCGGTTCCTGACCGGTTCAAACAGGGTCTAAATTTTGAGAACCGGTTCCCGGACGGTTTCAATCGGAACCGGTTCCCCGATCCCGTTTTCCCGGTGGGGGACCGGAACCGGGTAAACCCGGTTGCACACCCCTGGCGCCCACCAACATGGATCTAGCCCTGCCTTTTTCTCTCTTTTTTAAAAAAGAAGATATTTTAGTTTTTTTTTTTTTTTTTAACCTAATTTAAATCAGATTTAGAAAAGAAAACAATAAAAAATGCCTACTAGGAAAAAGAAATTAATGTAAAATGTCATATTAAAGTTATTAAAACATTTTCTGTTAAATAAATTGATTGCATCTATTCAACAAGTTCTAAAATTTCATTGCACTTTTTATACTTTTTTGATTATTCAACAAGTTTTAAAATTTCTTTGCACTTTTTATACTTCCTTGATAAGTTTTAAGACTCTCAGTGAACTTATCACTTATTTATTCTAACATAAGTTCGAGTTTGCTAATTATTTTGTCAAAGCAAATCGTGATTTCATACTAAGCCGTGCCGCACCATTGCCCCTCGAGTTCAGTGATCAGAGAGATAATATGGTTTTTCTTAGGGTGGGTAGCAGATGCAGTTGAGCGAGAGATTGGAACAATGGCGGTGCCGGCAGCAAGCTGCCACGTCACCGAAGATTGCCGTATGGGGCTTTTAGACCTGAAGAAGCAGACCAGAAGGGAGAAATGTGGGGACGACAATTTCTAGACGAGCAGAACAACACGCATGTCCGACGTCTTGCTTGTACTAGTACTCACTGTTTTTCTGGTAAAACGCCAAAATCGACATGTTCGACCCCAGCAGAAAATTAACATTCATCGCAAGAGTAGATCCTGCTGAGTTCATATGCCATGAAATTGCCCCAAATTTGTCCCCAGCTGACATAATCCTGACAAAGCATCAACGCATTGCATAATGTATTTTTTGTCGAAGAGAAGTGACTGGCGATAACATGCATCAGATGATACTAACGCCATTGCACAATATTACAAATGTTGGACAAATATGGCTCCATGATCAATGTGCAGTTGAAAGATGGTATCACAGAACACCCAGTCAGTGAAAATTAACTCCTCCCTCGAAATCAATCTTTTACTGATGTCCGCAATATCTTCACATCATGGATTGGTCTGCACAGAGAGTACGTAATATTTTGATAAAACTATCGTCTTTTCACTGCTATCAGCCATGTCAAAATAGACAAAATGACACTAATTGCGGTAGCTATAAAAAATGCTGAATTCATGTACAGCTTTCTTGGAAGTGAAGTCAAGCAGGACTCGGATCAATATTCATGCTTTACCCGACAGATTAAGCAACAAGCGTCAAAGACTGATTCAATGAATCTTCTCAATCTCCCTTTCAAAATGAGGACCAACGAGTTCTTTTCAGAATCAATGAAGCCATTGAAAACATAGCTTAAAGGTTCCCTTTCGAAAGTGAAGTTTAGCAGGACCCAGCCAATATTCATACTTTTCTCAAACCAATTTAAGCACATGCACTACAGCATGATCCAATAGGATTTGCAATTTTTTTTTTTTTTCATTTTCAAAACAAGGACCGATATATTGTTTCCTGAAAGACCTAGCATCACCAATTTTCTCTTCACTGTATCATCAACAGAGTAGAATTCCTATTGGCTTTGAAAATATAATTCCGGAAAGCCCAAAAATGGATGTCACCCCTCATTTCTGACAATTTTGGCTCCATGTTCTCATTAAAGAGTACTTTCTAGATAGCCACAAATGCCAGAAAATATCATATCAGAAGTGAAAATACTTTGAGCACAACATTCTTCTATGTCAAGCGTTTTAAAGATATACAAATTCTTGAGAGACTTATGCATCAACAATTATCAAGAAAAGACATACCTATCATTGTTGTCTGTTTGGACACTCCCAAGTCTTTTGATAATCTCCATTCCTCTGCATACTCGTCCAAATATTGTGTGTTTTCCTGTATGGAGGTGGAGACATCATTAAATCATCCACCACTCCAATATGATAATAAATGAAGAAATTGTGGAGCAAAAGCAGAAAGATAAAAGGGTATATATGTTCCTTCCCGTACCAATCTTAATGAAATAAGGTGTCAAGTAGGTACGTTTCTCCTCCTATATAGATGTTCCTAAAGTCTGAAAGAAATTATATATTCAGTTGTCCTTAGCTTCTATTGAAGATGATTACCAGACTTATTGTATAATCAGGTGCATTTGGATGCCTAGAGGTTTGAACAGCACAGCTGTACATGTTGTACATGAATGTGGCACCCACATTAATTAGAGCACCAAACTTCAGAGTCAGACAGTCCTTTTGTCATGAAAATGGGCCCTGAAACATATATCTGGCCAATGAAGTTCCATCTCACGACTGAATCAGCATTTCTCAATTCTACATATACTGCTAATCCATAGATGTCTGACCAGCTAACCAGTATTGCACAAGGGAGTTGACTAGAATCAAAAGGTCCATATCAGTTTTAGGCCATATACTTACAGACTAGGTCTACACTTAAGATGAAGATGAAATTTTAAGGCAGCTAAATTTGCTCTTCTACATCGAACTCGATGTCACTATACAAAAGATGTATATGGGAAATCTTCTTCTGATTCAAAATCCTTTGATCTTCTGAAGAAATAAATTTCAAGACTGCTTCTGCTGTAAAGAATATGCCAAAGCGCTTATAATACACAACACAAGCTAGTGGGAAGAGGGATGTCCCAAAGGCAAACATAACGACCAAACGCATCACTCGTGTTCACAACTGCAACTTGCAAGTGCGCAATCATCTCAAGCTCTCAGACACTCGCACTGAAAAAAGGATCAACCAATCACATGATTTAAAAAAAAAAAAACATCAATAGAGATTGCAACGACAACTTTATTCAGATAATATCATACCATCAAGTGAAGGGCATGGTGCTAAGGTGATGAAGAACTGGCTGCCGTTGGTGTTTGGTCCAGCATTTGCCATGGACAGGATACCCGCACCTGTGTGCTTCAGTTCTGGTTTTATCTCATCCTCAAACTTTTTACTGCAACACAATACACACCGTATATACTGTGAGGGTCCTTTAACAACCGAACAAGGAGCTGAACAGTACTCTTTAAGGTCCTACTTCTTCGTCGGTGCACCCAAACAATCAAATACAATAAGGAGCTTGAGAAACACACTCTTCTCATTGCTCTCATTGTACTGAGGCTTGAGCGGTGAAAACCCACAGCTCAGTAAAGAAGCACTCCATCAGAGGTAAAAACCACTCGAACCCGCACGATTGTTAAGCAAATCAGTACTCAAACAAGAAAACGATGTCGCCATTACCCGTAGATCGATTCTCCACCCCTTCCAGTCCCGGTGGGATCCCCACCTTGCACGATGAAGTCCTAATTCAGGGTCACAAGAAAAAGAGACAATTAGAAAAGCCATCATACGAACGCGCATTCGTGATTTCTGGGCGTGGGATTTTTCGATTCCAACGATAACTTACAGGGGGAGAGAAACGAGCACGCAAAGAAACGAGCGATTACCTTGATGATTCGGTGGAACTTGACGTTATCGTAGTAACCCCTCCGAGAGAGTTCGATGAAGTTCCGGCTAGTCCTCGGCGCATGCTTGAAGTATAGCTGTAGAAAAAAAGCAAACAAAATGAAAGCTTTCACATCACCTGATGCATTGCAGAAGAAGAAGAAAGCAGGAGGAGGAGGAATAGGAGGGGACTTGCCTCGACAGTGAAAGAACCCATGGAGGTCTCGAGAGTGACCTCGGGAGGACCTCCTTCCGCGGTCGCCCACATCTTCCACGCACAAAGCAAGCTACGAGGGCCTCGCCGAGAGAGGAGCCGCGAGATCTTCTCTTTTCTTGCAGAGGAGATGGTGTCGCTCACCAAATGTCTGATGAAATGCGCTGCTCCCTGCAAGCGGAAAGCTCGTGGGTTTTGGGGGAGTTTCTAATTTCGATCTCGTTCGAGAGAGAGAGAGAGAGAGAGAACTGGGCCCAAAGTATGTAGCCCATGGACATTGCCTAAACGGCCCACTAGCTCTTGCGCGAACTCTCTCGATTGAATTGCCAAAAGCGAGCTCTGCTCGCTCTGTAGCGTAGCCTGGGGACCGAGCACGAAGACGATGATGCAGTGACGAGCCGTCTCGCAGGGAGAAGCCGCACAGGTCGCCGCCGTTCGCAGCCGCGACAGCGCAAAGCTCGTTCGTCCTTGGCGCTGCGCGACTGCAATGAGGCCGATAAGGCTTCCCGAGCCGCCGCCGGGATTCAACGGCGCGCCCGACGTCCTCGGCGGCGCCATCCGGCGAGCGCTCCTCATCGGCAACGGCTTCGCCGGCGCCGAGAGCCAGTGCATCGGTTTGGTCCGCGCTCTCGGCCTCGCCGATCGCCACTCTCTACAAGTGAGCGGCCGACATTACTGCACTCGATTCTCTGCGTTTGCGCTTCTTTTATTGGGGCGGTCGGCCTCCATAGATCGTCACGCTTCTATCGATTTCTGTTGACATGTGCGCTTGTCTTTGTTCACGGTGATTAATTTAAAATCAGTGGCTTTCAACTCGCGTCGGGTCGTAATTTGTCATTGTTACATTTCGACTGGGTAAAATGGTAGTCGTTTGCTATATGAGAGGCCGAAATTCTTGCGGAAGGGGTACGGATTCGTACACCGAGCGTGGTTTGACTAGCAATAGATCGATAACCTAGACATCCTAGTAGCACTGATTGTTCATAGGTTCCGAACAAATTAATCTGCATCGAATTTGCCAAACCGGAGGAGTCTTTGTTTCGAGTGGAGATTCTAATTTCAGGAGATGCAAGTGGTAATTGATGAATCCTATCTCTGATTTCTTTGTGCGAGCATGCTTTATGTCCATCTAGATGGTGGGATGCGCACTCAAGTACATATGTTGGTCTGGTCCCTTCTATGGTTAATTCCTGGATTCATTGCCTTTCTAATTGTGGATTAACTTCCTTTCTGATATCACACACTTGGTTACTTGTACAGCGTGTGACTAGGCCTAGAGGAGGGATTAATGATTGGCTTCGTTGGATTCCGGTTTCCTTCCATAAAAAAATTAATTATGTCGTGAAAAGAGTTTGGGGTGATTCAAGGTTTCGAACGACGGTTGAGAGCAATAAAGTCATGCCTTTTTCAGCTGAAAAAAGTGGTAGGGGACAGTTTTAGAGTGGTTCTTCTTCGATGTTTCTAGTCAGTAACAAACTTTGGTCATGTAGTGAACATATTAGTGTGGTGACCTGGTCTTATGTTGGACTTCTGTTGTTGTTAGCCCTTGTAGGGAAAATTAATGGACCTCATGCCTGAATGACTTCTGTTAAATGGCTTTTTGCAGGATTATTGAATGTTTTGGAAGCTGATCCAAAACAGATTGCAGTAATGGCTCGTGAATCATTTGAAAAGTATGTTTTTTGATCTTGTTCCTATTCTTCCTGTCATGCTTCTTTTCAATGGAAAACTATATAATTTTCAAACTGAATTGTAGTCCTGCTCAGAAATGTCCCGTTTGAATCCAGGATACAGAAGATGCAATTGCAATTTGCCTAAGTAAAAAATTGCCAACATGGTCAACGTCTTTAAGTTTGGCTTTGGGGTTCTAGATGTCTTTGAACAGGCTAATTATCTGCATGTAGTGGTCATATCTAGCATTTGAATTTTTGGAATATGGATTTGCTTGTCCTTCAAATTATCTGCTATGCCCCAATAACTATCTACAATTGTCATAGGGAGGGCCCACTGTTGGTGATTGCATCTGGGCGGGACACTATTCCTGTTGCAAGCACAATAAGAAGGTTGGCTCCGGAGAATGTTTTTGTTATTCATGTGAGTTTGACTATGCTTTCTTTTTAAGCTTCCTGCCACATGCTTGACTGATAAATGACCAGTTCCTTAGCCTTACTTTATTTTTCTTTTTTCACCTTCAATGGTTGGTTCTTAACCTTGCCATCGTTTTGCCTTACGTCTAATGTTTTAAAAATTAAAGAGATGAATTTTAAGAAGAGAAAACAAGGGGAAACACGAAAAGAAGAAATAAATAAGCAAGAACTTTAGCTGGAAAAACATGTGGCCATGGAATAGGGATATGACAACCTAGACTATTCACTTACTCTCTCGCTTAACAATTTTTTGAAAAGTTTCTGTACATCTAATTGCAGCAAATTAGCCTATTTTTTTGCTTTTTTACTATAATCATGGTGTTTGTGCAACATATGGTACAAGTAACTTGGTAATATGGGTGCTAATATGTTTTAGTTCTGCTTCCTTCTGGCAAGCTTTATGTTCCCTCCAAAAGCTAGTTCCTTCTGTTCACATTATCCAGTTGGTCCTTTTACATATTGATACTTCTTATGTGTCTGTCATCAATTGGAACGTAGTTATCATGCATCGACAATTTTTACCAGCATTAAATCTTAATTCGTCTTATCATTAATGTCATCTCCCAGATACAACATCCGAGGTCCCGTCTAGATAGGTTTGATTTGGTGATTACTCCTCGTCATGATTATTATCCACAGACAGCTCATGCGCAAGGGCAAATTCCTTGGTTTCTTCGAAGGTGGATAACTCCACGTGATCATCCCGATAGTCATGTGGTATGCACTGCAGATGGCAAATACACTCAATTGTTGGGAATCACCAATTTGCAATTAAGTTACTTGTTAGTTACTGCTCTTAAAAAGAATCTCACAGGTCTAGAATTTTGGATTTAGATTCTCACTGTGGGCGCCCTTCATCAAGCTGATTCTGCTGCTCTTAGAAGTGCTACCTTCACCTGGCATGATGAGTTGGCATATCTTCCGAAGCCCTTGCTTGTGGTCAATATTGGCGGTCCCACAAGTAATTCACTTTTTCCTCATTCGTTACACATGTTCAAGCTTGATGTTTGTCAATTTTATCATATTTTTGTGATGAATCAGCTTATTTTTGTCTGACAGATTTAATGAATCTTGTGGTCAAAACTAAACAGTCTTAGCTGATATAACTGAATAAGAACATTTTGTCTCACGATGATAAGAGAGACGGGCATTGAAATATCAGTCTTCATCCTGTAGGAACTGACTAATATCTTTGCAGTTGCACCCTAGTCTTTTTCATAGTCGTGATATTCTGGATGTTTGTTTGCTTACATCAGTAGCACCCAGGGCACTATTTTATCATCATCATATGAGTTGGCTTGATTTTGAAAAGTACATGTAAAACTATTTTTTACTTTGATCATTTCACAGAAGAATCTCACAGCTTTTTTCTATGTTCTGATCACAGGCAATTGTCCCTATGGTGATGATCTTGCAAAGGAGTTGATAAATAAGCTGCAGAATGTTATGTGGAGCTGTGGAAGTCTCAGAATTTCTTTCTCTAGGAGGACTCCTGTGAGGGTGTGTATGCATTGTTCATTCTTATAATTTCTTAATGAAATAAGCAATAAACTGTATTATTTTGGTCCTGGAGCCATAAACTGTTTACCTCTCTGCTTTTCTATCCGCAGGTGTCCGAAATGTTTGTTAAAGAATTCAGGGCTAATTCTAAAGTTCACATTTGGGATGGTGAAGGTAGTCGTATAACTGATCATTGAAGGTTTTTCCTTTATCGAAAACACAAAATCATCATATTGTGATAATGGATTGGAATACTTTCTGGTGTGTTTTTAGGTTCAAACCCACACATGGGACATTTGGCTTGGGCTGATGCTTTTGTTGTGACAGCTGATTCTGTGAGCATGTTGAGTGAGGTCTGCAGTACAGGGTATGCATGAAATGTCAAACATTGAGGACCATCCCTAACTTTGAAATATCTACTTTTGTTTGGCCCAATAATTTGAAATATCCATTATATTTAAAGAGAGCAATTATCTCTCTTGATGCAGGAAGCCAGTTTATATTGGTGGAGCTGAACGGTGTAAGTGGAAGTTTGCTGACTTCCAGAATTCCTTGCAAGAACGAGGAGCAGTTCGAGCATTCACTGGAAAGGAAGATGTAGGTTACTCATTCTTCTTTAAATTATGTTATTTTCTTCTTTTGGACGTAAGGGTACAATTGAGTGCCAATCAAGATGAAGCAGTGTCTAGATCTAGCTTGACTCGATTCACAAACTCAGTGCATTCAAAAATTGATTTGACCTTGTTCTAGTACTAATATTGAGCTTGAGCTTGACTCGAAAAGTAATTGAGATACTTGAGCGTGACTTGGCTTAGCTTTACTGCTGTTGAATTTTTCTTTTGTTTAATTAATCATATAGGTTAGTGAAATGAAATTACAAGCAGTAACTTGTATTTAGAATCAATTTGTGTAATGAGAAGTCATGCAATAACACAGAATTCTACTATGATATGGCTGAATGCAAATAATCAAGGAAAGTAGCTTACTGTATCCGTGGCTCAAATATGTAAACTTAAAAAATAAACTGTAAAAATTACAAGATCAGAGAATATCATCAAGTCCTAACTTCAGATAACCCCAACTCAATGAAGATGAGCTTTAGAGGCACAAAGGAACACCATCTTCCTCAATGAGGAAACAACTGGTCGAGTCAGTTAATTTTCCCATCAATCTGTAACTAATTGGAAACCGAAAAAAATGTCACAGGGAGTCGCTTAAGAAAATTTGCACACAATAGAAACATTTACAGATATGACAGAATGAACCTTGCAAATGGTAGTTGGGGATGAACATTGCTGGAAAATAAGGCGACAAACTGAAGAACATTTGTCGGTGACTCTGGATAAACCTGCACAATAAGAGGAAAAGACTCATGACCAAGAGGAGAAAGAAATGAAGACAAGTCAATTTCTCGGAAAGTGAAAAGCTTGAGGGTCAGAGTTTCTAATGATTGCTAAAAGCATGAATACACAACACAAGAAGAGCTGTATAATTTCTAAAAATTTAAACACTTGCTTCTTAGACAAATTATTTTTTGAAAAACAACTACTCGATTAGGCTTGTGATACTCTAATGAAGAGTTTGTGACCTTAAGCTTGAATGGAAAAGCCATTTCTACCTACTTGGTCTGACTCCGTCAGACCACTATGTGGAACTAATGGTTTTTGATGCACGACTAGTGAGAAAAACACAATGTGAGTTGTAAGAGCAAAATGATTGAATACTTATTATGTATCTGCACTTGTGAACTTAGTCCATGGTTTCTTTTAAGGGAAAGTATATTAACCTGCCTCATCCTTTGCTCAACTCAGTTGGACATATTAAGAGGTTTATGTTTACTTATATAGTTGGGTTTCGATGTACAGATATCTGAGATCTGGAGCTACCCTCCACTTAATGACACTGCCGAGTCTGCTGCTCAGGTGCATGAAGCACTTGCCAAGCGCGGATGGAAGATATGCATGTGATGGGCCTTCTGCTGTTGAGCCAATGTGGCCCTGTCACTCGCTTTGCTCTGGCACGTCTGGTGCGTCATTAGGTTGGCCAGTACCCACTTGGTAACCTCGGTGAAGATAGCTCCTGTTCGCTAATGTTTCAAGGAGTCCAATCTTATTCTGTGGCTATCCATTTCTGTGGAGTACAACTTTAGGTTGTGCATTTTTGGAGAAAGAATAGCCAGTTGGCAAGTAATCCAGCGTGTGAGATAGAGGACTTTGCTATTTTTTTATTTTTTTTTCCGTTCTTTGTACTGTTTCTGGATTCCCCACTTCATTATAAGTTTATTTGTACTGACGGGGAAAGCGGTTTCGGTTACATTATGCCTTTCCCAGCGATGGGAGCTATACCGTATAAAGTTTCACGCTTATTTGATCCATATGTGAGCAAATTCTGATGGCAAAAGCAGCATCTATGGATTCATCCTACAGTTCCTCTTCAGAAGATCGACTGGAACCTGTTTATTATCAACTGGAACTAAAACATCACGGCTTACCTAGTTCTGATACATTTCTTTCTTTTTTTTTTTTTTTTTTTTTGAGTTGAAGCTCCTGTTAACACATGGGAATTACAGCAGTTGACTTTCTTTCGTATTACTGTTGATCGGTGATGCGTGGTGCAGCATCAATCTACATTGGGTTTGTTGGGTTAGGCAAGTCCTACTGTCAGTTTAGTTGTATGATTAAGAGAACAAAATTTTGTTTATTCCTCGTTAATCCACAGCCATGAGAAAGCCAAGGCACGTGAGGTTTCATTTCCTTCCACTTTTAGTTGGTAACGGAAGCGGCACTTACTTTTTCTGTTCTTTATCTTAGTTGCATATTATGCCTCTAAGCGATACCTAGAATTGGCAATGGGAAGATATTCATTGTTCAAAGGATTGCCAACAAGACATTGGTCTTTATGAAGTAGGAGGAACTGCTCCACGAATGATCTGTCATGGCACTCACTCCTATTGGAAACTTTAGGATGAGAAACAAAGCTAAAACGTCGGAGAAGTTGGCAACAACTCCTCTAGCTCTCTTGCTTCTGTCTCACATCCCATATGCTCACAACTCTTCTTTATAAAAGACCTGCCCATCAAGCTCTTCAAGTCACAAGCTTCAAGTCTCTTCTCTAAGCTCATTGAACTCTCTCTTATCCAGTACCATAAAGAATATGAAGAGCGGCGACTCAGCCACCATTGATGTTCCTGACTCATCTGCCAGCGGCGGCGTCACTGCCAAAGGGAAAGGAGTAACAGTCGTAGCAGCTCCACTGCCCCGGCCTGGAGGATGGAAGAAAGGGGTGGCCATATTCGACTTCATACTGAGGTTGTGCGCAATTGTGACTGCACTAGCCTCTGCTGCTGCCATGGGAACGAGTGACGAGACTCTTCCCTTCTTCACTCAGTTCTTCCAGTTTCAAGCTAGCTACGACGACCTCCCGACCTTTGAGTATGTTCTCCTCAGCTTAGGGAATTGCTTGCCCATCTTGTCCTCCATCCCAGTGCTGTTTATTCGGTCGAGACTGTCATGTCTCATTATAAACCATTTCATAGCATTAGAAGTGTTTACTCCTTCAAATTACTGTTACTGTAACTTGGCTTCTCTTGTTAGGACAATAGATCTTCTACCTTCACCTTATTTTCCCTTTGCTAGAAAGAAATCACACCTGTAACTACAACATAGAGCATCTTGGTCATGGGAACCGAAAAACAGATATGAACAACGTATTTATGCAGGTTCTTTGTGATCGCGATGGCAATAGTCGGGGGCTACCTAGTCCTCTCGCTTCCCTTCTCCATCGTATGCATCATCCGAACCCACGCCGCTGGCCTCAGATTGCTCCTGCTCATTTTGGACACTGTGAGCCCTCTCTCCATCTCTAATTGCTTAGTATTAACGTGCATTGTAATGCTGATTCCTGTCCTTTTCCCCCCCTTGTGTAGATGGCCCTCACACTGACCACAGCAGCCGGGGCTGCGGCTGCAGCCATAGTGTACTTGGCCCACAACGGCAATCCGAACACAAATTGGCTCGCCATCTGCCAGCAGTTTGGCGACTTCTGCCAGAAAGTGAGTGGGGCTGTGGTAGCGTCGTTCGTCACAGTCGTCGTCTTCGTGGTGCTCGTGATTGTCTCCGGCATGGCTCTTCGTAGGACCTGAGATGATCCTAGCTGACCGATGGATAAGGAGGAGTATCAAGACATTTTCATTACGTGTGTTTCATGATGTTGGTGTGCGTGGTGGTGCCTGTGTTTTACAAGAAGTCATTTCAGCAATGGGGTCATTATCAATTCTTGTATAGGCATTACTTTGTGGAAAAAAAAATCGTTCATTTCTCTGCTCCACGAGTCACAAGCAACTTCATTTACTTGATGCTAAACAAAACGCAGCTAAAGAGCACGAAAAAGCCATGCAAAAGCACTCTATTTCCCAATTTCATAAAGCATAAAGGATAAGTGTATTTAAAGTACTAAAATTTATTACAAAGTTACAATTGACTTCTAAAATTTTCAAAAATACAATTAAATCTTAAAATTTATCAATTTGGCGCAATTGAGTCATTCCATTAATTCCTTCCAACTTGGCCAATGAAAATGAAAATGTTTATTATTATTATTATTATTATTATTCTTATTATCATTATTTTTTTCTTTCCTAAGTGGCAAGGATGTTGCTAAAATATGAAGAATAAGACCTAATTTTTAGTCTAAATATTATTTAAATTAAATTAAACTTCTCTAATCAAGTCATGGACCAAAAAATTTAAATAAAAAAGGTGAATTTTGGTACCTCTCGTTCCCATCTCTCCTTTCGAACAAGATCATAATCATCAAACGAAATCACCTCCAAAGATCTCTTTTTTCTCTTAATCACCAATGCAAATGTCTACGTCAGCAAGATGGGAACAGCCAAAACCTCTCATACAGTGAGTATGGTGACATTATTATTCTTGGAACAATATCTATTCAAAAATATTTTTATTCATTAGACGAATTTCTGGATAGAAGAACGCATCTAGTGATTCTACAAAATTTCTACTTCGAAAATATAAATAGAACATAAAGATGTTGGTACAATCCTAAAAATTCCCAATCCTATTTTTTTTAATTGATTTATAAAAATGTTAGTGGAGACTTAATAATTTATGTTTTTGGACTTTTGTAAGAATATAACTAATCAAAATATTTTAAGATGGCCTTGAAATCCAATGTAATAGTTGGTTAAGGATAAATGACTGAAAATGGTAGAAGGGAATGCCATTGGTTTATAACTTACATTATGAAGAGGTTGACAGTAATTTTTTTTGGGTATTACACTAAACAAGTGCATAGAGACCTTTTGATCTTTTTTAGCCGCAATAAGAGGAGCAAAAATTGCCCGGTGGAATGGGCAATGACGAAAAAACTGAGGATGGAAAAGATATTTTCCATGGAGCAAAAATTCACATTGGTGTGCTTATTTGCACAAACTTATCAAACCTTCAAGTAAATGATATTGGAATTCCATGGAGCATAAACTTATTCAACCGCTATGAACACATGACAAATTATAATACAAAAACTTGTTTAAAGCCATGTAATTTTCTATTAAAATAGAATTGCAAATGACCTTAAATGATGTCTCCAATAGAGTCTTAAGGGAAGAAGACATCTTCTCTTATCAAAGTGGCCAAGCTATCACAACTTAACATTATCTTTAAAAGAAAATGGCATTCAAATATCCATATGGTAAAACCCTAAAAGCTTATTGAATTTTGAATCTAATTTTCATTAAAAGATTTTCACATTTTTATGCTAAATTAATTCTAAACTAGAATTAACATTGTAATATAGAAAAACTACTCAAAATCTAATTTCTAAATATTTTTCTAAATTTCTGAATTTTTTATTTTATATTTTTATCCCGAAAAATGGGGACTTGGATTAGATTAGGAGACATGGTCTGGATGTGGTTCTCACGATCTTGTGTCAATTGTGTACATATGAGTATTAAGTTACGCTAAGCTTGTTTCTCTACAATAACTTTATTTCTCTTTTTATTCACGGGAACAAAATAGTAGTTTTTTTTTTCACTTTTTTTCTATTCCAAATTTATTCATTCACCACTAATTGATTTTGAGGAATAGAAAAATTAATTAATATACATAAATAGATTGCTATTATTATTTTATTATTTTATTTTATTTTATTTTGGAGAACAAAAGAACATAAAAATAAAAACATTACCAAATTGGCCCATAGCCTCTTATTCCTACATAAACAAAGTTTGATGCCCTTAAGTCTACCAAAGATAGTTTGAGCTTCGCAATTTACAATATTAGCCTCCACAAGCAATTCAACTGCACTTCTAATGACACCTTTTAATTGCAAATCTTATTTTAGAAGCAAGTAATGCCGTCTCTAAATTTTTAATTTACTTGATTTGGTTTCTCAACTTTAGTTCAATGTGCAATATCGTTTCTAAACTTTTAGTTTGTTCAATTTGGATTATGAAGTGTTAGCAAATATTATGAAACCATCCATTTTTTCTTAAAAGCAAAATGATACAAATGATCTTTGAATTTTAACTCAATCCACAATGACATTCTTAAACTTTTAGTTTGTTTATTGTGATTAATGAAATTTTGAAAAATGTTCTAGAACCATCCATTTTTCTAAAATGTAAGATGACATAAATATTTCATGAACTTTAACCTACCGTATAATGATATCCCATTTTTTTTCTTTTTTAATTCGTTGAATGTGATATTTGAATTTTCGATGTATATTCATTATAATTCTTGGACTGTATGAAAATGTTTGATGTTATCTCTAAACTTGAATAAATAGTAGGATAATATTAAGTATTTTCATATAAATCAAGGATTGGATTGAATAATTAATAAAAAGTATCATATTGAATAAATTGAAAATTTAGGAGTAACGCTACGTGTTAAGTCAAACTAACTATCTCTCTAATTATTACCTTCTAAAATGCAAAATGAATCGGAAGCTCGATTTCTTGTTATAAAACCTTGGTGAAGAACAAGCCCCGACCCGGGAATAGCTTCAAACCATCTCCTTCTTCCGCCCTAAACCCTCTCTCTCTCTCTCTCTCGCATGGCGGCTCTCATTAGGAACCTTCGGTGCGGGAACAGTCTAGCCAACTCTTCTCTCATTCCTCCCCACCTGCTCACGAGTTGCAGAGGAATCGTTTCAAAGCTCTTCGTTGGAGGTACCCTTTTACGTGCTTGGTCGGCTCGTTAATGTCTTTGCCCAGTTTTGGGATATCGATTTCGAGTGCCTGAATCGATTCTCGAAGAAACGATTCTTTTTGGTGGTTTGCGTACGAGGGTCAGTGCATGTGCAGTTGATATCGCGTGAGCAACGTGTTTGAAGAAATGCCCGTTTGAAGAAACGTGATGTCTTGACACCCCGTAAGTTATCGTGCTGTGCCGTCGTGTGTTTGAAGTAATGTTCGTTTGATGTTTCTTAAAGGTCTTGTTTGGGGAACTGGGGGGTCGAAATCCGCAGTAGGCGACGGTTCTTGATTGTTCTTGTTCTTCTTACCACTTTGTGTCCATTACTTAGAATGTTGCATGACCTGTTGTTGAGAACTGCTCTGCAAGGGTACTCAAGACTTTAAACCACACTTAAGGTGATACTTATTCCTAATGCTGATCGAAGAACTAATGAAAAATGAGAGCAAGAAGATCTTATATATTTTCTGCAGTTTGTTAGTTTGGCAGGAGAAAGTGACTGCCAAAGGTTCCTAAGCTGGAGCAGTGAAGGCCCTTTGGTCCGAGTCTTAGATTTAGAGCTGGCAAGGAATATAGTTTACATTGAGCTAACTTTGTTGCTTCCCAATAAAGAAACACCGTGACATTTGGCCAGTTCATTTCTATTTTGAGATTTGAAAGCGTGGGGGATATAAGCCGTTGGCCCTCTTTTGTAAGTATAGAAATGCATTAGTGGCCTTCCATTCAATAGGAGACAAATTGGTAAAGGCTTGACATATGGGTCTGTGATGATACGAACTCATACACCCAACGATTGATAGTGAGCGGTGATCGTATACAGCAAATTTTATCCTCTCACAATTTGACAATCCTCATCATTAGATTCAGCGTTCCTGTTTGGTTTGATTCGGCAAAAATTGGAGCTTTCAGTAATCAGTCAAAACCAGCGGTTTATCTTGTTTTAAGTGGGCCTGCTGTTTTGAGCTAGTTTCTCACTGTGTCTCAGGATTGTCATTTTACACCACAGACAAAATATTGGCCGAAGCATTTTCTCAGTTTGGTCAAGTTGTTGAAGGTACCTTGAGGCCATCTCTTATGCACAATTTGATCTGGTTTTAATTTTTATTTTCGTATATTCAGTAAATTAAACCTCTTATTTCTTTCCATCCAGCTAAGGTTGTGAATATAGAGTGTCAGATAGATCGAAAGGATTTGGATTTGTAACTTTTGCATCTGAAGATGAGGCTTACAGAGCGTTGACAGAGATGAATGGAAAGGTAAATTTCTTGGCCTCTAATTGTTCAGCGACTCTATCTAATGAATGGATATTTTATGAAGGCTCTCTCATTTTCACAGACACTGAATGGGCGAATTGTTTTTGTGGACTACGCAAAGCCTCAGTTAGGCGAAAAATTTGGAATGCCGATTGCAAGAGGACCTCCTGAACCGAAAGTTGATGATAATTGACTACTCTAGCGAACATACAGATATAGTGAAACTCACATTGCAGGAAGTATTGGTTCAAGCACAAAGTGAATGGTACACGCATATACATAACTCAGACAGCTCCCCGCCGTACCTATGAAAAACACACAAAAAAAGAAGATAGTTCGACTTTTTAAAATGAAGAGAACAAGGAACGGATATTCTTGTTTGGCACTTGATGTAGATCTATTGATTTGCAGATTTTTTCATAGTCTACTGTTGTAAGAATGATCTGTTGTGATTTAAAAAGAATGCTATTTGGCAGTTGATCCATGATGAGAATGACAAATAGCTATGTCGTTCTCTGTCTCTGTTCCTCAAGTGCTGTAAGCATTGAAACAACATGATGATGCTGGAGGCTCTCAATTACTGCTCGTCAGCATGGAGCGTTTCATAATGGTATCTGTTGTCGTATTCTGTTACTTAAAAGCTATGTCAGTGAGGGCCGTGGTCGATGCGAAATGGGTTTTGGCATCTGCTCGGCACAGGTTTTAGGGTGCGTGTGGTAAGAGGAAAGGCTGCTTCTGCTAGCATGGGAGGGTCACTCTGCCCTGTACTCCTGTGTCTGCAACTCCAGTGTAGTGTTATGGCTACTTGGATTTTTGACATGGCCCTGCAAGGAATTGCGTCAATTTATGTCTTTCTCTAGTGGGGCGGTTCTTCCTCGTGGTATCTCCGGTTTACTGTCAATTATGGTTGGATTATTCACAATCCCAGGATTCATTATTTTTCATGGAAAATAATCAACTGCTATTTTGACTGTTATTCCATACATCAATTTGCATACCTACTGTTGAAAGAACTACATTTTTGCATTTTGTATTTTTTTACTGGACTTCAACCCATCTCTCATCCATATCCTTGTCTCTTATAGTCCCTGTCATTTTATTCATTGCATCCCACTCTTTTATCCCTCCTCTCCTCCTCCTTCCTCTGACTCCTCTCCCTTAACCAACCCTCTCAGCCACTGCTGCCCGGCTCAGCCGGACCTTTCCCAATTTGAGGTCGGTAGCTCGGTCCCACACGACACCCTCTATGACAGCTCAGAACGTGGTCAGGTCTGACCTGGATCTACGTGTGGAGCTCGACGTCACAGCCATAGGGAACGGTCCAAACAAAGCTCGCCATGGTTGCCTCACCGAGCTGTACAAAGCTTGCCAACCATGGCCGAGCTCGGAACAGAGCTCGAGCCCCGAGCTTCATGGCCGAGCTCTTTTAGAGCTCGCTCACGAGAGGGAGGGGAGGATCGTGGTGTTTGGCATGGTATTGTCGGCATCGCGATGGTGGGGAGCACATTGGTCGGTGGTGGGCAACGATGAACATCGCAACTGATTTTGGCTGTGGGTATCGTGAATCTTGGATTGGTCAGATGGTGGATGGTAAATCTTTTTGCGATTTTCTATTTGAAATAGCGGCAAATGAGTCTTTCAAGTTTTGAATTTTGTCCAGAGTTGCAAATTGAAGGACTTAAAATGTGAGGATGCAAATTGATACGAGTGAGAAAACTCAAATTGGTTCCTAAAATTTTCCCCCTTTTTTGGGTTGGGGAGAATTAGGGATGGCAAAATGGGTTTATGATCCATTTTCAGGCTCATATTTTGTATTAATGGATTGCATGTGGATTATAAAGATATAAAGACCCAATTAAAATGGGTCCAAAAAGTTTTAAGTTGAGTTATATGAGTCGAAAATGAGTCAGAATGTCTAACCCATTTTCGAATTATGTGGGTAATCTAACTCAAAATTTCCTCAACTCATACGATAGATCTATTATTTTTCAGTCTTCTTTTCTTTTTCTTTTTCTTCTTCATTGGCTAGTCATTGGCTATGGCGGTGGTTGGCGAGGCTTGAGCTTGCTAGATTTCTGCGAGGTCAAGCCTTGCTTGATCAGGCGAGGTCTGACTTGCTTAGATGTTCGTGGTTTTTGTCAACCAATTAAACAAATAAGTTGTATTATTCGTAGCATAGTCCAATGTATTAGTATGAAGTTAATATATTTAGGTCTTGATGCCAATATTAACAAGGTTTTCTAACCAAAATCACCAAAGACTCGATGTAAAAGAGTATACAGGCAACGTGGGCTTCGTGCAACTTGAGATCCTCTTCCAGTCATGTTTGGAAAAGGAAAATTGTTTTTACTGGAATTGGTAATTCATGAGGATTCATGTTGGCTCGATAAGTTGATGCAATTGTATTTCTAGGAAAATTGTCCAAAAAATCCTAAATTTGTTGCATTTTTGTTAATTCAATTATAAACTTTTACCTGTCTTAAATGTTTTTTGTGAAATATTATGTCAATTAAGTTTTAAATTTTTTTGCGTTTGGTCAATTGAGTCTAATTGACCATTTTGGATTGGAAATCGTTGACATGAACCCAGTATCATCTTACGTGGCGTTGTTGGTCTTGGACATGGATAACTTTGAATAATATGTTAATTTTTTTTCGAATTTTAATTATTTTTAATTTTTCTTTTCTTTTTTTTTTTTGATTTTTAAATTTTTTTCTTCCTTTCTTCCTCTAGGCGGTCGACTAGAGGGGGATTTGGCATGGTTGACCTCACCTTTGGCTAGTTGTCAACCATTGCTAATGCTCGACAATTGGAATGAAGGAAAAAAATGAAAAAGAAAGGAAAAAAATAATTTTTTTGAAAAAGATATAAAAAAATAGAATTTAATTAATAAAAATACAATAAATTTATGACTTTATAGACAATTTTCCCACTCTTATTGTGCGTCATCTTCTTGTGTAATGAAACATGAGGCTAAATTTGCAATTTGGTCCACCTGATCTCCGTGAACCCGGGCCTAACCTTGATGGACCTTCACAAAGTGCTCATGAGCATTGAGATCTTGGGCTCGGGCTCAGTAGACTTGGGCTTGGGCAATTGGAGACCTTGGGCCTCGTACTAGTTTTCTCAGTGTCCGTACCAAAGTTACCAGTGCACAAATAATGATGTCTATTTTCAGCTAAATATCGATAATACATTTCCTAAAATAATTTCCTGAAAATTATTTTTCAGAAATATTATATTCTCCGAGAAATAAACAAAATCCTAATGTAAGAGTATACAAGCAACGTGGGGTTCGTCCACTATTAGATCCTGTCGTGATTGGGGAAGCAAAATTGTTTTTTCTCGAGCTAGCAATTCTTGACGAATCATGTTAGCTTGATACATTTGTATTTGCGGGTCGTGCCGATCCAATTATCGGAATTACAGCGGATTGGGTAATGAGTTGTCGATCAAATAATGGGCCTTTACCGTATCCTGTGTCGTCTTGTCCTCGGGAATGGATTTTGTCTAGGATTCGCCACTGTAACCATCTGACTTGGTCCATTTGAGTCGAATCCTAGGAGGCTGTCTCCCTGATCATGAATCTAAGCCACAAGTCACCCTCGTCTAATATGAAATTGGGGTGTTACAAAGTCACTCGCCCAAAGCATTGATGTTCTCGTTGTCGTCAGCCTACATTGACCGCAGAAATTTCCCTACTCGACGCATGATTTGGCCAATTCCCACCTCCTTCGCAATCTTAGAAGTTTGCTTCCAGCACTTTGTCTAAACCTCTCTATCATCAAACATTTCCGCCCTCGTCGGATTGTTTAGGGGCCTGTCAATCCTTGAACCACACATGTGCTTAAGAGGGGCTTGTTTTGGATAAAATTTGTAAGGACCCGGCCAAGGCCTTCCGAGATTCTTTTGTCTACTTCTTTAAAGGACTTGATTCGCGAGTTTCAGGCAGGCTCATTAGAGCCGGCCTTAACTTTCACGTATTAGGATCCTGGGAGAGCCGAAAATCATTCCGAATTAGTCATAACCATTGGTGGTTGCAAAGCTCATATAATAAATGGCCGAGGTTGCGTGTCCACCGAGCAAGCGTCTTTCCATATGAGCTTGTCTGAAGGCCAGTTGGATGGGACACGACGATGTTGTCGGCTCTATTTCTTGTGCCGATGGAGATATCTCTAGAAAAGGGTAGACAGACATCATTCTCTCCAAGGGTTTTTTCTTATGATTCAGTCCACATCGACATTAGCAGTCCAAATCACCAACCACCATAGAGTAATTACGGAGCCGTCCAGGTCGCTGGAAAATGTAGTTGCCATTGGTAGTAACGACAGACAAAATTGCAGAATACTCTTCTAGATACAAATTTTAGAATCTCGTTTGATGCGATTTCCATCACGAGTGATACTACTGCTTATGAAAAGGGTGGAAAAACGCGAGCAGAGATTAGGTGTACGATGCCTTGGAAGTTTCTTGATATTATCTTCTTTAATATGAATACGTGTCTTGATTAGGATTCGAAATTGAAGCTCATCCAAATCGGCTATTGCTGGTGAAAAACGTGGGAAAGCGGAAGTCGAACTTAGGTGTACGATGCCTTGAAAGTTTCTTGAAATCATCTTCTTTAAGATGAATTCATGTCATGATTAGCTTTTGAAATTAAAGTTCATTCAATTAGTAACTTTAAGGACATTTTAAGTATTTTAGTCCCATGATATCTTTCTCTCTCTATCCCCACAATTTCCTTTGAAAGAACAATGGATAGATTTACTCAATTAATGGCAAGATAAAGGGATTTGTTCGATAAAATAATGGGTTTGTTATACTATAATGAGTTAGATTCTCTATTACCATTCCATTCACCTAATGTCATTACCTATGAAGCATTTAGGAGTCACTGAGCAATAGCCAAATTTAGCAAATAGAGTATGTCTTAGTTCTCAATATGGAGCCACTTGCTATTATTCTGACTTTCCAACTAATTACAATTGAAATTTGCGACAAGTAGGGGGAGAGCGATCTATGACCCTCTCCAGGAAGCATTTTGACTTTTCTACACATACATCATGCATGACGATAACATTGATTCTTTATAAGGAAAAAAGAAGATGCGGCATGTAATTTGATATGATTCAATGGAGCGCCATTGCAAATTACTAAATTATCCTCTCTTCTTTAAATAGTAAATTCGGACATGTTCTTGTCATGGATATTGTTAATGAATAACCAGCTATTACTATTGCAATTACAAGAAATTTCACAGGCGAATCACCTTAGGTGATGTCTTCGCATATTCAAATATCCGCCTGAAATTTGATACATCATCTCTAAGATCAAATTTAGTATAATTTTGGGGTCCCTAGCATTTTACTCCTATGTAATAGCAGGAGTAGGAATACAAAAGAAGGGCAAAAAAATTGTTCTTTCTTGAATCAATTGAAGATTTCATTTTCCATAATTAAGTATATAATGTAAACTCTTTTTAGGGTGCTATTCTGGTTGCCCCCTCCTCCTCTCACCTCATCTGCACAAAATGAACAACCAGAAGACCACCAGCGCCGCCGTTCCGAAGCCCACGCACAGGGCGTCCAACGTCCCTTCCGCCCTCGCCCGCCGCTCCTTCCTTTCCCGCCGCCTCTCCAAGAAATCCTCGTACCTCCTCCGCCCCTCCTCCTCTTCCCTCGTCTTCTTCCCCCTTCGCGCCTCCATAGCCCCCCGCAAGATCACCAGGCTGTCCCCGCCGTTCAGGTACGTCCCCTCCATGTCCTCTGCCTGCACGCTCACCTCCCTCACCTGCATAGCGCCCCCGCGCTGCCCCCCGCACGTGACGGCGATCGTGCAGGCCACCCGCTCCACCGCCGTGCCCCGCTCTCCGGAGGACAGTACCGTCACGAACCGCGCGTGCACCTCCCCGCTGAGCCAGTGGCGCTGGATGGATACTGGCGCGGCGCTCGAGAGGTTCATCGCCCGCCGGCCCTCCGGGTCGATCAGGACCCAGCTCAGCCTCAGGCTGTGGCCGAGGTCGCCGCACTCGTCGTCGGGGCTCGGGAAGGGGACCGGCGTGGACACCGCTTCCTTCGGCTCCAGCATGTCGATGCGGAACGGGGAGCACCGGAACCACCCGGTCTCGGTCTCGGTCTCGGCGGTCTTGCTGAAGATGAGCTGCCCGCGGTAGCGGATGTCCACGGCCGAGATCAGCTCCGACGGGCGGCGGTGGAGTTCTGGAGGCGGAGGGGGATGACCCGTCGAAGGAGAGCCGGGGTCCTCGGCGGGGAGGGGGTACGCGTCGGCGAAGAAGGAGCGGTGGCCGCCGGGAAAGGTGGAGACGACGCGGGAGACGCGCGGCGCGTTGATCGACGGCCAAGCGGAGCGGGAGATGTCGGCCCAGAGGCGGTCGTCGGACGAGAGCGCGCGGAGGTCAGAGGAGACGCAGGAGGCGGAGGCGAGGGCGGGGCCGTCGAGCCGAGTGAGGATGTGGGATTGGAGGATGTTGTGGTGGATGTCGGAGAAGGTGGTGGCGGCGGCGGTCTTGGCGGCGGACGGCGGCGGAGTCGGGCCGGAGACTGGGCTGAGAAGGGGACACATGGCGGGGTTAGCTTCAGGGTCACTACGAGAGAGTCACGAGACTCGCAGAAGTCAGGATTCGGAGGTTTTATATACCATGCTAGCGAACACGAGAATTAGTAATACTTTTCGTTTTTTCAAAAATGCAACTATATTATAGTTTATTTGTCCGTTTACCCCTCCTTTTTTTTCTCTTTAATGTTTGAGTTGCCCTTCGTTGACCGGGAGTTTTAATTTCTTTGACTTTAGTTTTGGGGAAGGATTTGACCGGGACTTTCTCGCCCTGACAACTGCATCGGACAGTCCATTTCTTTCATGTAAAATCTTGCAATCGCAGCCGTTAACTATTTACCAATTGTTTTGCAAGGACCGCCACTGCAATTCGCGAATCATTTCCATTTCGCATCTGACAATACGACATGTCACCTTGGCACTTGGTCACGCTGTCCTATCATTTTTATATTTATGTCGTGTCATCATTTTAGGCCATTAGACGAGGGGCAAGGTCACAGACATTTTATAAATTATCGACGCACAACCAAAGAAATTAAGAAATTCCACAAAAATAGTTGTGAAATATAGTGTTGCTCAATGACATTAACGAAATCGCTCTCAGAGCCAAGGACCTAGGAGGGCGACAGCATTCGCAAAGATCTCCTTAGGCCGGATGACTATGTAGTCATGTCCCATCATCACGTAACCATAAGGATCATGTCATCATGTCACGCTATTTGACATGTTATATCAATTACGACGTTGTTAATTAGCAACTTCGTTAAATAGTCAATGTTGGCGATATGTCACTCTAAAGGGAGAATCATCGTGCATTGAAACTAAAAAATGTAGAAGATTTCTAGTGAATAAACTTTAGGAACTAACCGGTGAAAAAGGTGGCGATTATATGACTTTAGGATTTCATGCATATTAGGCAGTAGTTTCATTTTGATATAAGGTGACTATATGACTTTTCTTTAATGCCTAAGATTCAATTCTAGGGTCCTGAACCTGATTGACCACAGCTTAAAGGATCTGTCCAGAGAAAATTCCTATTTTGATCTTTTGTCCTCTTCACTGCAGCTCTCCCTCTCTAACTAAAAATATCAAATACACTTGAAAACCTGGTTGAGGTCCAATTATTGAGTTTTGTGACATCACTCAGCATGTTATTATCAAGAGGACTAAGAATTGTGAGGTCCACTTGTACTATTTCACATAATTGTACAATTAGGTGATTTTCGTGTCCACCAAATATCTTCAATGTGCCCAAACAATATACTTGAATGCCAATTTTAATTAATGAACCTCAATTATTTTATTTGAAATCACATAATTGGACCTTTTTTTTTTTTAACAACATAATTGATATAAGATAATTATGATGAGCCCATAAGGTACCACAAGAAGCAGGCATTACATCTTCCACTAGGAAATTGTTTAATTGGCTCTAAACCTATTGTATGGATGTAAATTCAGTTTTGAACTTCCAATTTTACTAATTTAGTACTAAATCTTTGCATGAAATTTCAATTTAGTCTTTTTTGACCAAGTTTTGCTATAAAATCGCTGATGCGGTGATGTGCCATATAAGATGGCCAAAGATGATTGGATCACCACATCAGCGAGTTCCAACTAAAATTGAGCGGAAAGACTGCATTGGAATTCCTTGCACATGTTTAAGATTAAACTAGCAAATTAAAAATTTTAGGATTGAATTGACATCCATAAAATAGATCTAGGACTAATCGATAATATTCCCTCTTTCGTCTCTCATCAGGTGTTGTCATCGCCAATCACGGATGTCAATCCCTTCTCTCTAGCCAATGATCCAAAGCATCTCTGATTCGATATGTTTTGACTCCACCCCGCGCTTTATGCACTAACTAGATATCCACAATAAAAAGATTTTAAACAATGATGATATAAATATATTGATCGTAGAATCACGACTTATGAAATATCAAATGAATGTGGCATGAATGCCATTCCACTTGATCTGACCTTATTACAAAACACAATGATGACCTCTTAAAACATTAATGAAATGTCTAATATATGCCTTCCTCCCTTAAGAATCAGATACGGTGGTCCAAAAGCCAATTCGGTATATTATCATTAGGCATGTTGGGTCTGACATTGGAAAAAGGGACCCGCCTAAGCCCCTCTTGTCAGTAAATAAAATCGACAAAAGACAAAGCGAAGACTCCACGCTTCGCCTTCTGACTTCTTCATAATTCACGACCAATATGGATTAGACTAAGATTCTTTATTAAAATTTACTTATTATACATATATATCTCCGACTTAATCACACAATACAGAGGAGTCTTGCCAAGTCACTTTGGTAGACAAAGCTTTCGTTAAAGATTCTACTATTCTTTAGCACATTTCTTTAATAGTTTATGCTCCTCGGACTTGTAAAAGTAACATCATGGTCGATTGAAAATTGTTGCTTGTAGTTGGGCCAGTGCATAGATTAATCAACTTCAAATCCATCGTTTTCTCTCGACATAATATGGTAATGTCACGACGGACGAGAGTTACATCATGAGATCGATTTCAAGCTTCTTCAGTGGATCTTCCTCTTGGAAATTAGTGCAACATAGTCAAACCGTGGATGGATTGAACAAAACGAGGGCCATTCACTCCAAGATTGTGGCCGATGTCGCTTTCGATACATTGAAAGCCGAAGCTGTTCTTGAGGGGTGAATTTCTGTGGGCAGGCAAACGTCGATGATTGCTCTGGCTCTTTCGTTCTGAGTTAGGTTAGGGCATTTGCTGGGGGTTTGGTCAATTGCTTGCCTTTGCCGTCACGCATCCTCGATTAATTTTTTGATTAGGCATATGATGATACGGACACGTTTTGCTCGATGGGGAGCAAGTCGGTCGGTGCAGATTTCTCTCGAAAACGACGTGTCAATGCGCATGGCTGGCGGGCAATTTGAGTTAGAGAAACCAGCATGGTCATCTTATCAAGAGAGAGATGCACATCTAAGTACGTGGAGATGGGGATTTGAGTTCTGTCCTTGTTGCTTTTTAGAGGAGAACACATTGATACATTTAGTGATGATTGTGTCCATAAATCCTTACCGACGATGATATCATGATGGATAATTTTAGCCACGTTCATGGCCGTAACGTTGGCATATGAGTTAGCTTCTATCCATAATGGTGGGGATATATATTTTACTAACATGATTCTAATAGTTTACTTGTTCCCTTGGCTTTTGCGCTTCTTTGTTTCTTCGTTTAGCCTTATTACTTCTTCCCAATCCCTGCATTGTAAGCTTTTTTGCACGCCATGACTGTTGCCGCACGTCCATTGATGCCACCAGCCCTTGTGGACGTGCCTTTATCCACCGCCAATGCCACCGCTATCATCATTCCTTCGGCTCAATCAATGTCTTTGCATAACATCCCCGTCCCTCTCTTTCAATAATTTTGAGATATGATCATAATTGATCGGTTATCTAGAAGAGAACTAGCATGGTAACCCACTGCCATGATCCTACACTTAAATTGGAGTTCCTAAGGGTAGGTATTGAATCCATAATCATCGACTCCTGAGCCCTTGTGGACGCGCCTTTACCCATCGCCAATGCCACCACTATCATCAATGTTTCGACTCAATCGATGTCTCTGCAAAACAATGTCCTCTCATCCCTCTCTTTCAATAAACTAGGAATCACAATTGATTGGTTATCTAGAGGAGAACTAGCATGGTAACCCATGGTGATGACCCCACTTAAATTTGAGTTTCTAAGGGTAGGGATTGAACTCATAATCATCGACTCCTGAGCCTTGAAAAATATAGGAAACCCTCACCATTCAGTCAAGTCTAAAATGGGTTGATGGAGCTGTTGTCAGGTGTAAACTCTCTTGACATGGTGGTTAGAAACATTGATCCTTGACCTTCTTAAATCGTACGGGTCGATGCCCTTTTCAATTCTTTATACTGCAGCCATTATTTTGCATATTCCTTCTTCGTTTCGGTCGAGATGGGGTGTCACATCGGTCCTAAATGTCTCCATATTAGTTGGAGAACACGACGCCCCTAGCGATGGTAGTAGGGTTTACGATCCGGGACCCACTTCTCTCATTAATAATCTCATCTTCTTGGTGACACGAATTGGGCCTTTGAAATTGATTTGCGTTGCTCTCTGTCGCAGGGCCCGCGGATTGCGAAGTGCAGCCATTTCAAAATTGTCCACAAGAGAGACGAAGTTATCAAATCGACACTCCCAATTTCCTTTTTGCCGTAGAAATATTTAGTTCAGGGATTAGAAACCGCCGTGTTAGGTGAGCTTTCATTCTCCGTGGACCGCGTGCGTGGGTGGCCTCTACAGCAGAAATGGATGACGCCAAACTCCCACGAGAACAGAATTTTTGCATGAGAGAGTTGATTAAAGAGTACAGGGAGGCCTTTCCGTCAAACGGGCGATAGGGATTCTATCTATAGATGTGGTGCGGGTTGCATTAGTAATGAGCAAGTCGTCCAAACGCAAAAGATTGATATCCTCTAAATTTATCGGATAACTTCTTTGGGGGCCGACGTATCAGCATTCAGTGATTTTGGATGTTCCAAGTTTAACTCTCCCATTTCTTCTCTCTCTCTGGTTGCCTTTGATTTGAGGTGGCCATTCTTAGACAACCCTGATCTGAGGTCACTTGAGGTTGAGCCTAGGTACGTTGATTACGACCCACGCACCTAGCTGCCAGGCTAGGCTCCTTCAAACATAGACAAAGAGGTGGAGACATGGGTAATAGGGAAGAAATAGTCTTCCGTGAACTGATGTTTTAAAAAGCAACATTTTTCACATACAACAACATGTTTCTTATTAAAGTTACTCCATTAACTCATTTTGAGTTATGGATTTGACATAAATCTAACTTGAATCATATTAAAATTTAGGGGTGTTCTGTAGAAGTGAGATTATATAATCCAATATTAAATGCGTTGGAATTCAGATCTACTCGGAATTATTTCGTATCTTTACCCAAATTGTTCAAAGGTATATTGATTTTATGACCCTAATGAAAGTACAATAATTATGGAATCATATACAGTAAAGTTTCTAGAGTTCGACGTAGTTGCAGAAGATAGTTACTCTCATACTATTAAGGATAATAGTACGATGGAGATCACTATGTCTTTGTTTTTGCCTACATAGACAATTGTGAAATTTCCTACACCACAAACTAAACTTGTTGAGATTCAAGTTATTATTCTTGAGACAATTTTGATGAAGTTTCTTAAACCTCTTAGGTGTAGAATGAAGTGGTTGTAGCTCTACTCAGGAGATTTGTTAGTGAAAGATGATTAGTTATACCATCAAACTATATAGTTTATCTGTGAGAGCATGACTATGATATCTATTGCATGGTTGATCTAGTGACTTATACAAATGTTGTCTCTTGTCCTCAATAAGGTATATGGTTAGATGCCATAAAAGACGAGATGCAATCTGTGAAATATTATAATGCTTGAGAACCTATTGACTTGCCTAAAGGTCACAAGCTTATTAGTTGCAAATATGTGTACAAAACTTAAAGGATTTCAAAGAAAGATTGTGGAGTTTAAAACTAAACTGGTAGCCAAAGTTTTCACTCTGAAAGAGGGGTGAACAGTAAAAAAATATTTTTTCTAGCCTCTTCTAAAGATTCTTTAGAGTGAACATGGCATTAATAGCTCGTTTTGATATGAAGTTACGCCTAATAGAAACTATCTTTCCAAATGGACACATTGATAACGGAAATCTATATAATGCAACCGGAAGGTTTTGCAATAAATGATTCAGGTAAACTTGTATGCATACTAAAAAGTCTTATTCATGATCTTAAGCAAGTTTTTAGACAATGTTATTAAAGTTTCATAGTGTTGTCACTTCGTTTAGTTGAGAACAAAGTAATTCGGTGTATATATATGTTGCAAGGTTAGTGGGAGAAAATTTATTTTTTCATACTTTATGTATATGATATTTTGCTTGCAAACATGATCTTTAATTACTGTATGAGATAAAATGGATATTATCGAATTTTTTTTTTTGACATGGAGGACCTTGAGGCATCTTTTATCCTTTGCACCGAGGTCCGTAAGGATCATTCTCGCCATATAGTGGATTTATCTCATAGGACATTTGCTGATCATATTTTGGAATAATTCAATGTACATCACTAAAAGCCAGGAATTTGTCCTATCATTAAGGGTGATGGATTGAATATGTTATATTGTCCTTATAAATATTGAGAAATTCCAATTAAATGGTGTTGTGCACTTGAAAGTATCATGTATACTCAAATTTACACTAGACTAAATATCGCTTTTGCGACAAGACTTGTATGCAGATATTAGTTAAATACAAGACACAATTATTAGGTTATTGCCAATAAGTTTTTTGAGGTATTTAAAAAAAGGACAAAAGACTATATGCCGATTTATAGACATGTTCAAGTCCTACAGCTTGTAGGGTATTTGAATGTAAACTTTGCTGGTTGTTAGGATGACATGAAATTGATAACGGAATATATATTTATGTTAGCAGGAAATGCAGTAAATAGAAATCTATGTCATATTATACCATGTAAGCGGAGTTTGTAATATGCTTTTAGGTTATTACTCAGGCTATTAGGCTCCGGAACCTTATTAGGGAGTTGACCGTATTTAACTTTATGGATAGACTCATACGGTTGTACTGAGACAATAACTCTGTAGTGTTGTTGTTGCGACCCAACTTCGGGTGCACCACCTAGGGTTTGGTTAATGGACTACTAAGTTTAAACTTAGCTGGGGTTCTCCTAAGCCTATATCAATTTGCGACTTAGGTTCAAGTATTTTAGTATGCAAAAGATTATTAGTTAAGAGTCGCCACTAATTAGTTTATGGTAGGTTGATTAGACACCTAAGTAAAATAATGAGAGAATTATTTTACTCCTATGAATTAGATATTTTGGGTATGGGGACTTGATTACATTAGATTTCTCTAATGCCCTTTTGATACCATTTTTTTATTTTCAAAAATATCTCTACAAGTAGTTTGGATTAGTTTTAGCCTAAATCATTATCATGCGATAGGGTGATCACACGAATGCTCAACTATTATTAAACATTCAATGAATCAAATAAATTGCATCGAAAGACACACAAAGTAAGTGATTTTTTTTTTTTTTTTTTCTTATCTTGAAATTAGAACTTTACTATATGACGTGCACTTTAACTACATGACCTAACTCTATTGACAAGCAATTTCTAATCAAATGAACCTAACATGCAGACTATTTGACATGCACCTAATATTTTTTGTATTTTTTTAATTAAAATTCGTAATAAAAAAAACTAATTAAATTGTCTAATATGTTTTAGGGGTTAATTTGACTTAAATCCTATCGTATCTTAGAAAACTATTTTTTTTAAATGAAATTATTAAAATGTGCAAACATTATCTAATATCCTATCTATAATAATAATAATAAAAAAATATTTAGATTTAATCCTAATCTATTCCAAAATTATTTAAACGTGCAATCCTATTCAAGCTAGATAATAAAGTCCTACATGTCCTAACGTGCAATCTAAAAAATGCAATCCTAATTTATGAAACCAACATATTTCGATGCAAGATTTGATTTTTTTAGTGTTTTCCAAAACAAGCAATTACCATATAGACATTATATCCAAGCCACTCAGGATATTCATCAAATGAAGGATTAAAATAATTGAAAAAATAATCCGTTGTCTCACGGATTAAATTAACGATTATTTTAACCCTAAATATCACAACATATAAAAAAGTTCAAAATAATTAAAAATTTGATCCGAAGTCTTACGGATCAAATTAATAATCATAATGATTCAAGAGTCAAAATACTATCAAATTGCCAAAAAAATTCAATATAATTAAAAAAATGATTTGACGTCTTACGAATCAAATTAATAATTATAATGATTTTTGGGCAACAATACTTTACGGATCGTGCCTAAAATCATAAAATCAACATCGACACTCAATGTTCCAATTTAAGCAATAATAACAAAACTTGATTTAAAAAAAAAAAAAAAAAAAATACCTCGACTGAGTTTTTATCCTCTAAACGGGACCAGCGCCTGGGACCCTATCTCTCATGCTTTTTTTTTTTTTTTTTCCCCTCCTTTTTGTTCACGAATTGTCCCCCTTTTATAGTGGTTCCAAGCACCCCCTTCCATGGCAATTTTCAAGCTTCCTTTCTCTGTTGCCTTAAATCATGATATGTAAATTGGAGTGTGATCTCGCGATCAACTTGATTTTTTCTCGCATGCTTTGATTCCTTCCTTTTTATCAAATTTCTTACTTTGTTTCTTAGCTTTTGATCGCTGACTGAGAATTTGCTTCCACATTTACTAAGATTTGAATATTTGCCAAATCAAGGGTGGCTAATAAGAATTTCCACCTTCCATTCATAATCAATCAAATTGATCCTCCCTTATTTTTCCTTTTATTTGCTCTGATGACAAAAAATTATATGCTATGCAATTTTTTTTTTCTTCTTTTTATTTTCTTTTTTAGGGCTTAAAAATTAATCCCTAATTTTTCTATGAATAAATGACTGGGTCGCCAAAAGTCAGGAGTCAACAACTATTTATTAACGATAGAGGTCTCAAGAGGCCTAAATACATGGTAGTCAAATTTTTGACCATAATAAAAGGGTACAAAATGGTGATGTTAGAGCATATTTCTATAGATGATATGGTTGCGGATCTACTAACTAAAGGATTTTGCTATTCTATTCTTCAACGACATGTCATTAATATGGGCTTAAGAGCATTATGAGATGCTGTTGTTTAGTGGGAGCCATTTCGATTTTACTTTAATAAAGTTTATATATGTGTTTGTTACACTTAGTAACGGTTTGATATGTATCAACTTTTGCATTCAATAAAATATTTTTGAATGTGTTATCATTATGTTGAATGCATATTAATAGAAGTCTCAAGGTATAATATAAACCTTGAGTAAAGGCTAGGGGCATCTAGTTATTAGCTTTGAGTATATGTTTTGTTACACATAAATAAATGTTAACTATAAAAACAAGGCATATGTGGGTTCACTAGAACCATAAAGACATTCTCTAGTGGCACGGGTTTTTGTGACACTTAAGGTAAGAGAATGATGATTGACAAATAGGATTTCTCTAAGAGAGTTGGTACTCATTTGCCATATTACCATATTGAATCCATATCAATAAAGTTAAAAGCACTTGTGACCATCTACATATACTGAATTCATGTTATATTTTTCCGGTAGAAAACAATGTCAATCGTAAGTCTGATAACATTTCTTGTGGAAAAATAACGAGAGTGCAAACGACCCTTCTCAAGTTTCTCTATTTGGACTGAAGTTGAAGTACGAGCATCACCAACCAGAGGTTTGGTCGAGAGACTTTCCTTCCATAATTGGAGGGAAATTTTGGCCATTTGGAAAATGCAGGTTGTCTTAGTGTAATTGCATCAGTTAAAAATGTGACGGTTGTAGGAGAACATGAGAGGGAGAGTAGAGAGGAACATCTTTTTTACCTCTGAAGCATCTGATTGCCTGCACGAAGGCGCGACTGAGAGGTTGCTGCTGCTGCGTGCTTTTCCTTTTTCTTGTTCTTGTTCTTCTTCTATCTTTTCCTTGTTCTTGCATGGAAATCCAAAGAACACAAACCGCAACTGTTAATGCACCGCCGGAGATATCAAACACGTCAGTAGACTCCATGGTAGCATGCAGATCCATCTTTAAGGACAATTGAAATTGGTGCATCAACATTGCGCAACCGAAGGTAATTGTCTTTAAAGACAATTGAAATCAGAAGGTAGAGTCCTAAGGGCTTGCTCAATTTAGTATAAGCCTGTGACGAAAGGCGGACCTCCAATGACGATGAGGGACTCTCTCTCTCCTCCATCCCCCTATCTTTCCCCCTCCCCAATTCACCCTCTTTTTGTCACTCTCTCTCGGCCAAAATAGAACACCCCACCCCCCCCACCCCAAAAAAAGAAAAAGAAACAAATGAGTAGGCCCCCACTGCTAGACTTTTTTTTTGTTTTTTTGTTTTTTTTTTCAGAGGCGTGACCGGCGTGAGGAGGAAGAAGACCCATGCAGAGGCCAGGTCGAAATGAAAGGAGGTGGGCCGGCCTGCACGAAAAGAAAGAAGAAAAGAAGAAAGAAGAAGAGGTGGGGGTGGGCTTGCACAAGGAGAAAGGAAGCAAGGGGAAAAAGGAGGGCTGGGCCCTGCTCAGCCCTATTCGATTTTTATTTTTATTTTTAAAATTTTTTATGATTATAATTTTTATAATAATATTTTTCTTTTCATCCTTTTGATTATTTTTTGAAAAATTTAATAATTACCATTAGTAATGCAAATATTCCTAGTGCTAATATATGATGCAATTTAGTGAAAATTATTTTTCATCTAGGATTTAAAAATTAATCCATAATTTCTATGTGATCAAATCCTAAGTAAAAAGGTAAAATTTACGTGTCAATAATAGGTTTCCTCAAAAGTTGTTTATGATCTCGCTTAGATGACTATCTTCCATGAAATACATGGGCCACAATAATGCTTTTTTTTGGAAACCGTTGAATTCCTCAACCGATTTCATTTTTACTCTATGTTGTTTTCTAAGATTTGTATAATTCTTTATTGCAAGCTTGCTAAAAAAATTGATTATCTGGGCCATCTTATGATTTCATCTCTCAATTTGAGCTAGCAATAAGGAAACATAAAAAGAAATAAAAGAAAAGAATATTAGCGTAAAAAATGGTTTCCTCAAAAACTATTCGTGGCCCGCTTAGATGACCATCCTCCATAAAATATAAGGGTCACAAGAAATTTTTGTGGAAACCAATGACTTCCTCAATTGATTTCATTTTTACTCTTTTTTTTTTTTTTTAGATTTGTTAATTCTTTATTGCAAGCTTGCAATAAAATTGATGGTGTGGGCCCTCTTATGATTTTATCCCACAATTTGAGCTTGCAATAAGGAAACATAAAAATCAAAAAAAGAAAAAAAAAATGAAACCGGTTGAAAAAGTCAATTAGTTTCCTCAAAAACTATTTGTGGTCTCGCTTGGATGACCGTCGTTTGTAAAATGATAGAGTGACTCAAATGTAGGCCACGATAAATTTTTGTGGAATCTGTTGACTTCCTCAACCGATTTTATTTTTACTATATTTTTTTTCAGAGATTTGTATAATTCTTTATTGCAAGCTTGCAATAAAATTGATTGTGTAGATCCATTTATGGGTTTATCTCTCAATTTGAGCTTACAATAAGAAAACATAAAAAATCAAAGAAAGAAAAAGAAATATAGAGTAAAAAATGAAACCGGTTTGCTCAAAAACTGTTCGTCATCCCACTTAGATGATCAGCCCTCATAAAATGATGGAATGATGATCAAACATGAGCCATAACAATTTTTTGTCGAAACCGTTCACATCCTCGTCTGGTTTCATTTTCACTCTATTTTTTTTTTCCAAGATTTGTATAGTTCTTTATTGCAAGCTTGCAATAAAATTGATTGCGTGGGCCCTCTTATGATTTTTTCTTTCAATTTGAGCTTGCAAAAAAGAAATATAAAAATAAAAAAAAGAAAAAGAAAAATAGAGTAAAAAATGAAACTGGTTGAAAAAGTCAACTAGTTCCTCAAAAACTATTTGCGATATTGCTTATGTCATGCCCCGAACCTCGAGCGCGCCAACATCCCACCATGGTCATTCAAATGCGACGTTCCCAAGTTAAGTCACCTATCCAATGAGTTCTTTAATGCACATGCAGAAGCGTATTATAAAACCCATGACAATAAAATACGGGATAGGAAAGCAGGAAGCAATTTCACAACCAATCACTTACATAAACCAACGGAGTTTACAAACAGAGGTCTACAACTAAAACTCTACAAAAGGCCGGCACATAAAAAAAAACTATCCTATGACCTACAAGTTGGACACGATCTCCAATCCAACAGACTTCACCTCTACAACTCTACAAGGCCAACCGTAACGAATTGGCCGCTCCGTCTACTAGGGATCTGAAAATGTAAGCCCACAACGGGGTGAGACATTGTCTTAGCAAGTTCAACCTCCTAAAACCCTATTAGAAAGAAAATACGCCCAAGGGTGGCCTAGCCACACCACATAGAGGACTTACCTCGCCTCAGTTCCTTCCTGCAAATTAGCACAATTCGAATCACTCAATCATGCCAACAATTTCATTTCAAACAACCACAGGAGTCCGGATTATAAGACCAAACCGTTATGACACGTCCCATACCATGCCACATGATTTCGTCCCATAATCCGACCTGTCAATAACACTCAACATGGGATCTAATTGTTATTCACTGCCATACAAGGGCATAGCCTACTCGCTGTTCGGCTATCTACTGACATTAATGCCAGGCATTGCCTCCCCACCTTGGAGCGCGGCTTTGTCACTACGTTGACGGCGTTCGCGAAGGAGCATAGGCTCAGAATTAACTGCGACCCGAACCCATTGTAAGGGGCAACCCATATAGGGCAAGTCTGGTTCAATAGCCTAGGACACTTCCTCTTAATTATCACACAACAATTTCATACTTGGCCCTAGGACACTTTACATTTCACTCAATGCTTCCACTTAAAATAGTGATCCCGCCATTTTTCTTCATATTAAAAATATTCTAGAAATTATTCACGTGTGTGGGGGCATGTTAATTTCGAACTAGAAAGCCAATATCTCACTTTTTCAAACCCCACTATTTAATATAATCATTAAAATCCCAATTTTGGTATCAAACCGACACTTGAGATTTTTCGAATAAAATCCATATTTTTCACAATCAACACTCAATTTGCAATATCCACTCATCGAATTCAAAATCTGAATACACAGCAGTGATTAGCGCGAAATTCTGAGAAAATAAGGTCCCGAAATAATTTTTGGAATTTAATAAATAATTAATTTTATTTTGAAATTCATCAAATAATAATATCCATATTTTTCACAATCCACACTCAATTTATAATATCCAACCATCAATTTCAAAATCTGAATACACTGTAGCGATTAGCGCGAAATTCTGAGAATTTAGGGTCTCGACAAAATTTTTGGAATTTATTAAATAATTAAATTTATTCCGAAAATTAATTAAATAATAATATTTTAATAATTTCGAATAATAATATATTATTAAATAATTAAATAATTTCGAACTATTTAATTAAATAAAAAATAAATCAATTATGTCCAATCAAGGCTTATTCTAAAATAAACCTACTTAGCCTTAATTAAACACATCTTAACTTAATTAAATCTCTTAAGCTAATTTACACTTAAATAAATTAAACTAACCACCGAACAACACTTAACATAAACTAAACCTTTCTAAGCATAATTAACCCTCTAATCGAGGTTTAGTAAGCTAAACTCACCGGAATCGCATTCCGATAAGTTCCCGGCAAAGACAACGGCAAGGTGGTCGGAAAACCTCCTCGGGGTGACGCCAACGGAGGACCAGAAGAGCTCGGAAACGGGCCTTGAAGGTCCGGGGGTGAGTTGGAACTTTGGTGGCTGTGCTTGGCCGGACGGTGGTGCTCCGGTCACCGGTTGGGTGTGGGACCGCGGAAACGGGGGTGGCGGCGCTCGGGTGGTGCTGGATGGCGACTCCGGTAGCCAGGCGAGACCTCCGGCGACGGCGGTAGCAGCTGGACGATGGAGCTGGACGGTGGCTGCGCGCGGACGAGGGTGGAGTGGAGCGGAGAGGCAAGCGGCGCGCGGGGCTTCGCGTGCGGACGCGCGGCAGCAGCGAAGGCGATGGCGATGGCGGCGACAAGTGGCTGAGCGGGTGGGAGAAGGGGGCGGTCGGGGCTGGTCTTCGGTCACAGCTCTCTCTCTCCTCTTCTCCAAATTTCAAAAACAAAAACAAAATGAAGAAGATGATGTTGATAGGTGGAGGTGATGTCCCACATTTTTGAGAGCACATTTCCACCCTCCACTTGTCAACTTCTCCTTCCCTTGGGCCCCCAACCATGACATCGGATGATGTCATAATCTACTATCTCAAGCTTCCATAACAATCTTCCCAATGGGTGCAATTTCATTTTCCGCTCGTGGCATAAAACTTGTACATCCAATTATTCAATTCACTCCTAATTGAACCAAATTGAAGTCCATAAAATTAATCTAATGTTACCACACTTAAATTCACATAATCACTTGACCATAGAACCAACTTGAGTCCCAAAAGTACGATCAAAAGCGGGCCTACTAATTTCTCGAGCCAAATTAACCATACTTTGATTAATTTGCTGAAAAACTCGGTTTGAATGAAAAATCCTCCGAAGATGAGTCAATGTTCCTAAAATGATTTGTGACATAGTATGACTTCCAATTTCTAAATTCAGTTTCAATTTCACGGTTAATTTCACTTTGGCATGATACTAGTGCGTCTTGATCTACCGGGTAGCTTTTAGAAATTTTCATGCATTTGACCTGTGGTTGATCAATTCAAGCCACAATGTACATCTCTGACACATTAGCAACTCTCGATTGTCGTGGTAATCTCGAGGTTTCAAATACGGACACAAGGTACCCAATCGACAAAAAAGCTAATCCAATGTCGATCGATAAGAATTGTGCGATCTGGCGGAATCACCCACACTCGATCACATGCCTTTGTCAAGTCGACCTATCTCCAGTCTCTAATCGATTTTTAACTGTGCCGTAATGACCCTTGCAGATTAGCTCGGTCGAAAGGTCATTTCCTAGTCGAATTCTCCAAGTCCGATGTATTAGAATTTTTAATGGCTTCACCTGATAGACTAGTTATCCCATTAGTGATTAGTTCAGGGAAAAGAACTATATGTGTGCAGATGAAATGTTCATTTCAATTTACTGAAAATAGAATTGGAAAATCAAGATGTCACAGCTTAGATGACTATCCTTTGTAAAATAACGGAGTGACGGATAAAGATAGGCCAAAATAAATTTTTGTGGAAACCGTTGATTTCCTCAATCGGTTTCATTTTTACTCCATTTCTTCTTTAGATTTGTATAATTCTTTATTGCAAGCTTGCAATAAAATTGATTGTGTGGGCCCTCTAATAATTTTATCTCTCAATTTGAGCTTGCAATAAGGAAACATAAAAATCATAAAAAGAAAAAGAAAAATAGAGTAAATAATGAATCTGGTTGGAAAAGTCAACCAATTTCCTCAAAAACTGATTGGGGTCCCCATTCTGCTTACATGACTGTCCTTTGTAAAAATAACTTTTGTGATAGTTAAACATGGGCCATAAAATATTTTGTGGAAACCATTGACTTCCTCAACTGATTTTATTTTTACTCTATTTTTTTTTTCTCGAGATTTGTATAATTCCTTATTGCAAGCTTGCAATAAAATTAATTGTGTGGGTCCTCTTATGATTTTATCTCCAAACTTGAGCTTGTAATAAAGAAACATAAAAACCAAAAAAAGAAAAAGACAAATAGAATAAAAAAATGAAATCGGTTGAAAAAGTCAACCGATTTCCTCAAAAACTATTTGTGGTGCCACTTATCCTCTATAAAATGACAGATTGACGGTCAAACAAGGGCCACAATAAATTTTTGTGGAAACCATTGACTTCCTCAACCGGTTTCATTTTTACTCTTTTCTTTTTTTCGAAATTTGTATAATTCTTTATTGCAAGCTTGCAATAAAATTGATTGTGTGGGATCTTTTATAATTTTATCTCTCAATTTGAGCTTGCAATAAGGAAACATAAAAATTTAAAAAAAAAGAAAAAGAAAAATAGAATAAATGAATCTTGTTGGAAAAGTCAACCGGTTACCTCAAAAATTGATTGTGGTCCATGTTCCGTTTAGATTATTTTCCTCTGTAAATTAACATTTGTGATGGTCAAACATGGGCCACAAAACATTTTTGTGGAAACCATAGACTTCCTCAACTGGTTTCATTTTTACTCTATTTTTTTCCGAGATTTGTATAATTCTTTATTGCAAGATTGCAATAAAATTAATTTTGTGGGTTCTCTTATAATTTTATCTCTCAATTTGAGCTTGCAATAAGGAAACATAAAGATAAAAAAAAGAAAAGAAAAATAGAGTGAAAAAATAAACTAGTTGAAAAAGCTAATCGGTTTCTTCAAAAACTATTCATGGTGCCGCTTAGATGACTATCCTTAGTAAAAAGACCGAGTGATGGTCAAAGATGGGCCACAATAAATTTTTGTGGAAATCGTTGACTTCCTCAACTGGTTTCATTTTTACTCTTTTTTTTTTTCCCGAGATTTGTATAATTCTTTATTGCAAGCTTGCAATAAAATTGATTGTGCGAGCGCCCTGATAATTTTATCTTTCAATTTGATCTTGCAATAAGGAAACATAAAAATAAAAAGAGAAAAAGAAAAATAGAGTTATAATTTTATCTTTTAATTTGAGCTTGCAATAAGAACAATTTTTGAACAAAAACATAAAAATAAAAAGAGAAAAAGAAAAATAGAGTAAATAATGAATTCAGTTGGAAAAGTCAACCTACTTCCTCAAAAACTGAGTGTGGTTGACTTTCCACTATATGATCGCCCTCCATAAAATAACTTTTATGACGGTCAAACATGGGCCACAAAACATTTTTGTGGAAACCATTGACTTCCTCAACCGGTTTTATTTTTACTCTATTTTTTTCCCAAGATTTGTATAATTCCTTATTGCAAGCTTGTAATAAAATTGATTGTGTAGGTCCTTTTATGGTTTTCTCTCTCAACTTGAGCTTGCAATAAAGAAACCTAAAAAAAAAAAAAAAAAAAGAAAAGAAAAATAGAGTAAAAAATGAAACTGGTTGAAAAGTCAATTGGTTTCCTCAAAAACTATTTGTGGTACCACTTAGATGACTGTCCTCTATAAAATGACGGAGTAACGGTCGAACATGGGCCACAATAAATTTTTGTGGAAACCATTGACTTCCTCGACTGGTTTCATTTTTACTCTTTATTTTCTGGAGATTTGTATAATTCTTTATTGCAAACTTGCAACAAAATTGATTGCGTGGGTCCTCTTATAATTTTATCTCTCAATTTGAGGTTGCAATAAGGGAAGATAAAAATCAAAAAAGAAAAATAAAAATAGAGTAAATAATAAATCCAGTTGGAAAAGTCAACTGGTTTCCTCAAAAAGTGATTGTGGTCCATGTTCCGCTTAGATTATCGCTCTCCGTAAAATAACTTTTGTGACGGTCAAACAAAGGCTACAAGACATTTTTGTGGAGATTATTGACTTCCTCAATCAATTTCACTTTTACTTTATTTCTTTTCCTGAGATCTGTATAATTCTTTATGGTAATCTTGTAATAAAATTGATTGTGTGTGCTCTTTTATGATTTTATCTCTCAATTTGAGCTTGCAAAGGAAACATCAAAATCAAAAAGTGTAAAAGAAAGATGGACTGAAAAATGAAACCAGTTAAAAAAGTCAACCAGTTGTTTGTGGTCTCACTTAGATGACCTAAAATGATGTGGTGACGGTCAAACATGGGTTACAATAAATTTTTGTGGAATCCGTTGACTTGCTCAACCGGTTTCATGTTTACTCTACTTTTTTTTTTTCAAGATTTGTATAATTCTTGATTGCAAGCTTGCGATTTTTATCTCTCAATTTGAGCTTGCAATAAGGAAGCATAAAATTAAAAAAAAAAAAGAAGAAGAAAAGAAAGAAAGAGTAAAAGATGAAATCAATTTCCTCGAAAACTGTTTGTGATCCCTCTTGATGATCGTCCTCCATAAAATGATGGAGTGACCGTCAAACATGGGCCAAAATAAATATTTGTGTAAATCGTTGACTTCCTCAAGAGGTTTCATTTTTACTCTTTTTTTTTTAAGATTGCAATAAAATTGATTGTGTGGGCCCTCTTATGATTTTATCTCTCAATTTGAGCTTGCAATAAAGAAACATAAAAATCAAAATGGGAAAGAGAAAAATAGAGTAAAAAATGAAACTGGTTGAAATAGTCAATCAGTTTCCTCAAAAACTATTTGTGGTGCCGCTTAGATGACTGTCCTCGGCAAAATGACGTAGTGATGGTCAAAGATAGGCCATAATTTGTGGAAGCTATTGACTTCCTCAACCGATTTCATTTTTACTCTTTTTTTTTTTTTCGTGAGATTTGTATAATTCTTTATTGCAAGCTTCCAATCAAATTGATTGTGTGAGCTCTCTTATAATTTAATATCTCAATTTGAGCTTACAATAAGGAAATGTAAAAATCAAAAAAGAAAAAAGAAAAAAGAAAAAAATTGAGCAAATAATGAATCCGATTGGAAAAGTCACCTGATTTCCTCAAAAACTGATTGTGATCAACGTTCTGCTTAAGATGATCATCCTCCATAAAATAGCTTTTATGACAGTCAATCATGGGCCACAAAATATTTTTTGTGGAAACTATTGACTTCCTTAGCCGGTTTTGTTTTTACTCTATTTTTCCCGAGATTTGTATAATTATTTATTGCAAGCTTACAATAAAATTGATTGTGTGGGCCCTCTTATGATTTTATCTCTCAACTTGAGATTGCAATAAAGAAACTTAAAAATAAAAAAAAGAAAAAGAAAAAAGATTAAAATATGAAACTAGTTGAAAAAGTCAATTGATTTCCTCAAAACATTTTGTGGTGTCACTTAGATGATTGTCCTCTTTAAAACAACAGAGTGACGATCAAACGTGGGCCCCAATAAATATTTGGGGAAACCGTCGGCTTTCTCAACTGGTCAACGATTTCATTTTTACTCTTTTCTTTGTCCCGAGGGTTGTATAGTTCTTTATTGCAAGCTTGCAATAAAATTGATTATGTGGGTCCTCTTATAATTTTTTTTCTCAATTTGAGCTTGCAAAAAGAAAACATAAAAGTTGAAAAAAAAAAAAAAAGAAAAATAGAGTTAATAATGAATTCGGTTGAAAATGTCAACTGATTTCCTCAAAAACTAATTGTGATCCATGTTCTACTTAGATGATCGTTCTTTGTAAAATAACTTTTGTGATGGTCAACATAGGCCACAAAACATTTTTGTGGAAACCATTGACTTCCTCAACCGGTTTAATTTCTTACTCTATTTTTTCCCGATATTTGTATAGTTCTTTATTGCAAGCTTGCAATAAAATTGATTACGTGGGCTCTCTTATGATTTTATCTCTCAATGTGAATTTGGAAACATAAGAATCAACAAAGAAAAAGAAAAACAGAATAAAAAAGAAACTGGTTGAAAACGTCAACCGGTTTCCTCACAAACTATTTGTGGTTCACGCTTGACCGTCACTCCATTTTATGAAAGATGGTCATCTAATCGGGACCCGCTTGAAGGAAAATATTGGCCCTTTGGAAAATGCTTGTTGTCTGTGTAACTGCATCAATTAATGTGTGAGAGAGGGATATCTTTTTCACCTCGGAAGCATCTGATGGCCTGTACAAAGGCGCTACTAAGAGGATGCTGCCGCTGCACGCTTTTCCTTTTTTAGGTTCTTGTTTGCTTTTCCCTCTTCTCACGGAAGTCTGAAGAGTAGAGCCCAGCATGCATACATAAATATGGAGACCACATCATTATATGAATCTAGGTTGCATGAGAATATGAGGGAAATGATACAAGCTATCTATGGACATGTATATTTGATTCAATGTACTCACATGAGCGCACAAACCACAAGCGCTAATGCACCGCCAGAGATATCAAACATGTTACTAGACTCGACGCAAGCTTGTAGATCCATCTTGCAATGCTAACTTTCGTGCAACAAAGAAGATGTCCAAAATTTCCCAAAGAAAAAGGGGCGGGAAAGCATCCCCGCAGCTGCTTATAGGAAGGAAGTAAATAAATAGAGGCAAATGGCAGCGACAATTAAAGATAGAATCAATAAGGCAGAGGCCCTCCAAGCCCACGACAGAATGTCGTGGTGCCTTCTCGACCACATGTACGCATATAAGGTTGCAGTGCCTTGGGACAAGTCGAGGAAGAAGAGGGTGGCTCCTGAGAGGGTGGCTGAATCGGCATCGTAGACGTCCAACTTCTGGCATTTGATATCACAAAATGAAGGGCAGAAGTGCCCGCTGATACAGGTGCATGATGATCTTAGGACCCTTTGGGTTAAGGAAAAGGAAGCAAAATCTGGGAGTCAAGGGCACGTCTGGGAGTTATTGGAGGGACGACCATTTGCTCAGATATTGGTGAGTAAGGCTTATTTGGGTCATGTTATAAATGCCCTCGCCAAATCTATTGATGGTCGAGGTGAAATTTACGCTTCTGAATATCGATTAGTTGAATCTCTTGCTCTAGGTATTATTTTGAGACGATTCGTATATGAGCCTCTTCAAACTGGACTTATTGCCATTGATTTGATGATCCTTATAGGACGTGGTCAGTGAGAATTAATTATTAGGGACATATAGGCCGGTAAAATAGTAGTAGTCATGGATACTATTCTCAATCAATAAGGTCAAAATGTAATATGCGTTTATGTAGCTATTGGTCAAAAAGCATCTTTTGTGGCTTACGTAGTGAATACTCTCTAGGAAAGGGGAGCTATAGAATACACTATTGTGGTTGCCCTATAACTTCGGGAGAAGGACTGCCTCCTCACAAAGGGGGTCCTAGTGACCACGCTTGAGATGTTCCGTATACGAGCCTCTTCAAACTAGACTTATTGTTATTGATTTGAAGATCCCTATAGGATGTGGTTAGCAAGAATTAATTATTGGGAACAGACAGACCGGTAAAATAACAGTAGCCACGGATACGAGAAACGACCATAGTAGGACAAACCCTTAGGTCATTCATAATTACTATAGTAAGAAAAGGCGTCCCAGGAGAGGGATCCAACCTCCCACAGATGCCAACAATGTTAAAGATGGTGGATCCCATGATCGCATAAGCAAAAAGGGGTGGATATACACAGTATGGTCTTCGTAAAGACTTGCAACCATGGAAGTTGTCAGTCAAGAGAAGACCGGTGTAGGACAACTCCCCTTGGTCCTCCTTCCTATCTCGAGGATTGCTCGAAGGAACAGGAAACTGCAGGATCTGGCGAGTTGGTCCTTCTCTTTGCATCTTCTCCACCTACACCAACAAAGCACAAGTAGAGAAGATTGTGTTATACATCCTTTTACCGCCTTGGGATTGTTTTCCCAAGAAGCCAAAGCCTTCCCCAATCCACAATTCAAAAATTCTCCCTAATCATAGTCCCTAGCCGCCTTATATCAACGAAATTGCATTAGTTTGCATTTTGCAGCCCCCACCCTCCCTCCAAAAATACAGTCCCTTCGGTTTAGCAGCCCCCACCCTCCCTAATACATAGCTTGCCTTAGCCGCCTTATATCAACGAAATGGTGTGCTTTTTGCTTTTGCAAAATAATTATAACCGCACGGAAAAGTGCAGTATGCAAAAACTCGACAGTTTTAAAAACTTTGCAAATTTGTGATACTGTGAAATGCTTGAATTGTTAATGTATGAATAAAAATTGAACAGTATTGTAGAAATTGTACGCATATATGTAGAAAGAGAGCAACATCTTATTATTTGAACTTTTCTAATGTTATTTATACTATAAAAATTTTCCAGTTGAAAACTGAAAATATCATACGCATAAATTAGAATCTTTAATGTATGCATTTTCCCATTAATTCATTATTTTGCCTTAAAAGTAAGAGGTGCTCTTTATATAGGATAGTTGGCGTTATTTCCACGCTTTTTTTTTTTTTTTGTTAACTTACTAAATTACCCTTTCAATTATAAGATTTGTTTTGATATTTTTAATTATCATTACCCCCTCTCTTTCAATAAAATTAATCTCATAATCTCTCTTTCACATATCATATTTGTATGGAGACTCCAACAAAAGATAGTTAAACTTATCTTCAATGTCATTTTGAATCAATAAAAATGAAACATGTTTTTGTTATAAGTGGAACTATCTTTCAACCAAAAGAAATTGTTTATTTTTGCGATCATGAATTTATTATTTTGTCGAGCACATAATGTTGTTAATTTGAGGTTTTAGACACTTCAATTTGACCTCAAAATTTTCCAACTTTGACCCAAGGTCGAAAATCACTTAATAGTAGATTAGATGGTGTACTTGGATAGTATTTATCAAGAGCTTTCCAAAGGTATCCAATTTGCCTCAATTTGACTCATAGATAATGAGATATCACATCTTTTATTCTAAACCGCTTGATCTTGATGAGTTAGCAAACTCATGCCATATTCTGAATTCTAAGTAATTTTCATAAAACTAAGTCACGAGCTTTCTAAAGCATGAAAATACACGTCGGTTTGGTTTAAATTGAAGAAGAATATCTGTATTTTTCATACTTACCCATACTTATTGAATTTACCGTGGAAAAAGTAACTTTCATAAAACTTATGGTTTTGTTCTCTTGCTATTTCTTCAGTTTTTTTTTTTTTTTTTTTTTTTTTGACTTTTCAATAGAAAGTATTAACAGTTAGTACAAGCGGCTGTTTTTGACTTGTGTTTTGAAGGTCCATCTCTTTCCTCTGCAGAATCATCTCTTGTCTGGACATACTTGTACTCTATAGGCGCATGTCTTTGTCACCTCGCCTCATCATATTGTAATTCACACCGTCAGCTTGTGCGTTGCACTGCTTTTGGCGCCGTCCATGAAGTCGACCCTTTTAAAGTCATCCGAGGATCGCCCCACCTCGCTTCCATCCACGACAACGCTCAGGATTTCCAAAAAAATGGCGAAGTTGCATTGCGCTCTACTCCTTTTCATTTCTCTCATTTCCCACTCCAATGCCGACATCAAAACCCTAAGCCTAACTTCCGATCCTCGTCCGATCATCCTTCTCGGTAGATTCGCCTTCACAGACTTGGGCCGGGTTACAATCTCCGCTTCTGATGTCACCATCAGTCCATTACTCCATCGAACGGATTCTTCTCGTTTGGGCTTTGTCCTTCTCCCGGAGAAAGCTTTCTTTCTATTCATTCTCGAAACCCAAGAAAACCCTAAGTTCTGCATCCTCGATTCCCACCGCAGCGTCAATCTCTTCGACTTCCGCGACCTGTCTCCTCCACCAAACAGCTATTTTAATAGAACCTATCCCGTTACTTATCCCAGTGGATACTACTCCCTGTACTTTGCCAACTGCAATCCGGAGGTCCGCGTATCCATGAATGTCCAGGCTGAATTGTACAATCTCGATTTGGATGGCTCCAAGAATTACCTCTCGCATGGACAATCGACACTAATTCTACTCTTCTTCGAGTTCTCTCTTGCTTACTTCTTCCTCTTAGTTCTCTGGGCCTATTACTGCCGTTGCAACAAGGAATCCACGAATTGGGTCCATCACTTGCTCACCGGACTAATTACTGCGAAAACACTGAGTCTCATCTGTGCCGGGCTGGATATGTACTTCGTTAAACTTACTGGGTTACCTCACGGTTGGGAAATCTCGTCCGAAGTTGCTCAAGTCATGTCTTCACTTATCATCACGGCATTGATCATAGTCGGATTCTTGTTCTTCAAGCATTTCTTGCCACAAAAGGAGGCCAAGGTATGGATCGTCCCCATCACGCTTCACGTTCTGTCCAATCTAGCTTCCCCTTTTGCAGTCATGATGGGAAACACTGCGCCCATATGGGAGTTGGGGCTGGCTTTGCTGGGCATGATCTGCACGTGCACCATCGTTGTTACCGTGGGGAGGTCTATTTGGTTGCTGAAGGAGGCTGCAAAGACTGACGAGAAGGCGGCGATTGGATTAGCAAAGATTAAAAAGTTTGCCTTGGTCTATGCCTTGGCAATCGGTTATTTTTATGTCGTGCCGATGGTAGCAATGGTAGCACTGGTATTGATGATCTTTACTGCACCTAGGTACAAGTGGGTGAGCAACGCGGTGCAGGAGGGTGCGAATCTAACGATTTATGTGGTCACGCTTCTCATGTTTAGGCCTGTCAATATTACACCATTCTTGACGCACAGGATGAGAAGGAGAAACAATGGCCATCGCATATGAAGAGTCTGAGGTTTGAAGGATGGACACAAGTAAATTGCAAATGCTTATTTCTCAGTGAGTATCCATATTCTCTCTTTAAGGGAGATTAAAACTGGTTGTCGTGAACCTTGTTAGGAAAATATGGCTTCGAATTGGATAGAACAATGAAGTCGGATCTTTAGAGTACTCAAGTCGGACTTTGAGGCGTGATATCACTTTCTTTAAGGATTTATTTGCCCCACAAAGTTGCTAATGGTCACCGGCAAATTTCCTCCAGGATACAACAAAGTCTCAAATGAGAATACTGGATAGCAATTCTAGTATTTCTCCAGGGTCTCTCATGAGAAACAATTGGAAACAATGGCTGTAGTTTCTATCGAAAGAAGACGAAAAAAGAAGAAGATGATTGTTTGATCTCAAAACAACGTTACTTATCTTTGTCTTTTGAATAGAGGCAACTCTTCAAAAGATTGCAAAAAGAACAAAGGCAACCTTTCGTGAACAAGTACGTCTCAAATGTTACGTTGAAAAGAAATAAAGAATTCGGAATTAAATAAATAATAAATAATAAATAATAAATAACCGTAACTTTTCGTGAACAATCGCACTGTTTCAACAAGACTTTATAATTAATTTTTATAGAAATAAATCCGAATTTTCAATAAATAAAATAATGATCGTTGGTTAGTGCCAAATCTCGTCCATGTGCGCACTCACATCTTTTCGATGTGGGACAAGGCACCTCTTCATTTGTTTTATAAACAAATTACCAACAATCCCCCACTTTTGTTTATAAAACAAAAACAAGAAATAAAACGTTAGAAATATACAGCCAAAATTTCCGTGAGATTAATATACATACATAAAGGTCTCTTTCGAGTTAAACCTTTACTTAGTGCAAATATCTCAAAGCTCTATCAAAGTGACAAGTAGCTCGGCTTTAAACTTGTACTTTTATATAATAGAACCGGACATACCGCACATACACTAACCTCTTGTCTCAGCGAGAAGTTCTATATTACTCCGCACTATTATGGCCTTGTGCTTGATCCTGTTTCATGAGCTCTCTAGAAAGCAACCCTAACTTTCGTAAGAAGCGGCACCACTTCTAAACTCATATAGGTGAAGTATCTACCATATGTTTCTGTTACTATCAACACATTATAAGTTTGTACTATACTTCATTAAGAATTCAATTCAACCTACTAAACGTAACAGACGATACTGACTTCTCATATCAGGGCTACGTCAATATCAAACAATCACATTCAATAACTTGTTCTTACCCATTAAACCTTGTAACTAGTGATGTTTTAGAAAAAGGTCGGGTTACCATTATTGGTGATTTCAATTAAAGGGTTTCAGCCCCGTTTCTTATGACGTCATTATTACCATGTCTCTTGGTAAAGCCTTCATCAAAGGATCGGCAAGATTATTAAGTGACCTCACGTAGACAATTGTTATGGTACCATCTTTAATCAATTGTCTCACATATTCATGTCTTAGACTAATATGTCTAGACTACAATTATAGGTGCTATTATAGGCTCTTGCCAAAGTAGCCTAACTATCACAGTGGATAAAAATAGAAGGCATAGGACTAGGTCATAATTTGATATTCAATAACAAATTCATAGTCCATTCAGCCTCCTTCCAAATTTTGCTAAAACAACGATTCGAATTTCATAGTTGAGTGAATTATGCAAATTTGTTTCTTGCTCACCCAAGAAACAACACATTCACATAATGTGAAAATCCATCCAGAAGTTTAATCTCCCATACTTGTAATCCAACTAGCATCGGCGTATCCTTCTAATATAGCCAGATTATTATAGAACAATAATATAACTCTCACATGTTCTATATTTGGATTATTAGAATTTACTCAACTTGCAAATACAAAAAGTAATATCAGGTCTATTATAATGTATCACATACATTAAAAACCCACAACACTCACATTAAAAACTCTCCACCAGGAATCAAATGGAGTACTTATATATTTGAAAACAAGATGTTTAAATCTATACAACATCTTCTCCATGTAATCACTTTAGCTCAAAGAATAACCCCACTATTTTTTAATTTTAATACTTAAGAAAGTATCTGTTTCACCCAAATCTTTCATTTTGAAAGTGAAAGTCGATACTTCTTAATCTCAATGATTCCAGTCATTTTAGTTCCAAAGTCCCTTCGGACATAACCCCACTTCAAGAATATTCCAAGAGGTAATTAATCGAAATTATGCATCATCAAATTTTCATCCTTTATGAAATACATACATCAAAATAGTAAATCAATGCAATTCTACTCTCTTGGCTCATTTATGCTATTCCATAGAATCAAATCTATGAGGGGCAAGGATAACAAATAAAACACATTAGAACCAAACAAGGGACACCTGAAAACCCATTCGAGTATCTCTATATCGCCTCCAATAAATAGAGCACTACATATTAGCCCATGCATGTAAGAACATTCTCTAACAATTCAGTAAATGCGAGCAAATCGAGTATCGAGGTATCAAAAGTGCATAAACTGGAATTGAGAGAGGCGAAAAGAAGATACCCGCAATTCTAGGAATGGAATCAACATTATATAATCCGAAACCTTCTAAAAGGTATAATCGAGCCATACCTCATTTCTTCATCAAATTGCACGCAAGGGCAAAACCATAAATTTAACATTATTATGCTTGAAACCATTAGATAATATGATTGAATCGAATTTTCATGCCACTGCTTATGTGCTTGCATAAGCCCATAATAACATAAACATTCGTGCACATATTAATCCAGGACATCAAGCAATCAAGCCGATTCCAATTAATCTTGTGCTTGAAAGCATGGCTCAAAAATGCTAAAGCATGACACTAATCAAGACCAAAAGTCTAGCTCAATCACACGATACCACAATTCTATAGGCACCTTCGTTCTAGTTCAAAATTCACACGCTCGTGTCAATCTCGTAATGCATTGCGATTGAACTCACCTTTCTTGATCAACCGCCTACAATGATCAACAGCTCAAGCATACACATGCGTACCAATTTCTTGTTACTGAAGTCTTAAATAGGGGCATATCGCATCTCTTCAATTCTATCATTATCCCACACATGGAATTGAACACACATGCCAAAAGATGACTAATGACTAAAAGCAAGTATGAAACCATCAATGACAAATAGTGTAATAGTTTACGTGCTAAACATGGAGATAAAAACATCGCATACCTTAAGCATATGAGCCGATAAGCAATTTAGCACATTTCAGTTGCCCACATGCCATACCTTATTCCTTGATTACTCCTTCGGGCGAGAAGTCCTTTCGAAGCATTTCCACTAAAAACCATCAAGAACAACCATAACGATCTTCACTTGACAGTTTCTTCCAATTCGAGCATTGTAAATGATCCATTCCTTGATGAATCAGTGTTTGCCCATCAAAGGATGAGATGTCCTGTAAAAGGAGAGACTGGTACAGAGCGTCTCTCTCATTCGCTTGACAAGGATCATATTTGCAATGCTCGTGGACAAATTCGAGATGAGCCTCAGCAATCTCATGGATGTTCGTGAGGACCATGAATAAGATTTCCCCTGCAGCAAAATTGCTTCCCTTCGCCCTTGTGATTGACAACCCTTATAAATGATGACAATCATGGGCTTGAGGCCGGGACCAGCAATGACCTTGGACGGCCAGTGCCTCATGTTACTCTGGACCGAAGGATCGCTAAATCTCCTCCCAAACAAAGATCTTGCACTCGATCTCATGATCAGAGTCTCGGCATCCTCGACATCGTTTTTACAAGATAATATGCCGTCTCGCATGATATTTCCATGATGGATTTCGCATCATGAGCAAGAGCGTTGTTCATCACCCTTCCCCCCAAGGTTCTACACTTCTTCCTCAATCAAGAAGTGCTTTCATTCACTTGGAGACATCTGGCTTCGAAAAGCTACGAGTAATTACCCAAGCGACAGGAAGTGCATGCTGTCTAGAATCAAAGATGAATAACGTGCACAACCGGTGCTTCAATCTCTTTATACCGAAGGTCGAATCTGCTGTTACGAGACTGTGGAACCCAAAACAAATCATTCGTTGCAACTGCCCTTCTATTTTAATGCCCAGGATGAAAGCATCTATTTCTGAAGTGCCTTGATAGAAGAATATGGATTTCTCATTTCGTTCAACTCAGAACCTTGCGTGAATGACTAGTGTCATGATAATCGACTCGATACAGAGCAAATCCAACGCCGTGGCCAGTATAGATCTAATCAATACGGCCAACAACACGCACAACACAAGACACCCATCCGAATACCTAAAGAGAACCACAACTCGCGTCTCGTAACAAACAACCACACACGCAAAAGCTTCTTCGGGTTCCGGTCAGGGTCAACTACAATCACCCTGTTAGCCTCAGTTAGATTTGTCCTTGAACCACCAACGTTTGTCATTAGAATAAATATGAACATGTCATCCGAATTGTTGAACTCATCTATCAAAGCCATTCTTTGTATTACAGAGTGAGACCATCCAGTCTTCGGTACTTGTATTCACTAGAAACCAAGAAATTCTCAAGAATATCAAGCATTTGTTGAGTGTGGGCAAAAGGAGAACACGATCTGCCTTAAGATATTAGCTTCTCCGCCCACTTCTCGACTGTCATCATTCATTCTCTCTTTTCCTTTCTTTCTTTGACCTATGAGACTGTCGACTTCTCTGATAGAGGGAAGGTACAACTGTCATCCGGTGTCGTGGAATTATCCACAGTTTTAGTGACTTCTTCCGATGCTATTTTACAACCCACCGATGATGCAATTATGACACAATTACTATCTTCTTTTCCTAGGGTCATCGGATCCATACTGTCACCATCATCAATGATCAATAGTCTGGTCAGCACAAAGAAACTTTGGGAAACGTTGCTTGTGAAGGTAAGCAACGAGTATGGGACTTCAGATTCAAACAGCTTTGAGTCTCCAAGACCAAGGACAAGACCGAACAGGGCATTCCTTGTGACGGACGAGTGAACAGAAACGATATACACTCCAATGAAGGCAACGATTGGCAATGAAGAGGTAGGAGGGAATTTAGAGGAAATCACCGAGAAAGCCACTCCAAAGTTCCATCAGTCTAAGCCACCAATGCCCTCTACCCTGATTCTCTCCCAAAAGGGGAAGCAAGAATTTCTTCCGTCCCTCTCTGTGAAATTGGCCTCCCTTTGCCTTGCCTCCTTCACGCCTGATTTAGTTTCGCTCACTTTTCACGCGCGCAATTGAAGTCTCTTGTTTCCACGCTTCACATTGGGATCCTGAATTTTGATTCAAGCAAAATTGCACTGGCGGCAAAGCAGAACGATGCACCGAACAAAACTTGACTTCAATTGATTCTAACTCCATCGTTGCAAAAATAAATCCTTAAAATTGTTAGGAAAATATGGCTTCGAATTGGATAGAACAATGAAGTCGGATCTTTAGAGTACTCAAGTCGGACTTTGAGGCGTGATATCACTTTCTTTAAGGATTTATTTGCCCCACAAAGTTGCTAATGGTCACCGGCAAATTTCCTCCAGATACAACAAAGTCTCAAATGAGAATACTGGATAGCAATTCTAGTATTTCTCCAGGGTCTCTCATGAGAAACAATTGGAAACAATGGCTGTAGTTTCTATCGAAAGAAGACGAAAAAGAAGAAGATGATTGTTTGATCTCAAAACAACGTTACTTATCTTTGTCTTTTGAATAGAGGCAACTCTTCAAAAGATTGCAAAAAGAACAAAGGCAACCTTTCGTGAACAAGTACGTCTCAAAGGTTACGTTGAAAAGAAATAAAGAATTCGGAGTTAAATAAATAATAAATAATAAATAATAAATAACCGTAACTTTTCGTGAACAATCGCACTGTTTTAACAAGACTTTATAATTAATTTTTATAGAAATAAACCGAATTTTCAATAAATAAAATAATGATCGTTGGTTAGTGCCAAATCTCGTCCATGTGCGCACTCACATCTTTTCGATGTGGGACAAGGCACCTCTTCATTTGTTTTATAAACAAATTACCAACAATCTTTCCTGTACTACAGATGTCATATACAGTAATAAAACAATCTGTAGAGAAATGCTTTTAGTGGACAAATTTGTGCCTTTCTATATCTGTGTAATAATCCAGTTTCTAATAAACTACATTTCTCGACTTTATGTGATGACAGATGATTTCATAAAGCGTTCAAAGCTCCACATTCAATTAGCAAGATGGTGGTCTACATATACTGAGTTCATGTTATATTCTTCCGGTACAAAACAATGTCAATCGGAAGTCTGATAACATTTCCTATGGAAAAATAACGAGAGTGCAAACGACCCTGCTTAAGTTTCTCTATTTGGACTGAAGTTCAAGTATGAGCACCACCAACCAGAGGTTTGGTTGAGAGACTTTCTTTCCATAATTGGAGGGAAATTTTGAGCATTTGGAAAATACAGGTTGTCCGTGTGTAATTGCATCAGTCAATGTGATGGTTGTTGCCGCTGTAACAACCTAATGGTCTGCATGAAGGCGCGACTGAGAGGTTGCTACCGCTTTCTGCTTTTCCTTTTCCTTTTTCTTGTTCTTCTTCTGTCTTTTCCTTGTCCTTGCTCGGAAATCCAAAGAACACAAACCGCAACCGCTAATGCACCACCGGAGATATCAAACACGTTAGTAGACTCCATGGTAGCATGCAGATCCTTCTCGCCAATGCTGACTTCCGCTCGACAACGATGATGTCCACATTCCATTGCGAAAAGGAGCGGTGAAGCATCCCCGCGGCTGCTCAAAGCATCGCCACGTAAAGTCTCGGTGCTTTCTCAACGACACGTACTCATGTAAGGTTGTGCTGCCTGGCCACCTTACATCCATGAAATAGGATGTTTTCGCTCATGTAAAATAATCATACACCACTCAAAAATGTGCACACGCTTTGTCTGTATGAAGAAATGGGACGCAAATATGGAAAGAGAAAAACATTTGAAGATTATATCATTTTTGTAAAGTTAGAAGATTAAAATGCTAAACTTGAAATTATCAAATGTATGTATGGAATGGAATTACTAATGTACGCATTTTTCCATTAATTGATTATGTCCCCTAGGAGGTTCTCTTTACTTTATGCGAGGAGTGGTGCTATTTCTGCAGTCTTTTTATGTTAGCCTACCAAATCCATCACAAGATTTGCCTCCATATTTATCATTAGCCCTCTCTCAACAAAATTAATCTTTTCGTTTCTCTCCTTCACATACTACATTTGTACTGAGTTTCCAAAAAAAAAAAAAAAAAGAAAAAAAAAGCTAACTTATCTTTAGTATCAGTTTAAATTTGTAAAATTGAATGATGTCTTCATTTCCAAGTAAAAGAATGTTTCAACATAAAGGAAAAAATTGTTCCTTCTTGCAATCACGAGTTCATTAATTTGCTGAACACATACAGTTGTTGAATTGAGTTCGTAAACACCTCAATTTTGACCAAGATTTTTCAGGATTGACCAAAATTTGAGCAACTTTAATCAGAGAAAAAACTTGTCGAATACTCGATCAGATGGTGTAATTGGATGATATTTGTTAAGAACTTTCTAACGATCTCCAATTTGCCCCAATCTGACTTCCGTATTGTGAGTTATCATATAATTTGCCATGGAGCATCCATTCATGATGACGTGAGCAAACTCATGATATAATGCGAATTCAAAGTGATCTTCAAAATTCAAGTCACAAGCTTCCAAGCATGAAGAATTGGGTCAGTAAGGTTTAAATCAAATTCATGAGTCAAAGTTTGGTTCAATTTTCTTAGAATAGAGCACGAAAACAGTAATAGGAATAAAAGGGTAAAAAGCGGGCTGCTTTTAAGACCTTCAGATGTCTACCATAGCTAAATGGAGAGGAGAGAATTAACTCTTAAGCGTACTAGGACCGAGATGGCCATATCTATTATTAACTCACTACCACTACATTTACTTTTTTTTTTTAATGGCCAAACCGGTCAGAGTTTGGTCAAACAAGTCGTCAAAATACAGCCCAAGCCCAAACTCAAAAACCATGATGTCAAAAGTGTGATTTGAGTGCATATCTGAAAACTAGAGATAGCAAGCTTTCCCAATTCATGAGAGTCATGCGAATCTAATACCTATAGGTTCTTATCGGACAATCATCTAGTGCTTGTCAAGCTATTTGGCTAAGGAGAATTCTTGAGGAGTTGCAATTCAAGCAACCAGGAGCTACTAAAATTTTTTGCGACAACAACTCAACAATCAAAATTTCCAAGAATCCTGTGCTACATGGAAGAAGCAAGCACATTGATGTGAAGTTTTATTTCTTGAGAGATCTTAGCAATGATAGAACAATTGATCTAATCTATTGCAGGAGTGAAGATCAAGTTGCTGATATATTCACCAAGGCCCTCAAGATGGAGTCATTTGTGAAGCTCATAAGGTTACTAGGTGTTTGCACGTTGAAAACAGTCAAGGCTTTAAACTGAATGTTAGTAAACATTAGTTTAAGGGAGGGATTGTTAAAATAATAGTTATTTCCTTTTGCACGTTTTGTTGATTTGGTTTTTCAGTTATTGGAGTTAGTGGAGTCATGTGTGTTAGTTGTCCTAGTTTTTAGGTGTTGGTGGAGTAAGTGCTTTATGCAGAACATGGGTAGTTATGGGTCCTATTTTAATGGTGTTTTTACGTTATGTACTTGTCTTTTGTAAAAGACTTCGTTGTTCTGTACGAAAGATTAAGTTTCAGCCTAATCTCTCTTCTCTTTAGCAATTTATACTAATATGAATAAGAAGATACCTATAGTTACTTACCGGGAAGGAGCGATATGGGGCACAAACTCCGAGTTTGGCTAGTATCAAGGTATTATCTTACTTGATGACACAAGGGAAGCTACTGTTTCAAGACCCAAATCTTTTTTTTTTGTCGCTTGTTAGAGTAGCAATTTGTTTGTCTAGAACCCGAACCTTTTTCTGGTTGCCTTGACGGGAAATTGCTTTTCTAGGACTCGAACCATTCTTCAATTACTTGTTAGAGTAACAAATTGTTTTTCTCTAGGACCCAAACCTTTCTATGGTCACCTTGACAAGAAATTGCTTTTTCGGGACTCAAATCATTCTTCAATTGCCTGTTATAGCAACAAGTTGTTTGTATAAGACTCGAGCTTTTCTTCGATCACCTTGATGGGAGATTACTTTTCCAGGATCCAAACCCTTCTTCGGTCGCCTATTGGAGCAACAAGTTGAGTATCCGACCTTTCTCCGGGATGTGGCAACCTTTCTCTAGACATCTATTTGTTGAGTGCCTCACCTTTCTCAGGGACACCGGTTTGTTGATTACTAGACTTTTCTTGAGATGTGCCGACCTTTCTTGGGACATCTATTTGCTGAGCACCCGACCTTTCTCAAGGCATATGCTAGGACATTCGCCGGCATTGAAAGAGCCCCTATGGGATACCTGGATATTCGCAAGCATTGAAAGAATACCTAAATAATCATAAGTACTAACCTTGGAGGATACCTGGACATTAGCAGACATTGAAAAAGTACCAAGATAATCGCAAGTATTAACCCTGAAGAATACCTAGACATTCGTAGGCATCGAAAAAGTACTTGGATAATCACAAGTAATAACCCTGGAGGATACATGGACATTCATAGGCATAGAAAGAGTATTTTGATAATTGCAAGTACTAACCTTGGAGAATACCTGGACATTCGCAGGTATTGGAAAAAAAAAAGTACCTAGATAATTGAAAGTACTAATCTTGGAGAATACCTAGACATTCGTAAGCACACTAAGTAGTGGAACACTTTGACAACTACAATTATTCAAAGATGCAATTTGGGAACAACTTATGTAAGTCTAGTGTCATGGTAATAAGACAACATATTTGCGTAGCCACGAGTGCACAAAGCAGTTGAATACTTGGATAGCTACAAGAATTCAACTATGCAATTTGGGGGTAACTCATGTAAGTCGAGTGTTAATGAAAGGTACCTGGACAGTGGCGAGTACTCGAAGACAATGGAATACTTGGGCAGCCACTAATATCCATATCCTGAGGACAACTCAAACAGGTTGAGTGTTGATAAGATAGAGTACTTGGACAATGGCAAGTACTTGAAGACAATGAGATACTTGGATAGTCACAGTATCCATACTCTGAGGACAATTCAAACATGTCAAGTGTCGATAAAAGAGAGTACCTAAACAGTGGCAAGCACTCAAAGACAATGGTATACCTGGGCAATCACTAGTATCCATGCCTTAAGGACAACTCGAGTAGATCAAGCATCCATAAGAGAGAGTACTTGAACAGTGGGAGGTACTTAGATTATGGGATACTACATAGTCGTAAGTATCCAAACTCTGAAGACAACTCAAACAGGTCGAATGTCAATAAGACAGAGTACCCGAACAGTGGTAGCTACTTAAAGGCGGTGAAAAACTTGGTCAGACATGAGTTTTTTTCTTTTTGAAATAGAGGTAGAGACATGCTTACCTGGTGATATATATATGATTTCTGAAAGTATGTCTCATATTAGACAACACATAATACGCACACATGATTGTACATACTGTATATTATGAATTCAAATGGGGTTCACGCATAACAATTTTGTCAGTTTGGCATCACTAAAGTTTCACTAGGGAAAATTTAGAAAGACAATCTTCATTTAAAATGTGTATGTCTTGAAAATGTTAAATGAGAGACTTTCAGTCTGAAAGAGCTTTTCACTCACTCTCATTGAAAATGCTATTTTATCTTGATCATTAATGCATGATTTACAAAAAGCACACCCTCTCACTGTCATCATGTTAGCAAGGGTTGGAATATTCTCACGAGCGGTATGACTTTACCAATCTGAGAGGTCTTTGTCGGGATTGTAATGTAGGCTTGGTCAATAACCTAACAAAAGAGATCATCGAGGTCAAGGCTTATGAAAGAAATGCCGCACGATCATCTCCAGGTTTATAAGTCAAGAACCCTATATAAATGAGATATAAATAATCTTACTCGTACTTCTTCGAGCAATGTTTATTAATTCAAGTGCCCTAGTTTGAAGAGACTTTTACAAAGGGACACAATGTAAGCTCGGATCATGTGTAAAGAGGTGAGAGTTGATGATTATCTTTTCATTATCATTGGTCTTTCTTCTCATTGCCGATGATTATCTTCATAGAGGCTCCATTAATTGTACCATGACATCTTTTCTTGGGAATACAAATGGCTGTAATTTACCTTTTTTCATTTGAGGGCATTGGCCTTGCTTTTAACAGGTACACTGCTTTTTTGCGCCTCTAGTTTTTAATTCAATTTTCACATTTGTGGGCGTTGGCCTTACTCTTACTAAGGACATTATTTTTTTATGCCCTTTATTTTTTTCTTTTTTGTTTGTTGTTTTAGGACTGGCCTAGACAAGTTTAAACAAAACATTGCTATTGGACTCTTAAGTCTTCATCTTCAGTTGTCGTTCTAGATTATGCTGCTTGAATGGTAGTGACTTCCGCTTTGCCCCAGTGTGGAGGTGATTATCAACTAGGGTTACAGACTCAATTTGGCTGTATAATAGACATAAGTGTGTAGGATAGAAAAAGAAATGCTCTTTGTCATTCTAGGACACTTAAATTATTTTGAGTGTTCATATGCAATAAGGATACCCAAAGATTTATGTAAGTATGAACAATAAAATTTTTATCCATTTCCTCATCTTGTGACGCTGCCCTACCTCTAGTCTGCCCCAATGTGGGGAGGTTCTTGACCGGGGTAATATGAAAGAAGCTTCACAGCTATATATGGTCCAAAAGGGGTTAAGCAATGGATAATCTATAATGTTTAGGGTGGAGAAATGAAATGATCTTCATCACTTTGGTCATCGTATCATTTACGAAAGAACTCTTTATCCCGCGAACATGGAACTTCCTACGCTCACCTCATAAGTGTATAAATAGGGGACTGTGTATAGGATATGGCTTTCCGTTCATTATCTTGATGTACCTCGTTTAGCATGCTCAATCAATCCCTCATTATTCATTCAATTGCCTATTTTGATAATCCTCATTGGAATCAGTGATTTAGACAGACAAAAACATCATGCAAAATATACTTTGAAAAGACATGAAGCATTTTAAGTATGAAGGAGTTTTTTTTATTAAAAGCATGAGGAAGCAAAACTGTCCTTGTAAATGTGTTAAGTTTCAAACACATAGGGGATTATTCAAAAAATGATTGTCCATTAATTGCCCCTTGTTCAAAAGGGAAAATGACACATAAACAATTTGTTAGGGCTGACCCTTGATATGACGGATGCGTCGGCTTTTGTCCCTATACAAGAGAAAATAAATTACTAAGTAGGATCGAAAGCAAATGTGAATTGAGGCCCGAAAGATTTCTGTCATTTGCTTTGGTGATACTTGGAATGCCATTTCATTTGGGTGAGCTTATCTACTATTGTCATCAAAGTTTGACATGTCTTTCCTTGGTTTGTCGCTCGCACTTTTGGTGGTCATTTGATTCCTACAAAAGATAGGAGGGAATATATTAGTGCATGAATTCTCAGGAGTTGAACAATTGAGTGCAAAACAACATCACCCTTCGTCGGTCAAATAATTGAATATACCCATAGTTCTAAGGCTTGAAGAGGATATGAAATCCTGCATTTTTGGTCTCACTAGGTTAAGCACTTTCCCGTTTTTGCAAAAGCAAGAGGCACAAAATTTTTTTATTAGTTTTTTACATATGGCAACCTTCTTGCCACTTTCAAGGATCGAACCTCAATCGTTCCCGGATTGCTTCATCCTTCATATCACTAGATTGAGGCATTAGTAGTATCCATGGGGTGTTTCTTTTTTCATTTAACCGAACTGGCTCTGGGACAACATGTCTTTTCACATCGAGATTGGTGAATCTGATATACGTTACTCCTATGTGCTTGCTTGGCCAGTGTTGATTTGCTCAAATTAACCCATTAAGTTTGTTTCTCGAGCCCCAATAATTCCTGTTAAATAGGGAAGCTATGTCAAAGGCAAAGTTAGAGTATGGAATATTGGAAAAGATACCAAGTTACCCTTCTCCATAATTTGTATTTGATAACTTCTGGGGAGATCTCGAATGTTGGTGACAGTTATTTTGTCTTGTCACGGTTTAGCGTCCTTTTTTTATTGACCTTTCTCATTGTGGCCATGTATGCACAGCCAATGGTCATTGATCTATCTTCAACGCCTTCTTATATTTGATCGTATGAACATCAACAACATTGAGCAAAGTCATGTACCTTAGACTTCCATGGAATTTGAGATGGACAGTCAAAACCTCCAATTTTTTGCTGGCAACCGCATCTTGGCAGAGCATGCGTTTGGAACTAGAAACGAGATTTCCGGATTTCAAAGTCATTATTTGGAACAGGGGACTAGAGATCGCCTCGACTGTTTAGATTTTCTCCTTATTGACAGTAGCTAATTCAAAGGAAGAGAACAAATTCCTTCTATATGCTTCTTGGCTTGCTGAAGCCGGACGTCTCATCAATGAAACTACAATGCTTGATCTCTTAGGGTATGTTGTGTGAAGGAGACACTGTTCAGACTCGAGGCGAAGTCATGTAGGTACGAAGTGGAGTGTTTAGAGCTCCACAGACAGCTCACCGAGATAACTCGAAAAATGAGGGAGGTCGAGAGTGGCATGGAGGAAGATTCCTAGGTTGCTTTCCTTTAAGCTATTGCAATCTCAATTCTTCGAATTTAATCGTGTGCATGTGCCTATTTCGTCCTGTCTTTTGTCCATTGTAAATGGTAAAAAGAGAGCGTCATTCCTAAAATTATGTTCAGAGAACAAGATGTACCTTTTGTTTTTGTTTTTTCTTAATAAAAAAATAGGGTGATCTTTTCTGTTTGCCCCTACTTTCTTGAAGGAGTATTTTCGAATTTGACGAGTCCAGATGATGTGCTAGTTTTAAATGCCCCCTGTCATGCTAAGTTAAGAGGATGATGTTCATGAAGTAAGAAAATCAGAAAAACAAACGGGGTTAAATCGAACGTATACTTTGAAAAAAGTTTTTGATAACGAAATGCTTTTTGTTTTCAAAAAGATGTTTTTTTTTTTTTTGAGGAAGCATGAGGAAGCTCAACCCTTAGAATTCTCCTTGGATGATATTGTCTTTTCATGATTGGATATCATCATTAGGCCGATTTAGGATACCCCATCATGCCCTCAAATTTGATTTTTTATCAACTTTATCTAGCAATAGACGGATTTACATTTTCTAAGGGAGATTTCAAAACTCAATTCCTCAAGTGGGAATGATGTTAAAAAAAAAAATAAATAAATAAATAAATAAACAAGCTAGAGTAAAGAAAGATGGATAGGTTCCTACATACGAGAATATGCAAGAAAATTAAAAAGGGTTCTACTTGAGTGGGCTTGTACCCATTCCCTCTCATGGTTCTTTGTCGATAGCACCCACAAAGAAATCTTCGAACCAGTCAGCGGTCACGCCTTCTTGTGCCATTTCTTTCATTTTTGCTAAGGACAGTACTTTGTCACCTGAATAATGCCCAACCTTTACCAGTCCTTGATAGATATCGACGATGTGTGCTTTGACGTTACCGATCCGATTGGCATCAAAACTGAATATCACATTTACTTTATCCACGTGAGCAGATTGCTTTGGACATTTGGCTTGGTGGTTTGGAATGAAAAGGTTTAAGTGTCTAGTAGGTTCTAGATTCGACTTTTAAGGGTGAAGCACTCATTAGTCGAGTGCCCAGTTTCACTCATGTGGTAATCACACATCTTTGACAGGTTATAGTTGGAAAAATTTTCAGCGTTGGGTCGCTTTGGCTTGGCTGAAAGTAGGTTGTTTTTTTTTTTTTTTTTGGAGGATTGCCAATACTTACGATGGTTTCTTTTAGCACCTTGTTGTCGACCAAAGAATTGACCTTTTCCACCTTGTTGCCGATAGAAGTTTGAATTGCTATAGTGTAGTTAGGTTGGGAATAGGCCACATTAATCCCAACTTTGGGCTTCTTATTTTTCCTTGAGGTAGGTCTTCTACTTGTAGAGGTTGGCTCATTAAACCATCCATCTCTCAACCTTATCTCAATCTACTCCCTTACTGGAATAAGTTGATTTAAAGATTTAGCAGTTTACCCCACCACCTAGGTTTGATACTCACATGAAGAGTTTTTGTGAACAAACTTATCAGTCCTTTTTCTGTTGGCTTCGGGCCAGCCTAGGTGGTCAAGCTCTACCATGTCATGGCATGTGCCTTGAAGAACTCACTCCTCATGGTTTCCATGTGTACCGATCCTTCGTAAGACGGGGTGATATTGACGTCGATGTCGATATCAACATTATATTCTTTGTGGAAAGTATCGGTTAATTCCTCTTAAGTCTTAAGAAGACTAATCTCCCTTATAATGTAACACTGTAGGGCGGGGCTGGTTAGACTTGATCAGCATGATTGGATAATCTTTCGGACTAGGTAGGTCTACAAATGGATCTTTAGGTAAAAAAGCGTTGGCGTATTTTTCGCACTTAGGCACTTTGAATTCTTCTGGAATTTTGATAGCAACATAACTGGATAGATCAATGGGGCCTTGATTGTGCAACTAGCTCAGCTTTTCCATGATCCTCATAAAGTGTCCATCTTGTCTGTCCTGCCCATCTTTTGATGCACCTATGGGTGTTACAAGAGCATCCTTCCCAATAAAGATTGGATGCAGGTCATTGGGCAAATTGACAATTATGCCATCAACAACTATGCATAGGTTGGCGAGAATCGGTACTATCTCATCCTATGGTAGAGTGGCCATAGAGTTGAGCTTGATTTGAGGAGACTCCACTAGCTTTGAGAGTTATTGAAGTGCCCTAACAATTTGTTTCATCTTACTTTCCATGCCCGCAAGATAGCTAGACATGTCTTTATCGGCCATTTTTTTTGTTTTTTTTTTGTACTTGCTATTAATCGAGTCCGGATTGGTGAATAGTCCGTGATTACCTAGGTATGAATAAACAAGCATGTGTCAACATGAGGCATAAATAGGGAGTTAGTCCATGACGATGACATAATCCCACCCCTTTTGTTTATTCACGAAAAGTTTGTACATGGAGGGATTTCCTAAGGACGGATTAGGAAAATAAAGATATGTGACATGTTAGCATGGACTAAAGAAAAATCAAGTGTTACTTTGGTCACCGATCCGATTGGTGCGAGGTGACTTGCTTGCTCCAAAGCTTAGTTCTCTTGGTGACCAAATGTCTTGGCCTATGGTTTGGTATGCCAGCAGCAATTTAAATTGCACATCCTTGTAACTGCAAATGTCAAGTTAGAGAAGTCATCAATCATGAGGACGATTGATTCAGTTAGCAGTAAACACAGCTTGCAACAAAAAATTACACTGCCATCGGATATTTTTGTTGAGAAGCTTCTAGATTCCATGGCCACATCTAGGGCGGCCAACTTGGCATTGTTCAAAAGCTCCAAGTCACTTCCGTTGTCCCTCGTCAAAGAGCGCAAAACTCGGCAATGGTTGTGCATCGATGCCAAATGGAGGGGCGTAATGGAGGGGCGTGTTTCCATCAACATCTTTCGAATTCACCAGCTTCTTGATGCTGGGCGCAATGCATTCCTTGAGTATGTGTTCAATTGTGCTGTCATTCCCGGCCTTGGCTGCAACATGAAGAATATTCTGACCCTTCTTGTTTTGATCTCTGCCAAGTTAGGCCATACTTCCATCAACTCCTTCATTGTGTCGAGGTTGCTTCCTTTGAGGTTCCCTTCGCAAGCGATGTGTATAGGGTAGGAGCCATTTTGGTTCGTTTGAACGGCGAGATAACTGCATTTTCCTAACAGGAGCTGCACTGCCTTAACATCCCCAAGCAATGCTGCATAGTGTAGTGGTGTCCCCCCATTTTCATCGAGCATGTGAAGTAACTTCGGAAGCCAGTTTATAATTGCACTTAACAAACCTGATATTTTAGGCCATAGTGTTTTTTAGGTTGGGTGCAATTTACTCGTTAGAAAACTATTGTTGTTAGGTCCTGTTGAGTTATTTACTTTTTTTCCAAAATCTATTGTTGACACCTAATTTGTTTCTTCCAAATACATATTAAAAAATAAATATATAATTAAATTTTAAAAAAAGGGGCGAGAGAGGTCGGGTCGGGCCGGATCGACCTTGGCCCGGCCCGCCTCTCTTTCTTTCTCCTCGCGTGGGCCTGGCCCATTCTCTTTTCTTTTTTCCTTTTCCCGCGGCCCGGCTCTTTTCCCCCTTGCAGCCCGACTTCCCCCCAAAACTTGTCTTCTTCCCTGGCCATCCTTTGCATGCATGGGACTTGTAGAATGTAAGGGGAAGGACAGCAGTGGCAAAAGGGGAAGGACAAAAGGACAGGGGGCAGGGGGATGTCGCGCAGCTCGCGCAGCAAGGACGGCCTCTAGCGAGAGGAGAGAACGTAGAGGGGGGGAGAGCGCCGCAGAGAGAAAACAGCAGGGAAACGTGAGAAAGGAGGTTCATGGAGGTCAGCCAAGGAGCCGAGGACTCCCAGGGACGCCCTACCACCGTCGGTGAGCCGCCGATTGCCACCGACCGCCGCCATTTCTACCAAAACACAGGTAGGTATTTCGTTAAGCACCTTGCATGCATTTTCAAATTTGAGCTGGCCGGAGCTTACTCCGACCGTTTCGGGTGAGCTCCGGCCCTTGTAGGTCCTTGGCTAGGTCGTTGTTTGTTGTTGGTTGCTTGCTAAGAACCCCGGACCCGCCTCAAGTCCCGGTTGGGTTCGAAACCTTACGATTCATGAGCGCCCTTCACCCGTTTGACAAAATGTTTCAGTGAGATATAGTTTTTTGTCCTCCCGTTTTTAGCTAAACCCGAGTGTCCATGAGTTGTTTTGTTCTATTGAGGCGGGTGTTGTTGTGTTTACCATTTCGGGTGTTGATCGTTTCGCCATATTCCTGCCATGGCCATCGTGGTGGTCACTCACGGAGGCTCAGCAGCTTCCCGCGGATCGTCGTCCAAGCGGCCTTGTCGTGGTTGCCACCGGAGTGGTGCCATCATCCGGCCGGAAGTCGCGCTGCGCCTCACCTGACCGAAATGACATCGGCACGCCCTAGCCGGAGCAGGTTTGTATCGAATGCCGTTGCCGGGCTTTTCCCTGCCGTAGCCAGGCACTCGCGGGTCAAGAGCCGCGGAGCAGAAGAGAGGTGGGCCGAGTCGGGCCCATTCGGCTCGGTTTTGGCCCAATTTGTTGGCCCCTTTTACGTGGGCCTGCGTGTAGTTTTTTTTTTGGCTTGTGAAGAGCCCCTTTAGCAAGAGGTTGGGCCAGCTGGTTAAGGCCCAATCCCAACCTAGCAAAGGCCTGACTAGGGTTGGTCAGGCTTGACCCACTCAGGTAGGTTGACTGGCTCGCTCCCAACCAGGTCGGACTCGGTTCCGACGAGTTTGACGGACTTGCCCCGATTGAGTCAGACTCGGGTCCAGTCAGACCAGATCAGACTTGACCCAGCCCGGCTGAAAAAAAAAATGTATATTTTAAAAAATCATAAATTAAAAAATGCGAGAATTTGGTTAGGAATTGCCATGTCTTACTTTCTTAGTGTAATTAGGCATTTATTTGCTCGCACATTGATTATATCTCACGTTTAATTTGCATATTTAATTACGTTTGCGAATGTTTAATTGCACGTATTAAAGTTTACTGAAATTAGGATCTTTGTGGCTAATTGTTATGTTGATAATTGCGCATCGGCATGATTACCTCACACATTGGTGGATAGGTATAAAATCAATCCAAATTGCTTGACAAAAACATATTTTTATAAAATGAACAAGATTAGGTACTGAAAGGCCACTAATTGGTTAATTATTGTAATCAAGTTCTCGACCCTAAATTCTCTGGTTGCGTAGGAAGTGAGGTATACTCTCATGCTTCACTTGGTTTCTAGTCGACCCCAATAGGCTAGTGGCGACTCTTTCTTTAGAAAATTTTCATACCTTCAATTTGAACACCCAATGTCACGCAAGGTATGGGCTTGGGAGAGCCCGTGTCTAAACATGGGTCATAGACCCAATCTTTAGGCAATACCCCTAAACCTATTCTCTCCTCCGAGGGGTAGGTTGTGACAGCTTGGCAACTCTGCTGGGGAATGGTTTTAGACCTTAGAGGACTTAGGCCGAAATTAATCTTGTTCAAAAAAAATATTTTTGTTAGGCAGTGAAGATCTAAGGTACGCCCTAACGTGTAATGTTAATGTAGTTGGGAGTTATAAGGGGATGAGTGATTGTTAACCCCTTGTCTTGTAGGTGTGGAGTTGGGAATAACTGTTTATGTTTTGAACTTTTAAAGTGGTGTTTGTTTATAGACTGTCGTGCATATATTCTTTGCATCACACTACACTATAGCACACTCGACCTGCCGCCAGACTTGGGCCACATAGGATTTCTTAAGATGGTGTTGAGGTGGATACCATTATGACTACAACCATATAGTACGAATCGCCCATCTCAAACCTTGAAATTTCCTTCATGATGTCAAAGGTTCACACCCGGTCTACAACCACGAGACACGGGTCGACCCTTTGACGAAGCCGGAGTCATGGGTAACATGACCTAGCCGAGATCTTGTTGGTTCGGTCCGATGATCCTATGGCTCCATTTTGGGCTGTTTAGAGTAGAAATCAAACCATCGCCCCATGCGCATGTCTATGTCATTGGCAATTCTACTTGTCGTGACCAAATTTTCCGTGAACCACCTAGGGTTTGGCTAATGGATTGTTAAGTCTAGACTTAACTCGGGCTCTCCCAACCCATACCAATTCGCGACTTAGGTTCAAGTTTATAACATGTATATGATTTTTTCAATTAGAAGTCGTCACTAATCTATTTTTGGTGGGTCGATTAGAAACCCAAGTAAAGCAACGGGAGGTTTACTTTACTCCTACGAACCAAAGATTTATGAGTTCGGGGACTTGATTATGCTAGATTTCTCTAACGCACTTTCAGTACATTTCTCTTTTATTTTGAAAAAATGTTTTGTAAGCAGCTTGAATTGATTTTAATTCACTTCCCTAACATATGAGGTGATCATATGGGTGCGCAAACCACCAATTTAATACTCAAGAAAGCAAATATAAAAAATGTAGGACTTACCTTATAGTAACGAAAACATCTACGTTATTAGATCATAATTCACATCAATAGCCCTAGATATGATTTCTAATTAACACGCAATTTTTTTTTTCACTTATTTAACGAGAATCATGCTTTATGCAATGCATGCTACTAATCTAACATGAAATGATATGACATGGCAATATGACGTACCTATATGACATAAATAAGATGCAGTCTATTTTAAAGAATGGAATTGATTTATTCTAATTTTTTTTTGTATTTTTCATGAAATTCGAAATTAAGGAAATGCAATAATTAAATATGCAATCTAAATTAACCAAATGATCTAATTCTAATGACGAGCAATTTCTAACTAAATGAACCTAGCAACAATCACTAGATTACTGGCATTTCATGAACTTAATCGTACATGTCATACGCATGATTTTTTTATTTTTTATGAAAATTCGTAACTTAAATCACTAAAAATAAAAATTTAACTAAAGTGAAAACTAAAGTGAAATGTTATCTATTCTAAATGCCTTATAAACATGCATTTTAAAAAATAACTAACCTATCATGTAATCAATCCTAATCTACATGGAATGCAAAATGCAATTTTTTTGTATTTTCGGGATAAACAAAACAATTAAGAGATAAACATCAAACCATCCATGATCATCAAAAATGTTATCCACCATTCAAATTGAAATTCAAACTTGATTATTTCTCTAATAAAATCGATAAATTGATCTTAAGCCTTAAAGATCAAGATATCAATTTTACTCCCACGTGAATAATTATTCCATCTAAAGCCTTATAGATGGGATAAAAATTCGTGTGGTTGCGAATTGGATGCTACATCAGGGATTTCAATTAGGCATCGAGAAACATTTCAAATAAAGAAAACAAGATATAAAAAATAAAATAAGATAAAATAAATTGCCTAATTAAAATAAAGTAAATCTACTTAAAAAAAAAAAACCTACCTAATAAAATAAAATAAATCTATACCTAAATTTGAATTTTTTTCCAAAATTTGGTAGGTTGGACCACAAAGGAGGCTCACCGCGGCAAAGGACGGTGGCTGTGGTGGTGAGTAGCCGAGGGGGGTTGATCGTTGGTGTTCGGAGTGGGGGGTTGGTTGTTGGAGCTCCGGCGAGGAGGCTCAAGCACGGACCAGCAGTAGCAGAGCAACAACCGCCACTGGTGCAGGAGGGTTGGCGTTTAGATCGGGACCTGCTGTCCTCAGGGGAGCCCGGCGTCGCTGGGGGCAAGCGGCAGAGTTGAGGACGCTAGGTTGAGCAGAAGCAGACCACCGGCGACGGCAAGGGCGGCGCTGGGTCGCAGGCAACTAGCTGCTTCGAGCGGGCGGAGCAGAGCAACAGCAACGTCGCAGGGGGGCAAACAGCGGAGCTTCAGGCTATCAGAGTCTTAGTGGTGCAGCGAGGGGCTTGGCGCGCAGGATTTGCGCTAGGCAAGGCAGACGGGAGCAATGACGGCGAACAGGCTGCAGGTGGAGTGCGGCGAGGACAGCAGCGGCAGGCGTCGAGCACTAGGTTGCGGTTGCTAACGTTGAAGGCGAAGGCAGCAGTGGCGACGGTGGACGCGCGGACGAGCGAGCGGGCAGAGTCGGACCAAAGGCGGTGTCGCGGGTCGGTGCGGGCTGGCTGGTCGCGGGTCAGGCAGAAGCAGCAACGTCGGAGCGACGAGTGGGGGACCCGGCCAAGAAGAAGAACAATGCTTCCGTTTTCCTCTGTTTTTTCTTTTTCTTTTCTTTCCTCCCCCCTCACGTCCCTCACGTCACTTCTCCTTGTTCTGCTTTTACTTTGTTGACTTTTCCACCAGTTTTTTTCCTTAGCAGACTTTTTCTCTTTCTTTTTGTGTTCCCTTCTTCGAAGAAGAAAACCCCCAAAAGCAAGAAAAGTTTTTCTCTTCCTTTTGTTCAATTTTTGACCTAGAACACCAGAAAAAGCCCCCTTGAAAAATATACGCACACCCCCTTTTATAGTCGAAGGCTTAGAATTCTAATTTCTCCTTTGAATCAACACCCGCAATATTTCTTCACCAATTTTATCACATATTGATAAGGATCCAATATTATGATAGAATTTTTCTCTAAATCCAAATCTTACAAAGATAAATCGCAATATTTTTTTTTATCACATTGGCCTTATCCAAAAAATTCCAATCATATCTCGGAAAAATTTAAATTTCTATTTTTCATGAGATAATTTTCGATCATTAAAAACGGGCTTGGGCCAACTTGCTCACATCGTGGGCTTAGTCCGGCCTGTCAAGTTAAAGCTCAAAACCACTAATTTGAACCCAACCACCACCGGTCCAATAAATAAAATGCAAAAAATGCAAATTAAAAATAAATGCACATAAAATTATATGTTATGCAATTAATCATTTTTTCAGGGATAAAATTAATCCCTAATTTTTAATGCAATAAATGACTAAACGGGTCGCCAAAATTTAAGTGTCAATAGTTGCCCCTCTTTGAAGGTGAGCTCGAAGAGGTTGCCTTCAAAAACAAATTGAGACCTAAATTTTGACCATGCACATGTATTGAATGATTTTTTGTCGGAAAATGAATATCGTTTTAAAATGCAATTTATATGATGCATGGAAATGCTAATGCAAATGCATGATGCGAAAGGAAAAAACGTACCGCGCTTACATGGGAGACACTTGGCTTGAGGTAGGGATGGTACTGGGTTTGTTGCACGTAATCTGCGCTTACACCATCCTTGTTATCACAGGGAGGCCTCATTGGTTGCTGCACAAGGCTGCGAAGACCGACAAGAAGGCAGCAACGTCATTGGCGAAGATTAATAAATTTGCCTCGTTGTAAATGTTGGCAATGGCTTATTGGTATGGAATAGCGGTGTTTGCAGACTTGTTGTGGCTGAGCATGGCATATGAGTACAGCTGGGTGAGCAATGCGGTGGAGGAGGGTGCGAATCTAATGATTTTTGTGGTGTCGCTGAGTATGTTTGGGCCTTTCGATGAGTACACGATTCTTGACGCCCAGGATGAGAAGGAAGAAACAATGGTAGTAGCAAATGAAGGGTCCGAGGTTTGAAGGAGAGAGAGCAATTATGTTCGAAACCAGGACACAAGTGCTTATTTCTCAGTAAGTATCCATATTTTCTATACGGAGATTAAAACTGGCCGTGGTGAATTTTTTCTGTGTATGGATGTCGTTTACTTGAATAAAAGAATCTGTGAAGAAATGCTGCGAGTGGAAAGAACTGTCCCTTTTGACATCAGTGTAATATTACAGTTTCATGTATGAAATACAATGGTCTTGGCTTAATGAGAAAATCACACTTTTTTTTATGGACAGTAGACCAGATGAGTTATCAGATATATTTAAACTATGGAAATCAACACCATCATAGCCATGACATATTCAATGAGTATGACGCCGTTAGTTTACATATACTGAGTCTATTTTATAAATTTCCAGCAAACCAATACGATTTGCAGGTCTGTATAACTTTTTCGGTTGAAAAATAAGGAGAGCAAATGACCGTCCATCAGATTCTCTATTTGGATCGAAGGTGGCACATGAGCACCACCAATAAGTAGGGATGTAAATGGTTCAATTTGGTTCGGTTACCGATAAGGAAATTTATTGAACTGAACCGAAATCTGATCCGAACCGAAACCGAACCGAACCGAAATCCCAGTTTGATTCGGTTCGGTTTTTCGATTGGTTTTTACTTTTGCTTTTTTTTTTTTTTTCCTACATGCACCCTTTTCAATAATTTTTTTTTTATTTTTTTTTAAAATTAATTTTTAATTATTTTTCTTTCTTTTTCTTCTCCTTGGCTAATTGCTGGCCACGGTGGCAGCCAACGACCGGCCAAAGGCAAGCTAGAACCTCGCCACAGGCTAGCAAGGCTCCAGCTCGCTAGATTTCGATGAGGTCGAGCCTCGCCGACCTATGGCGAGGCCGAGCTTGCTTGACACTAGCAAGCTTGGCAAAGCTCAAGCCTTATTGGAGGTTGTTGGAGGTCTAGAGCCTCGCCAACATTTGGTGACCTCGGCGAGGCTTGAGCCTCGCCCAGGTGGCTAGATTTGGCGGGGCTCGAGCTCACTGGTGTCGAAAGAGCTCGGCCTCGCCTAACTCAGTGAGGCGGAGCCTCACCATAGGCCAGTAAGGTTTGACCTCGCCAGAATCTGGCAAGCTGGAGCCTCGCTAGCCTGTGGCAAGGCTCCAACTCGCCTTTGGCCGGTTGCTGGCCGGCAGTCAACTAATGAAGAAGGAGAAGAAAAAAAATAAAGAAAAAGATAAAAAAGATAAAAAAAATTATTTTTTAAAAAATAAAAGAAAAATTAAATGAAAAAAATTAAATTTTATTGGTTTGGTTCAGTTAACTAAATCGATAAAAACTAAACTGGTTAATTTTTTTTTTTTTTTTTGGTTTTTAATGAAAACCGAATTGGATGAGAACCGAACTGAAAAAACTGAACTTTTCAGTTCAGTTCTCACTTGGGTTTGATTTTTGGTTCGGTTTTTGACACCCCTGCCAATAAGTACGGAGCCTAGATCGAAGAAGTGTTGTCGAATCTAGGTAAATGGTAGGTTTGGAAGTATTGGACAAGATGGTTTTTACTATTATTAGCTACATATATTTAAAGTACAAGGTAACTGACGGTTTATAGAAAGACATCAACTAGAATAACCGTAATACAATATGTTTCCCAATTGCAATAAAAAGAAAATCCTCTATACAAAGAAAGAAAAATTGAATTTGTTAGCTTTGGAAACTCTCGCTATACTTGCCAAGAGTATAAGAATTGCTTGACTGGTCTCAATATGATTGAGAGCAATTTTTGGAATTGCTTTGCGGTTGAGAGATATTTTCTCCAATACGCCCCCGCAAGAGAGGCATTCAATCACAAATGCCAATCTTGGACTGTAGAGAAACTGTTATCATGCAAGAGGCTTTTGTGAGTTGATCATGAGGGGACACGTGACTCACTCTTAATAGGCCTTCGTTAGCCATGTCGCAAACAAAATGATAATCAAGGGCAAATGTGTCTCATCTTGGAGTGAAAAATAGGATTAGCACACATACATAACACCAATGTTATTGCAATAGATGTTTGGTGTGGTTGAAGAAGATATTCCAAGTTCACACGGAAGCTCTCACAAACTTTTGCAAAGATGTTGTATTACTTCTAGTCAATATAAAATAATCTACACAAATAAAGAAATAAGTAATGGTACCATCATGTCTGCATATAAAGAGCAAGGAATCTTATTTGGATTAGATGAATCCAAACGAGATGACAAATGAACTAAGTGCTTGATAACACGTGCGAGAGGCTTGCTTAAGATCGTAATAGCTTTCTTCAATCAACATGTGATTTAGATTTGATTGATCAACAAATCTTAGTGGCCGATGCATATAAACTTCCTCCATAAGAGTGACGTGTAAGAAAGCATTGTTAACATTGAATTATAGAAGGGGTCAACCATTTTGACAGGGCTAAACAAAGAACGACATGTCTTGTGGTGAGCTTAACAACTGGACTAAACACATAATTATAGTCAAGTCATGGCCGTTGGTGGAATCCACTAGCGACAAGTTGTGTCTTGTACCGAGCTATTCTACCATTTGAGTTTCACTTGACTCAAAGTATCCACTTGCAACCAATAATATTATGATGTGGCTCAAGTGGTACAAGTTGCCATGTACCATTTTAGAAAATTACAATAAATTCTTCCAATAGAGTAGTGTGCCACTTTGGATCTTTTAAGGAATGGCACACACACATTGGTTCAAGCAAGTGGGTAAAGGATGTTTGTTAGCTAAGCATATTTGTTTGAGTTTGTAAATGTTATTCTGAGAACCAGTGATCATCGGATGAGAACGAGTGGGTATTGATGGAATTGCGATGGAGGGGCCAAATGAAATGTTTGAGTCTTTGGGAGGCATAGATGGAGTTTTAGTGGCTGGTGATGGATCCAACACTAGAGGACATTAAATTATTATTCTCCATCAAAGTTGTGAGGCCATTCAAATGGTGATTTAGAACTTCTTCATCCATTGAACTTGAAAGATCTGTTTTACAGTGCATGGTATGGCTTAGCTCTCTTGTGTTGGAAGAGGTGGCAGAATTTTTTATTAAAAAATGAGAGGGTGCTTAGGTACTATGAGATGCTAGAGACTGGGATTGAGAACTAGTACGATGGAGCTGTTTAGCGTGATTGAAGTAAGGAAAAATGGACTCATTAAACACTACCCGACGTGAGACAAAGAATTTGTTTTGTTTTGTTTTTCATTAAGATTGTAACACTTGTAATCACTTTGATAAAGAGAGTAACTAAGAAAATACAAGGTTTCAATCGATGTCGGCATTTATGCTTGCCATATAATTTGAGCCAAGGATAACATAGACAACTAAAAATTCGAAATTTTGAGGAATTTGGATAGGAGTTGAAGAGAGTCTCAAAAGGAGATGAAAGTCTTGAGACCGATGTAGGTAGATGATTTAATATAAATGCAGCAGCTTGAAATGTGTATGATCATAATGAGGATGGAAGAAAAGCTTGATGAAGCAATTTAAGGCCTGTTTGGACAACATGCCAATGATGATGCTTCGCAATCCCATTATATTGGGGTGTGTGGAGATCTTTGTGAATGTATACCTAGAGTAAACTGATACTATGGAATTTTGAGAGTAATTTTCCACCAACTTCTGAGATTTTGGAAATAGAGCAAAAAGGTCTGATTTTTGTTTGATTGGGTGAAGCCAGATGTATAAGGTATAGAGATCCACAAAAATAACATAATATGAAAAGCCATCTATTAATTTCACTAGAGTGGGACCCTAAATATTACTATAAATGAATTCGAGAGGTCGTCGACCAGACAAAGTAGTAGCACTAAAGGAAAGTCTATATTTTATTATATTGACACGACTCGCACAAAAATCTAGCACATGACTTGGAAATAGAAGGAATTGACTTTAATTCTAAAAAATATTCTAAGAAATTCAGGAAAAGTAAATGAAGGAAGATTGAATATGAGCATTATATCCTAGGGATAATTTCAGGAAAATTGTCTAATCAATTATAAACCTATCGTATGGGTATCTATTTAGTCATAAATTTGTCAATTTTGTAAATTTAGTTATAAGTATTTGCACAAAATTTCAATATAATCCTTTTGGCTAATATTTGTCAGAATCATTAACGTAGTGATGTGCCATGTAAAATAATTAGCAATGACTAGACCTCACATTAACGATTTTGATGAAATAGACGAGGAATTGCATGAGAATTTCACGCAAAAGTTTAAAACTAAACCAATAATATTAGGATGTTTAGGATCAGTGTCTGCACAATAAGTTTATGATTGATTGGGTAATTTTTCCTATAATTTCTAAAGTAACCGACCATGTTTTGGATTACAATCCATAAGAAAAAATCACTATTTTTAAGACAATATCAATAACCACCCCTTTCCCCGAATTTCTATCTACACATTTTCTACTTTTGTCCAGCCAATTCTCCTCCAATTTCTGCAACTATGTTTACAACCAATCGATTTTCTCGAAACTCTTCTTCCTAAAGAAAAATCCATCATCGAACGTAAACATCAGCCTAGAACGATGTCACCTTACGAATATTTGTATTCTCGTTTGCTGTGATTTTCGAAATGCATTGAAAAGAACGAACAAATCGAATTAGCCTCCAGAAGCGAACGAATTCGAAGGGATCGTCAAAGCAAACCTTAAGTCACCAACGAATATGTCCGCAAACCGGCACAAACCGCTTCCTCCAAGACGGAATTGTGTTGTGACTGCTTCTATTTCAATGTCTCGCATAATCTCTCTTCTATTTCCTGTTAAGTTCACTCGCATACGTATCTTCTCGATACAAGCTGAGCGTAGAGAAGTTCATTCCAGGTATCCGGCACACCCGGCAGGCACCAATGGCTGCAATCCTGGGGAGCGGTAGGAGGAGTACCGGGCTCCCGATGGCTCGACGGATGGCCGTCATTCCGAAACTCTGTCATGTGCGTAATGTTCAGGAAGTGGGCCTTGCTGGCGTTTCTCCCTCCCATATCTTTGATCACCTCATAGATCAGTGGGTTATACAAGGTCTCTGAACGTGGCCTTGTGGAGTCAGACTGTGGTTGTCTGCTGATGTTGCACTGCCCTCCTTTATCCCACGAGCCATGGCTGCAATTCAAACACAAAGTTTCTGAAATTTCAGATGATCATCTAACACAGAAAGAGATCTTGAGATATGTTTCTTTCGAAGTTTTAGAAGACGTGACCAGAAAGATTGGCAACAGGTCTTGTCATTTCATGAAAAGGATCGATGGATAATAAGATAAGAAAAGTGGATGGAATAAACAGTCCTGTGATGTAACAATAATTCTATGCTAGTGTTCATCCTTTCAAAAATCTATTCCTTACCAATGAAACTCATTCATTCACATAAAATCCCCTTATAAAATTCGATTACTTCGGGGGAAAAAAAAAACACCATATCAATAGCTAACAACTAGTTCCATGAATAAAGAAAATAAATCATAATAATTCCGAATTACTATATTTTATTTTTATTAGTTATAAGTAAGTTGTAACAACCTTAAAATGAACAAGGGTAGCTTACAATGAGTCCCTTAGTAATGTAATGATCGGTACGACGTATGTGTACCGTTTGGTTGATGAATATGCACTGTTTGTGTATTATAAAACATGTAACTTTTATAAATTATATAGTTATATGACCATATCATAAAAAAAAAATATTTATTAAGTCAATTTTCAAATCCTTCTTCAACTTGGAAAAACGTTTTCTTCGTGCTTTCTCAGAATACTAACCTGTAGTGCACTGGGGAGTAGCTTCGGAAGAACACGTGACTTGTCTCAAAGTCCAAATTCCGTTTTGCCCAAAGCTTCCATGTCTGAAGAGATCTCCTAAATGCTGCAGTCGAATCCATAGTCAAATTGACAGCTCCTTTTTCCTCGAAGTAGAATCCCCTGAAAAAGAAGACATCAAAACATCATTTGATGAATAGAATTGAAGGACCAAACTATAGTTCACTATAAAGAACGGGAAATTCGATCTATCTACGGTTCATACATCTTTGATGTTTTGTCTTGGTTCCACCAATGCCCAGCATTGAACACGATCACATCCGCGCCGACCCACATCTTCGAGAACCAATGCAGCTCGTCGACCCGGATTGTCCTCCGGACATGGGCCGGGGAGTTCGGAGGGGCTCTGGCTGTAATGACCAGGAATGGCGCCCGGTAATACTCAATGGTCAGGTTGTACTCATGGAACCGGATTGAGAGGTAGCCCTTGTGTTTGTCTAGGGGGTTCCCGTTGGCTTCGTAGATGGTGGACCGGTCAGAGACTGCTTGCGAAAGCATGCACACCAAGGACTCCCACTGATTTCTCCCCAGGGAGTCGCCGGCGAACACTATTCTTCCGTTTCGGCTACTTTCTAAGAGCTTGCTTGCATTAAATCTGTGACATTAGAAGAATAGGGAAAAAAAAAAAAAAACTTGAATGAGATTGGACTAAAAAGTGTTTGAATGCTGCAAAACTAAAAGAGACTTGTCATACTAGATGTCATGAAATGTTGTAAAATCACAATAAGCTGTTCTAAAAGTTTAAACTCCTTCATCGATAAACTAGACTTTGGCCAAAGTCTAAAGCGTGAAAAATTTGCAATATATTATAATGTGAGATTTTGTAGGACATTGATAAGTGTTCTAACAGCTTAAGTTTTTGGGGTGGACTATCTCACATATGCTCTTTTTCTTTTGCACATACTTCCACTTTAGCCTTATCCATGCCTTTTTCAAGAGGACTTCAGAGTGTGGTAAACGGGTTCACATGTCTTCCACCTGTTCACAACTTCGAATAATCGAATCTTTAGCCAGTTTTTTTTTTCTTCTTTTTGCTAAATCTTTAGCCGGCTTTTGCTAAATCATTCCGTACAGAGATTTCCTACTTTTTGGGATACAAAGGAACGAAGTTGCGGTAACAGATCATGTCTACTTTGTCTCTCAACACTTTCATGGCGACTATGAGACTTATAGCTGTCCAAAGAACCCGCGCTACCTATTCCCTTCATTAGCAAGATCGCTCTCGCCGGTCTCTTCTATCGGTCTTTGTCTTGCAAAGATCAACCCGTTGGGATGCCAATTAGCGCAGAAATTCAAAATAGAAAACTCCCCATCAAGAGGCTAAACATGTTTGCAAGACAATTAGAAAAACCTTCTTCAACACCTAAAACCAAACTCTTGTATGTTCAAACTAGGAAACAAGAAAATAGAGATTAACTAGGATGCTCAAGATATGCTATACGTTAAGCTAACCAGATATCAAATTAAGTACGTAATGTCACTCGAAATCCTGGAGCATTATCTGTCCTTCAATAAAGAGTAAGTAAAATAAGAAAAAGATAATGCTCAGATTTCTTGCCTTCTTATCCATTATGTTTTCTGTATTTGCGGTTGAACTTTTAATAAAGGGATAACGATACATGAATGCAGTATGCTCTCATTGACAATTGAATTAACGAAAAGAGACTCGCCGCAAAATCAAACTCCGTACCTGGGAAGATCGCAGCCATAAGGTTGCCAGCGCCACTTGAGATAATCATCATCTTCCCGCCCATTCTGGCGGCATCGGAACCCAGGGTCGAGAAACGGGCAGCTCTCGTCGTAGTGCCTAAAAGCGTTGCTGTCGTCCCTCACCCACCTCCCTCTCCAGTAATCACACTCTCCCGTCCCCGCCGTGACCCGCTTGGAATCGCTCAGAGGGAGGAGGCTGGGACGAAGCGGCGACGGGGATGGGTACAGCTTGAAAGGGCTCAGGTGGTTGAACCCGACGTAGGAAGAGATTAGAAGGAGGAGGAGGAGGAGGAGGAGGAGGAACGGCAGCAGCGCGTATTTGAACTCTCTCAACGCCTTTTTGGGGGAGGACGGAAGGTGGAGATCCATAAAAGGGATGATCCCCATAGAACGGAAAACTATGAACAACGCCGTGGATATTCCTCCACGAAAGAGAGAAATTATATGGTTTCGGCTGGCCGGGGAAAGCAATGGTTTGTTGGTTTATTGATAAATTAACATGCTCGATGGGGAGGTCTAGTTTATTATAAGAGGAGATGGACTCCGTCCGGCACGTCCTGACGACATGACGGCATGTCCCGGCGGATTTTCTTCCCTCCTGGATAGATTCCCCACTTTTGGTGCCAAAAACAACGGGAATAACAAGGAAAGTATTGCATATTTCTTAATAGATTCCACCGTTTAACATCTAAAAAATTTTGTAGGACCACAATTCTAAAAATTTTGAGTTGTTAGATAAAAGTATAGTTTGATTTTGAAAATTCCAACACTATATTATTTGGTGAGGCGTGAATATTCTATAACCCCTTATGAGATCGGTCTAGTCATAGTGGTTAGGGAACGATGTTTGTGCGGGGAGATGCATTGAATTGGTTAGATTCTTTATCGTTGCCGAATGTAAATAATCCTATCTTGGCTTTGGTCCAAGGTTTGTACTTTATTATAAAAAATAAAAATAAAAACAAAGTGTGAATGTGTTGATCTATTAATACGAGTTCTAACAATAATGACCAGCAATGCTAGGCACACTTATGCTAGGGAAAATAATTCAAAATATTCTAAATTTATCGCACTTTGGTCAATTTAATTATAAATAATTGAGTATATTTGGCCAATTTTGATTGGAAAGTATTGACACAAACGCTAGTTGTTCTATGTGGCCCTATTAATATTGACATGGACAATTTTTATTTTTTTTTTTTTTTTTCTTTTTTTTTTTTCTGTGCAGCAAAGGTCAACAAGGGCTGCAAAGGGGACAAAGGCCACCTTGGCCGCTGCCAATGGTGCCACGCTGATCGCGGGTGAGGCCATCAAGGCCTCACTAGCCGCGAGCAAGGACACAAAGGCCTCGCCCACAGCTGGTGGGGCCATAAAGGCCTTGGGTGAGGCCTTCACAACCCCATCGTTGGTGAGCAAGGTGGCCTTGCACGTAATCGGTGAGGGCCACCTTGCCCAAGGTCTTCACAACCAGTAAGGGTCATTGGTGATCGACGTTGACCTAAGAGCAAAAAAAAAAATGGAAAAAATAAAAAAATTTAAAACATTACAAAAATTGTTCACGTTAGCACAAACAATGCTACATAAGCTGACCATTGTCCATGTCGGTGATTTTAGGTCAAAATTGATTAGATATATTCAATTGGCAAATTATCAAAATGTTTAGGACTCAATTAGTGAAATTTAAAAATTTAGGACTGAATGTCCAAAGTGCAACAAATTTATGACTATTTGGACAATTTTTCCCTTATGCTAAAAGTACCCAAAGTTAAATATATTTGATTCGATATACTATAGAGTATGGTTAACTCTAAATGAACTCATACATGTGCATATTTGATACTAATGCTTAACCTCATTTAATAATTCAATTTGACATATCTTCTTAAATTATTTATGGTGTTGTTCATTAATGATGGATAAGTTATTACCATATAAACCTATGTCTATGCATGTACATATGTAGATGATATTGACTAAATGACCCAGTGTTAAATGTATTCGTCCTCCTTTGCCCTTTCTCTTTGGGCCAGTCCCAAAAGTACAAACATGTGTGTATCTAAAACTTATCTAGTGTGGGTGGGTCCGGAAGACGGCCACACTTGATAGAGAATAGTCAGGTACTTAAAGAGCTCCAAATGATTCATTGATATGAAAAAATAAACATTCACTAGCAAGAGGGAGAAAAAAAAAAAACTTCACCCAGGAATGATGATGCCCTTCCACTCTCTTTTGGCCACAGAGGATAATTTAAATACCATTAATTGACGGAGTTTGCAACATGGTAAGTTACAAGCGATTTCATCGAGTACAAAAGGAAAAAAAAAAAAAAAAAAGACAAGCAATCTGATCATAATTTTCTGGCCTTATGCGAGTACATCTAAAGTTTCATTTTCGTACAACTTCTGCTCGATATTTTCCTGTGTTTGTCGCCCCGGAGAATTATTTACGGATCTTGTCATATTCCGTTCAAAGAGTTCGGACCATTATTGTCGTGATCTCCTTTCAAATTTCGTCCATGAACTTAAGCATTTTTAGCAATCATCCTTGTCCAACTTCCAAAAAACGCCAAATCTCTACCAATCACCGCTGATCTTCCATAGCTTCAACTGAATAAAATCGCCCATCATTCCTCTGCAAAGATGCAGAAAATGTGAAGTGATGAATTTCCAATCTAAGAGAGTGAACTTTGATGAGAAAAAGAGTCAGCATAACCAAAAGGAAGTACTTCTAGATTCATCAGGAGTCTTTGAAGAAGACGGATCGATGCTTTTGCGTCGAATCGGCACGTCTTTCTTGAAATTGCTCGCGGACTGCTGTCAATTTGACTTCGAAACTTGGCTCCCATATTCTTCTGGAATCCCGCATTTTGCAAACGAAAGTATTCCACCGTGTCGTGGGCGATATGAACTATGGATCAAGTACCCGTTGTGCTGCGGATCTCCTGCAGTGAATAGTTTTCTGCATTCTTTTAGGTGAAAGCCTGCATTTATTCTAGCATGAAAGATTAGTAAGGACAAACATGTAATATATGCATGGAGTCGGAGAATATTGTCTAAGACGTCTTAAACTTTTTGCACTTTTTGTCAATTTTGTCAATTAAATCAAATCTTTTTATTTTTGTCGAGTCAATTAAATTTTCATGGAAAATTGATTTCTCATTTTTTGTTATCTAGACAAATTTTAATAAAATTTTAATTTTTTGAATTATTTATTTATTTTTCATTAATTTTTTATTTTGCCTTTTTTATTTTCTTTTCTCTTTTATTTTCTCTCTTTTTCCTTTTTTTTTTTTTGGTGGCTGAGGTAGTTTTGGAAAGGGAAACAGAGATTGAATAAGTGGAACTTGATGAAAATTTAAATAAGGCTCGGAAGTTGATTACCCAATGTGCTGCTTGGATGAGGCTCGATATAATCTATGTAGTGTATCAATGCAGGTTTGAACCTCAGGACGATTTCTTCCGGTTGCTGATGCCTTTTCTTGATCCCAGGACAGAGAGAGACTTTCTTTTCGAGCTGAAAAATGGCGATGGTACGGTTGAATTGTGTACTTATCACAATGGCTTGTGCAAGATTCAAGGGAAAATCCGAAGGCCTTCGTAGATGATGTGGTTAAGGCTTACGAGAAGTCAAGCAACGAGAAGAAAAATGAGTGTTTGGAGTTTTTGCTGAGAAATCATCCCGCTGAGTTATTGCATCCGTATACAAAGGAGTGGAAAGCTAAGTTGGAGGAGATGGAATTGGGTTGTGATGCTCCTGACGATGAAGATCATTGGCGTGCTAGTAAGAGTGACAATGAGATTGTAGATTGGATAGAGGATGATGGGAGTGGTGATAGTGCTGATGATGATGATGAGGAGGAGGAGGAGGAGATGAAACAGTCATGGAATTGGAAGATGGTGGAGATGAAGAATCGGGTAGAGAAGAAGACAAACCTTTTTTTTAAAGTATGTATGCGTGTAGTTCAAGTTTTCGCCCCATTCATCAAGGAATATTTTGGTTGCTTTTGGCGGATTGCTTACTACTAGGTTGGATCGGATGTCAACCTGTGGAGGCACCATTTGTTACTATTGGACAAATTTCTCCTTGTGTTTTCTTCTTGTTCTTTGCCATAACGCCCATTCTGGGACGAGTTGGAAGAGGAATTCCTAATTATTACACAGATGAGACTGATGACACGTGATTAGTTCAAAATGCTCCTTTATGTCAAAGCATAGCTCGTATTGCAGGTTTTCCACTTCGTTTAATTACATTAGTGCTTTACCCAACTCTATCTTGGTGATTAAGTTCCGCTGTTTTTGGTGTGAAATGAGCTTCTTCTAGGATAGGAGGTCTTGTCGGTATGGAACAAGAAGAGGATGAGAAGTATTGCCGAGAGGAATTTAATAAGGCAGTAAATAACTCTGAACGTATGGAAAAGTTAGCAAAGCGGAGTGTTGAAATAACAACGGAGTTCTATAAGAAGCAATTGCAGGAAATGAAAGATGGAGATGAAACCACAATGAGGGGTGCAAAACCAAAAGTCAGTCCAGAAGAATGGAAGATCGATGGTATTGGCCCTTGGAGGAAGAGAATTAGGAAGAGTAAGATTCCTCCAGAACTATTTCTGCGAGCAGCAGTTAGGCTGTTTACTTACAGGAATCTCGTGAAAGAGGTTGTTCTGACTAGGCATGCCATTTTAGATGGTGATATTGGAACAGAAAAGCCTGAATAGATTGTTTGACATTGGGATAATAGCTTTTGCGCACCTCCTGCAAGATAAGGAATGCCTTATACATCAGATATAAGGCACCGAGAGATATTTTGAGGGAAATTTTATGGTGATACAAAATTAGGTCCTGGTGAGTAGCATGATGTAGTAGTGTTATTTTGACTCTCATTTGTGTTTTCATTCTGTTTGATATTTATCCACTTTGAAGCCTTTGGCTATAATTTAAGTTGTTCAGTAGAATTTGAAAGGCAACACTGTAGCCCTATGGGTCTGCAATGTGGAGGTCGTATTTATTTGGAGATTGCTTGAATGTCACTCTCTTTCGCTACTTGCTCTTGCAATATGTTTGGTTGGTTCACGAAGAGGTCAGAGGTGGAACTGGACAAGGCACTGCAATGTACTAACTCAGTATGATGTCCAGTGATAAATTATCTTTCGGGAAAATTTACTATTGAGAGAATAAAGGAGTTGCTCCACAGGTGGAGCGGAGGTCTCTATCTATCGTGTCTCATCACTGCTGCCAACAGTTTATTATAAGAAATCCTTGGAAATGTTTACTTGACATGGTTTGTGTGCTTATCTTCTGTAAAAGAAATTTATATCTAGTATAATATGACTTGTATGTATTATGTTGTCAGTAAAGTATAGTTGTTGATAATAATTATACAAGAAGCACTGAAAGCAAGTCAGTTGGCAGTAGGTTGTTTTAAATCTGTGGAGTTAGAGTTTTTCATATGAATACATGTTCTGATATTCATTTCTTTCCCCATTTAGTGCACCTGTCCCTGAAATCCGACTTTTGCATTTAAATTCTCTGGGTTGTTCGTGACAGTTATTTGCATATGCTTCCATACTTTTGGCATTTGGTCAATATTCCTATAACAGTTATGAATGAATTGAATTGGTAGGAACATAAGGAACTTACAAAACTTGCAGAATTGGTGCCGCCCTAATCAAGTAGGGGATTTTGTTCCTTGGTTATGGGTGGTAAGCGCAAATGCAGCTCTTTAGTTTGATGGAGCCTGCAGGTTGTTAGGATAGAATTGCAAAACAAGCTGTGATAAACTATCTTTTGATTCTGTTAAAATTACCTGTCACAAAATCTATCAAATTTTGAGAATTTAGGTTTCAGCTTCAAATGTGCCCCTTGTCTAATTTGGACATTTCCCATTCCGCCTGATATCTTCCCACATGTTGCGATTTCAAATGAAGGCGGTTATTTACTCATAATGATATTGTCTCCTTTAGATGTGATCCATTGATGTGATATAACAGGAGACATCCATAGAGCTGGCATTCGTCGGTGATGATGGGGTTGTGCAGTCCATCTGCGAGCAGCCTGTGTTTATTACAATTAAGGATCTCGCAATCCTGCCCTGGAATGAAAAGTTTGATGCACATAACATTCAGGTCTATCATCCTAAGTACTTTACACAACCTTCTTACTGGAGATATTTTATCATTTCTTATCTTACATGGCAGAATATTTTTGGCATGTCATGGATGAAATTTCTTCGACAAATTACAATGCCCGTGTTGATCTTTCTGAATGTTATTTCTTTTTAATCTTATGAAGAACGAGGAAGCATTTTTCACCATGCTTCGAAAGAAAGCTTCTAGAACATTTTGATGGCAGAGGTTTCAAAGTCATTATCCTTATTCTTCTTGGGACCAAAAACCTAAAATTCTTATTCAAGAAAGTCGTCCGGATGATAGTGTGCGTTGAGAAAAGAACAAGTTCTCTGGCTGAGTAGTGCACGTCTTAAAGGTTCGGGATTATAGTTTTGCAATATCAAGTTAACATGACATGCACGAAATCCACACATTTCCATCAAACATCAGCTTTATTAAATTGGCGTCCATGCCATAGTTCATTCAGATTAATTAATGCAAGGACAACAATATATATGTTAAAATATATTAGGGATCTAATTGAATTAATTGAAAGTTCTCGAAAGACATTGCACGTCAATCAAAAGTGATATAAAAGGACAAATTGGAAATTCAAGTATGGCATGACACATCGATAAAAGTTCACAAACTACTAATACCAATTGACAATAGCTGTTGACATGGAATTTAAGTGTGGAGAAGTCCGATTATGCAGGTCAATTAACTACGTAATTTAATTTTCATGTTGGCGCTGGTCAAATATGTGAAAATGCAAAGAGGTTTATTTCGTAAACACGTATCTTTATTTGACGGGGAAATGCTAGGGCCCTTACAAGTTTTCGGTATAAATATAGATGGGTTGTTTTTTGTCTTTTATGCCTTTATATACTATGCAAGTGAATATCTGAAATTCTAACACGTAGTGGCACGTCGACGTTTATTTGAGGTCATACATGGGTATGATGATAACTGCCCAAATACGTAATTGAATGAGATAGAAATTAAATTTTATCAAATGTAAGACCCAAATAAGCTCGTTTGGAAATTGTGTAAGTGACACATCTCCAACGACGAGGAGTTACGAAATATGTAGTCACCTTCGTGAAGTGAACATGCAGAGGCAATGGTGGCGATAATGAGCGCGGGGCCCAAGAGAATTGATGCTGAAACAATGAAAATGGTAAAGATACACACGGTTTTAGGATTAAATGGCCTCAAGTAATCGTCAATTTAGAATGTTCAAAGAAGTGAGAATGGACTTTGTGTAAGAAATATGGAATGTGTCTAGTTTTCCTAGTTTAATGACTCCGTAAATTTGAATGATCAACTTATGTTGATTGAATCCGAAAATAAGGTAGATCCAATTGTTGTATGGAATTGAACCAATTCAAATTTTTGGGATGGTATTGCATATCAGTCAAAATTGATTTAATTGAACTAAATGAGAAATCAAGTATGACATAGCACTTTGATAAAATTTCACAGATAACTAGTATCATTATCTCTTCTAAAAGCAGAATACATGTTCTTTATATCTCAATTAAAATAGGGCAATAGACGTTGATCCAATGCACTTTGCAGATTTACTTCTTGATTGGGCTGCAAACATTCAGAAATAATTGTGAAATGAGATCTTCCCGGAAGCCTTCCCATCATTATTTCTGGTGCCACGACTCCAAACAATAAACACGGCACTATTCCCGTAATGTTCAAAGAGAAGCCGGCTCTGTAGTGAAAATCTGCAAATATCTCTTGTCATAAACATAAGGCATTGAATTTTTTACTTAATTTGGCACGTGATAGAAATATCTACTTTCTTTTTGTGAAATGCATCTATAATATATTTTTGAGATTTATGCTCAAGGAAATCCCTTTGATCTCGAAATATATATATTGCAAATATCTCTTGTCATAAACATAAGGCATTGAATTTTTTACTTAATTTGGCACGTGATAGAAATATCTACTTTCCTTTTGTGAAATGCATCTATAATATATTTTTGAGATTTATGCTCAAGGAAATCCCTTTGATCTCGAAATATATTATTGCATATTTATGGATATTCTTGCTACATTTTAGAAGATATCTTATATCTAGCAAGTTTGATCCGCAAATAAGAGGAAGGTATTACGTGATGTTTTTGCAAATTGTTAAGGAAATCCCTAATGTGTCATATGAAATGTTGAGTAGCTCTGATTTTAAATATTTGATAATCTTATATATGCTATTCAATTTATTTATGTGAAAAAAAGGGCATTATATATTATGTGGATATTATTACAGCTTATTTGTGCAAAAAGTTCGTTAAGTTGATGCAGGTTAAATTCAAGACGAGCTTGATTGAAGAAAATAAATTTTTGCCTCGAATTTCAAAATGCAAGTGATCATTGCGGATGTTGTTGCTACAAAAGAAATATTGGAAAAATATTCTATTCAACGTGCACAAGCAACAATTGTTTCTATTCGCAAATATTGTCATGATGACAGGGGGAGAAAGCGAATCCAAGAGAAAGGAAAGAATCGTGATCATCTCAAAAAGGCAACAAATTGAGGGGGAGCTTTGATCAATTATTAAAAAAAATCTTTTAGATTGATCGTGATCTTGTTATGGAAGGAAGGAAAAGGTAAATGCGTCAGAATTTAAGTTCTACAAAATCCGGTTAGTGCATCTTTTATTACCTTTTGTTATTAACAAATCTCTTATCGATATTATCATTTTATTATGACAAAAAGGATAAGTGAATTTTATAATGCATCCATGATTTTTATTGGATATTGGATTTTTATTGGATATTTGCTGATATATATGTCGTGGTGCCTTCTCGACCACATGTACGCATATAAGGTTGCAGTGCCTTGGGACAAGTCGAGGAAGAAGAGGGTGGCTCCTGAGAGGGTGTGAGCCTACCTAGGAGAACGATCGCTGAATCGGCATCGTAGACGTCCAACTTCTGGCATTTGATATCACAAAATGAAGGGCAGAAGTGCCCGCTGATACAGGTGCATGATGATCTTAGGACCCTTTGGGTTAAGGAAAGGGAAGCAACATCGGGAGTCAAGGGCACGTCTGGGAGTTATTGGAGGGACGACCATTTGCTCAAATATCGGTGAGTAAGGCTTATTTGGGTCATGTTATAAATGCCCTCGCCAAATCTATTGATGGTCGAGGTGAAATTTACGCTTCGAATATCGATTAATTGAATCTCCTGCTCCAGGTATTATTTCGAGACATTTCGTATATGAGCCTCTTCAAACTGGACTTATTGCCATTGATTTGATGATCCCTATAGGACGTGGTCAGTGAGAATTAATTATTAGGAACAGATAGGCCGGTAAAATAGTAGTAATCATGGATACTATTCTCAATCAATAAGGTCAAAATGTAATATGCGTTTATGTAGCTATTGGTCAAAAAGCATCTTTTGTGGCTTACGTAGTGAATACTCTCTAGGAAAGGGGAGCTATAGAATACACTATTGTGGTTGCCCTGTAACTTCGGGAGAAGGATTGCCTCCTCACAAAGGGGGTCGTAGTGACCAGGCTTGAGACGTTCCGTATAAGAGCCTCTTCAAACTAGACTTATTGTTATTGATTTGAAGATCCCTATAGGATGTGGTTAGCAAGAATTAATTATTGGGAACAGACAGACCGGTAAAATAGCAAAAGTAGCCATGGATACGAGAAACGACCATACTAGGACAAATCCTTAGGTCATTCATAATTACTATAGTAAGAAAAGGCATCCCAGGAGAGGGATCCAACCTCCCACATATGCCAACAGTGTTAAAGATGGTGGATCCCATGATCGCATAAGCGAAAAGGGGTGGATATACACAGTATGGTCTTCGTAAAGACTTGCAACCATGGAAGTTGTCAGTCAAGAGAAGACCGGTGTAGGACAACTCCCCTTGGTCCTCCTTCCTATCTCGAGGATTGCACAAAGGAACAGGAAAATGCAGGATCTGGCGAGTTGGTCCTTCTCTTTGCATCTTCTCCACCTACACCAACAAAGCACAAGTAGAGAAGATTATGTTATACATCCTTTTACCGCCTTGGGATTGTTTTCCCAAGAAGCCAAAGCCTTCCCCAATCCACAATCCAAAAATCCCTAATCAGTCCCTCCCTTGCATCGTTTGCATTTTGCAGCCCCCGTTCTCCCTAATACATAGCTTGCCCTAGCCGCCTTATATCAACGAAATGGTGCGCTTTTTGCTTTTGCAAAATAATTATAACCGCACGGAAAAGTGTAGTACGCAAAAACTCGACAGTTTTAAAAACTTTGCAAATTTCTGATACTGTGAAATGCTTGAATTATTAATGTATGAATAAAAATTGAACAGTATTGTAGAAATTGTACGCATATATGTAGAAAGAGAGCAACATCTTAATATTTGAACTTTTTTAATGTTATTTATACTATAAAAATTTTCCAGTTGAAAACTGAAAATATCATACGCATAAATTAGAATCTTTAATGTATGCATTTTCCCATTAATTCATTATTTTGCCTTAAAAGTAAGAGGTGCTCTTTATATAGGATAGTTGGCGTTATTTCCACGTTTTTTTTTTTTGTTAACTTACTAAATTACCCTTTCAATTATAAGATTTGTTTTGATATTTTTAATTATCATTACCCCCTCTCTTTCAATAAAATTAATCTCATAATCTCTCTCTTTCACATATCATATTTGTATGGAGACTTTAACAAAAGATAGTTAAACTTATCTTCAATGTCATTTTGAATCAATAAAAATGAAACATGTTTTTGTTATAAGTGGAACTATCTTTCAACCAAAAAAAAAAAAAAATTGTTTATTTTTGCGATCATGAATTTATTATTTTGTCGAACACATAATGTTGTTAATTTGAGTTTTTAGACACCTCAATTTGACCTCAAAATTTTCCAACTTTGACCCAAGGTCGAAAATCACTTAATAGTAGATTAGATGGTGTACTTGGATAGTATTTATCAAGAGCTTTCCAAAGGTATCCAATTTGCCTCAATTTGACTCATAGATAATGAGATATCACATCTTTCATTCTAAACCGCTTGATCTTGATGAGTTAGCAAACTCATGCCATATTCTGAATTCTAAGTAATTTTCATAAAACTAAGTCACGAGCTTTCTAAAGCATGAAAATTCACGTCAGTTTGGTTTAAATTGAAGAAGAATATTTGTATTTTTCATACTTACCCATACTTATTGAATTTACCATGGAAAAAGTAACTTTCATAAAACTTATGGTTTTGTTCTCTCGCTATTTCTTCAGTTTGACTTGTGTTTTGCCATCTCTTTCCTCTGCAGAATCATCTCTTGTCTGGACATACTTGTACTCTATAGGCGCATGTCTTTGTCACCTCGCCTCATCATATTGTAATTCACACCGTCAGCTTGTGCGTTGCATTGCTTTTGGCCCCGGTCCATGAAGTCGACCCTTTTAAAGTCATCCGAGGATCGCCCCACCTCGCTTCCATCCACGACAACGCTCAGGATTTCCAAAAAATGGCGAAGTTGCGTTGCGCTATACTCCTTTTCATTTCTCTCATTTCCCACTCCAATGCCGACATCAAAACCCTAAGCCTAACTTCCGATCCTCGTCCGATCATCCTTCTCCATAGATTCGCCTTCACAGACTTGGGCCGGGTTACAATCTCCGCTTCTGATGTCTCCATCAGTCCATTACTCCATCGAACGGATTCTTCTCGTTTGGGCTTTGTCCTTCTCCCGGAGAAAGCTTTCTTTCTATTCATTCTTCAAACCCTAGAAAACCCTGAGTTCTGCATCCTCGATTCCCACCGCAGCGTCAATCTCTTCGACTTCCGCGACCTGTCTCCTCCACCACACAGCTATTTTAATAGAACCTATCCCGTTACTTATCCCAGTGGATACTACTCCCTGTACTTTGCCAACTGCAATCCGGAGGTCCGCGTATCCATGAATGTCCAGGCTGAATTGTACAATCTCGATTTGGATGGCTCCAAGAATTACCTCTCGCATGGACAATCGACACTAATTCCACTCTTCTTCGAGTTCTCTCTTGCTTACTTCTTCCTCTTAGTTCTCTGGGCCTATTACTGCCATTGCAACAAGGAATCCACGAATTGGGTCCATCACTTGCTCACCGGACTAATTACTGCGAAAACACTGAGTCTCATCTGTGCCGGGCTGGATATGTACTTCGTTAAACTTACTGGGTTACCTCACGGTTGGGAAATCTCGTCCGAAGTTGCTCAAGTCATGTCTTCACTTATCATCACGGCATTGATCATAGTCGGATTCTTGTTCTTCAAGCATTTCTTGCCACAAAAGGAGGCCAAGGTATGGATCGTCCCCATCACGCTTCACGTTCTGTCCAATCTAGCTTCCCCTTTTGCAGTCATGATGGGAAACACTGCGCCCATATGGGAGTTGGGGCTGGCTTTGCTGGGCATGATCTGCACGTGCACCATCGTTGTTACCGTGGGGAGGTCTATTTGGTTGCTGAAGGAGGCTGCAAAGACTGACGAGAGGGCGGCGATTGGATTGGCAAAGATTAAAAAGTTTGCCTTGGTCTATGCCTTGGCAATCGGTTATTTTTATGTCGTGCCGATGGTAGCAATGGTAGCACTGGTATTGATGATCTTCACTGCACCTAGGTACAAGTGGGTGAGCAACGCGGTGGAGGAGGGTGCGAATCTAACGATTTATGTGGTCACGCTTCTCATGTTTAGGCCTGTCAATATTACACCATTCTTGACGCACAGGATGAGAAGGAGAAACAATGGCCATCGCATATGAAGAGTCTGAGGTTTGAAGGATGGACACAAGTAAATTGCAAATGCTTATTTCTCAGTGAGTATCCATATTCTCTCTGAGGGAGATTAAAACTGGTTGTCGTGAACCTTTCCTGTACTACAGATGTCATATACAGTAATAAAACAATCTGTAGAGAAATGCTTCTAGAGGATTCCGTTGAGGCCAAGATCACCGTCTGTGTGTGGTTCAGGCCTTTGAGCTCGGAAGAGAGGCGCGCGATCGTGGCGGATTGAACTTTTAATAAAGGGACAGGTGCCTAAGAAAAAGATAATGCTCAGATTTCTTGCCTTCTTATCCATTATGTTTTCTGTATTTGCGGTTGAACTTTTAATAAAGGGATAACGATACATGAATGCAGTATGCTCTCATTGACAATTGAATTAACGAAAAGAGACTCGCCGCAAAATCAAACTCCATACCTGGGAAGATCGCAGCCATAAGGTTGCCAGCGCCACTTGAGATAATCATCATCTTCCCGCCCATTCTGGTGGCATCGGAACCCCGGGTCGAGAAACGGGCAGCTCTCGTCGTAGTGCCTAAAAGCGTTGCTGTCGTCCCTCACCCACCTCCCTCTCCAGTAATCACACTCTCCCGTCGCCGCCGTGACCCGCTTGGAATCGTTCAGAGGGAGGAGGCTGGGACGAAGCGGCGACGGGGATGGGTACAGCTTGAAAGGGCTCAGGTGGTTGAACCCGACGTAGGAAGAGATTAGGAGGAGGAGGAGGAGGAGGAGGAGGAGGAACGGCAGCAGCGCGTATTTGAACTCTCTCAACGCCTTTTTGGGGGAGGACGGAAGGTGGAGATCCATAAAAGGGATGATCCCCATAGAACGGAAAACTATGAACAACGCCGTGGATATTCCTCCACGAAAGAGAGAAATTATATGGTTTCGGCTGGCCGGGGAAAGCAATGGTTTGTTGGTTTAATGATAAATTAACATGCTCGATGGGGAGGTCTAGTTTATTATAAGAGGAGATGGACTCCGTCCGGCACGTCCTGACGACATGACGGCATGTCCCGGCGGATTTTCTTCCCTCCTGGATAGATTCCCCACTTTTGGTGCCAAAAACGACGGGAATAACAAGGAAAGTATTGCATATTTCTTAATAGATTCCACCGTTTAACATCGTAAAAAATTTTGTAGGACCACAATTCTAAAAATTTTGAGTTGTTAGATAAAAGTATAGTTTGATTTTGAAAATTCCAACACTATATTATTTGGTGAGGCGTGAATATTCTATAACCCCTTATGAGATCGGTCTAGTCATAGTGGTTAGGGAACGATGTTTGTGCGGGGAGATGCATTGAATTGGTTAGATTCTTTATCGTTGCCGAATGTAAATAATCCTATCTTGGCTTTGGTCCAAGGTTTGTACTTTATTATAAAAAATAAAAACAAAGTGTGAATGTGTTGATCTATTAATACGAGTTCTAACAACAATGACCAGCAATGCTAGGCACACTTATGCTAGGGAAAATAATTCAAAATATTCTAAATTTATCGCACTTTGGTCAATTTAATTATAAATAATTGAGTATATTTAGCCAATTTTGATTGGAAAATATTAACACAAACGCTAGTTGTTCTATGTGGCCCTATTAACATTGATATGGACAATTTTTTATTTTTATTTTTCTTTTCCTTTTTTTTCTGTGTAGCAAAGGTCAACAAGGGCTGCAAAGGGGGCAAAGGCCACCTTGGCCGCTGCCAATGGTGATCGCAGGCGAGGCCATCAAGGCCTCACTAGCCGCGAGCAAGGACACAAAGGCCTCGCTCACAGCTGGTGGGGCCACAAAGGCCTTGGATGAGGCCTTCACAAGCCCATCGTCCGTGAGCAAGGTGGCCTTGCATGTAATCGGTGAGAGCCACTTTGCCCAAGGTCTTCACGACCAGTAAGGGTCATTGGTGATCGACGTTGGCCGAGGAAAAAAACAAAGCAAATTGCTCGCGGATTGCAGTCAATTTGACTTCGAAACTTGGGTCCCATATTCTTCTGGAATTCCGCATTTTGCAAACGGAAGTATTCCACCGTGTCGTGGGCGATATGAACTATGGATCAAGTACCCGTTGTGCTGCGGATCTCCTGCAGTGAATAGTTTTCTGCATTCTTTTAGGTGAGAGCCTGCATTTATTCTAGCATGAAAGATTAGTAAGGACAAACATGTAATATATGCATGGAGTTGGAGAATATTGTCTAAGACGTCTTAAACCGTTTGCACTTTTGTCAATTTCGTCAAAAAATTTTCAATTTTGTCAATTCAATTAATTTTAATTGGAAACCGTTGATATGGACGCCAGTCATCTCACGTGACATGAGAAACACTGAGACAAATTTTAATAAAATTTTAATATTTTTGAATTATTTTTTTATTTTTCATCAATTTTTTATTTTTCCTTTTTTATTTTCTTCTCTTTTATTTTTCTCTTTTTCCTTTTTTTTGGGTGGCTGAGGTAGTTTTGGAAGCCGGGAAACAGAGATTGAATAAGTGGAACTTGATGAAGTGGAACTTGATGGGTAGGCTCGGGAATAAGGCTCGGAAGTTGATTACCCAATGTGCTGCTTGGATGAGGCCCGATATAATCTATGTAGTGTATCGATGCAGGTTTGAACCTCAGGACGATTTCTTCCGGTTGCTGATGCCTTTTCTTGATCCCAGCACAGAGAGAGACTTTCTTTTCGAGCTGAAAAATGGCGATGGGACGGTTGAATTGTGTACTTATTTCAATGGCTTGTGCAAGATTCTCAGGGAAAATCCCAAGCCCTTCGTAGATGATGTAGTTAAGGCTTACGAGAAGTCAAGCAACGAGAAGAAAAATGAGTGTTTGGAGTTTTTGCTGAGAAATCATCCCGCTGAGTTATTGCATCCGTATACAAAGGAGTGGAAAGCTAAGTTGGAGGAGATGGAATTGGGTTGTGATGCTCCTGACGATGAAGATCATTGGCGTGCTAGTAAGAGTGACAATGAGATTGTAGATTGGATAGAGGATGATGGGAGTGGTGATGGTGCTGATGATGATGATGAGGAGGAGGAGGAGATGATACAGTCATGGAATTGGAAGATGGTGGAGATGAAGAATCGGGTAGAGAAGAAGACGAGGATGAGAAGTATTGGCGAGAGGAATTTAATAAGGCAGTAAATAACTTCGAACGTATGGAAAAGTCAGCAAAGCGGAGTGTTGAAATAACAACGGAGTTCTATAAGAAGCAATTGCAGGAAATGAAAGATGGAGATGAAACCGCAATGAGGGGTGCAAAACCAAAAGTCAGTCCAGAAGAATGGAAGATCGATGGTATTGGCCCTTGGAGGAAGAGAATTAGGAAGAGCAAGATTCCTCCAGAACTATTTCTGCGAGCAGCAGTTAAGCTGTTTACTTACAGGAATCTCGTGAAAGAGGTTGTTCTGACTAGGCATGCCATTTTAGATGGTGATATTGGAACAGAAAAGCCTGAATAGATTGTTTGACATTGGGATAATAGCTTTTGCGCACCTCCTGCAAGATAAGGAATGCCTTATACATCAGATATAGGCACCGAGAGATATTTGGAGGGAAATTTTATGTTGATACAAAATTAGGTCCTGGTGAGTAGCATGATGTAGTATAGTGTTATTTTGACTCTTATTTGTGTTTTCATTCTGTTTGATATTTATCCACTTTGAAGCCTCTGGCTATAATTTAAGTTGTTCTGTAGAATTTAAAAGGCAACACTGTAGCCCTATGGGTCTGCAATGTGGAGGTAGTATTTATTTGGAGATTGCTTGAATGTCACTCTCTTTCGCTACTTGCTCTTGCAATATGTTTGGTTGGTTCACGAAGAGGTCAGAGGTGGAACTGGACAAGGCACTGCAATGTACTAACTCAGTATGATGTCCAGTGATAAATTATCTTTCGGGAAAATTTACTATTGAGAGAATAAAGGAGTTGCTCCACAGGTGGAGCGGAGGTCTCTATCTATCGTGTCTCATCACTGCTGCCAACAGTTTATTATAAGAAATCCTTGGAAATGTTTACTTGACATGGTTTGTGTGCTTATCTTCTGTAAAAGCAATTTATATCTAGTTTTGTCGCGACCTCTTTTTTCTGGCGCCCAATCGGCGCGGGCGCCTAGCGGAGGGTAATGGCTCGGCTAGGTTAATTAAGCCCGGACTCTGCCAAGTCCACCAATTCACGACTTTAATAGTCTAAGTTTTTAACCCTAAGTTAATTTTTAAAACGGAGTCGCCACTAATCAATTTGGGGTGGGTTGATTAGAGACCCATGCGAAGTATTGGGAGAAATACTCGCTCCCGCGCAACAGAGAGAAATTAGGATCGCGGACTTGATTACACTAGTTAATCACTAATGCCCTTCGGTACCTAATATTGTTTAAACCCTGAGGTTTTTGGATGTTTTTAGGGATTTTCCATGCATTTTTGGGAGGAAAAACATTTTTGAGTCTTTTCTATTTTTTTGGACATAAAAAGGACTTTTTTTGGTTTTTTGGCATTTTTTTTTGGAAAATAAAAGTCTTTTTGGCTTTTTCTGAATTTTCTGGAAAATAAAACATTTTTTATATTTTTTTAATATTGTCTGTTTTTTTGGAAATTAAAATATTTTTTAATATTTTTGGAAAATAAATTATGTTTTTTTTGGAAAATAAATTATTTATTTTGAAAAAAAAACCAAAACGCGCACGGGCCCGATTTTTTTAAATTTTTTTAATTTTTTAAAATAAACGATGCTTTGCGTCATTTTTTGGGGGGAGAATCAGAAACCTTACCCGGTTCCCCCGACCCGGAAAAATCGAGAACCCTAGGGTTCCCGATTCGCAGCGCTGAGGAGGAGGAGGGACGGATCGACGCGGCGACGGTGGCGGCGATGGTGGTGACAGCGAGGGGGGGTGTGACGGCGACGGCGGCAGCTACCTGGCAATAGCGCGACGAGGGCGGCGACGGCGGCGACCCACGCGAACCCCTTCCCTTCTTCTCTCTCTCTCTCTCTCTCTCTCTCTCTCTCTCTCTCTCTCTCCTTCTTCCTCCGGCGAAGCTCGGATCTATGGCCGTTCGACCTCGGACCTCCCCTGAAGTCTCTCAGTGGGTTGTCCGAGGTTTGCAAGCCCTAGATCCGGCTCTCCCTCTCTCGATGTGTGTCCCTCCGACGACGGAAATGGAGGCCTATTTATAGGCCGAGGGGCGGCCGGTCGACGAAGCTCGACCGGCGGGCCGCCGCCCTCGCCGGCCGAACCGCATCCCATCCCGGCCCGCCTACCCCCTACTCCACGTCCCATCGCCGTCCGGTGCCAGCTGCTCCATGTGCGTCGCTGTTCATTCCGTTTGCTCCGGCGTCGCGCCTCCGGCACGTGTGCTGCAACGGCGCGAGGAAGAAGGAGACTCGGCTGGGCCGGGCTGAGGTGGAAGTGGGCCGAGGAGGCCCAGAGGAGGGGGGTTTTTTCTGCTTTTTTTTGCCATTTTTCCTGTTTATTTATTATCCGAAAAAGATAAATAAAATAAAGTAAAATAGAGTAAAACCTAATTAATTAAAAGGAAAATTTAGGCGTCAACAAGTTTAATATGACTTGTATGTATTATGTTGTCAGTAAAGTGTGGTTGTTGATAATAATTATACAAGAAGCACTGAAAGCAAGTCAGTTGGCAGTAGGTTGTTTTAAATCTGTGGAGTTAGAGTTTTTCATATGAATACATGTTCTGATATTCATTTCTTTCCCCATTTAGTGCACCTGTCCCTGAAATCCGACTTTTGCATTTAAATTCTCTGGGTTATTCATGACAGTTATTTGCATATGCTTCCATACTTTTGGCATTTGTTCAATATTCCTATAACAGTTATGAATGAATTGAATTGGTAGGAACATAAGGAACTTACAAAACTTGCAGAATTGGTGCCGCCCTAATCAAGTAGGGGATTTCGTTCATTGGTTATGGGTGGTAAGCGCAAATGCAGCTCTTTAGTTTGATGGAGCCTGCAGGTTGTTAGGATAGAATTGCAAAACAAGCTGTGATAAACTATCTTTTGATTCTGTTAAAATTACCTGTCACAAAATCTATCAAATTTTGAGAATTTAGGTTTCAGCTTCAAATGTGCCCCTTGTCTAATTTGGACATTTCCCATTCTGCCTGATATCTTCCCACATGTTGCGATTTCAAATGAAGGCGGTTATTTACTCATAATCATATTGTCTCCTTTAGATGTGATCCATTGATGTGATACAACAGGAGACATCCATAGAGCTGGCATCCGTTGGTGATGATGGGGTTGTTCAGTCCATCTGCGAGCAGCCTGTGTTTATTACAATTAAGGATCTCGCAATCCTGCCCTGGAATGAAAAGTTTGATGCACATAACATTCAGGTCTATCATCCTAAGTACTTTCACACAACCTTCTTACTGGAGATATTTTATCATTTCTTATCTTACATGGCAGAATATTTTTGGCATGTCATGGATGAAATTTCTTCGACAAATTACAATGCCCGTGTTGATCTTTCTGAATGTTATTTCTTTTTAATCTTATGAAGAACGAGGAAGCATTTTTTCACCATGCTTCGAAAGAAAGCTTCTAGAACATTTTGATGGCAGAGGTTTCGAAGTCATTATCCTTATTCTTCTTGGGACCAAAAACCTAAAATTCTTATTCAAGAAAGTCGTCCGGATGATAGTGTGCGTCGAAAAAGAACAAGTTCTCTGGCTGAGTAGTGCACGTCTTAAAGGTTCGGGATTATAGTTTTGCAATATCAAGTTAACATGACATGCACGAAATCCACACATTTCCATCAAACATCAGCTTTATTAAATTGGCGTCCATGCCATAGTTCATTCAGATTAATTAATGCAAGGAGAACAATATATATGTTAAAATATATTAGGGATCTAATTGAATTAATTGAAAGTTCTCGAAAGACATTGCACGTCAATCAAAAGTGATATAAAAGGACAAATTGGAAATTCAAGTATGGCATGACACATCGATAAAAGTTCACAAACTACTAATACCAATTGACAATAGCTGTTGACATGGAATTTAAGTGTGGAGAAGTCCCGATTATGCAGGTCAATTAACTACGTAATTTAATTTTCATGTTGGCGCCTGGTCAAATATGTGAAAATGCAAAGAGGTTTTATTTCAGTAAACACGTATCTTTATTTGACGGGGAAATGCTAGGGCCCTTACAAGTTTTCGGTATAAATATAGATGGGTTGTTTTCTGTCTTTTATGCCTTTATATACTATGCAAGTGAATATCTGAAATTCTAACACATAGTGGCACATCGACGTTTATTTGAGGTCATACATGGGTATGATGATAACTGCCCAAATACGTAATTGAATGAGATAGAAATTAAATTTTATCAAATGTAAGACCCAAATAAGCTCGTTTGGAAATTGTGTAAGTGACACATCTCCAACGACGAGGAGTTACGAAATATGTAGTCGCCTTCGTGAAGTGAACATGCAGAGGCAATGGTGGCGATAATGAGCGGGGCCCAAGAGAATTGATGCTGAAACAATGAAAATGGTAAAGATACACACGGTTTTAGGATTAAATGGCCTCAAGTAATCGTCAATTTAGAATGTTCAAAGAAGTGAGAATGGACTTTGTGTAAGAAATATGGAATGTGTCTAGTTTTCCTAGTTTAATGACTCGTAAATTTGAATGATCAACTTATGTTGATTGAATCCGAAAATAAGGTAGATCCAATTGTTGTATGGAATTGAACCAATTCAAATTTTGGGATGGTATTGCATATCAGTCAAAATTGGTTTAATTGAACTAAATGAGAAATCAAGTATGACATAGCACTTTGATAAAATTTCACAGATAACTAGTATCATTATCTCTTCTAAAAGCAGAATACATGTTCTTTTATATCTCAATTAAAATAGGGCAATAGACGTTGATCCAATGCACTTTGCAGATTTACTTCTTGATTGGGCTGCAAACATTCAGAAATAATTGTGAAATGAGATCTTCCCGGAAGCCTTCCCATCATTATTTCTGGTGCCACGACTCCAAACAATAAACACGGCACTATTCTGCAATGTTCAAGAGAAGCCGGCTCAGTAGTGAAAATCTGCAAAATATCTCTTGTCATAAACATAAGGCATTGAATTTTACTTAATTTGGCACGTGATAGAAATATCTACTTTCTTTTTGGAAATGCATCTATAATATATATTTTTGAGATTTATGCTCAAGGAAATCCCTTGATCTCGAAAATATATATATTGCAAATATCTCTTGTCATAAACATAAGGCATTGAATTTTTTACTTAATTTGGCACGTGATAGAAATATCTACTTTCCTTTTGTGAATGCATCTATAATATATTTTTGAGATTTATGCTCAAGGAAATCCCTTTGATCTCGAAATATATTATTGCATATTTATGGATATTCTTGCTACATTTTAGAAGATATCTTATATCTAGCAAGTTTGATCCGCAAATAAGAGGAAGGTATTACGTGATGTTTTTGCATTGTTAAGGAAATCCCTAATGTGTCATATGAAATGTTGAGTAGCTCTGATTTTAAATATTTGATAATCTTATATATGCTATTCAATTTATTTATGTGAAAAAAGGGCATTATATATTATGTGGATATTATTACAGCTATTTGTGCAAAAAAGTTCTGTTAAGTTGATGCGGTTAAATTCAAGACGAGCTTGATTAAAGAAAATAAATTTTTGCCTCGAATTTCAAAATGCAAGTGATTTGCGGATGTTGTTGCTAGAAAAAGAAATATTGGAAAAATATTCTATTCAACGTGCACAAGCAACAATTGTTTCTATTCGCAAATATTGTCATGATGACAGGGGGAGAAAGCGAATCCAAGAGAAAGGAAAGAATCATGATCATCTCAAAAAGGCAACAAATTGAGGGGGAGCTTTGATCAATTATTAAAAAAAATCTTTTTAGATTGATCGTGATCTTGTTATGGAAGGAAGGAAAAGGTAAATGCGTCAGAATTTAAGTTCTACAAAATCCGGATTAGTGCATCTTTTATTACCTTGTTATTAACAAATCTCTGTATCGATATTATCATTTATTATGACAAAAAGGATAAGTGTACATAATGCATCCAAGATTTTTATTGGATATTGGATTTTTATTGGATATTTGTTGATATATATGTCGTGGGTGCCTCTCGACCACATGTACGCATATAAGGTCGGTGCCTTGGACAATCGAGGAAAAGAGGGTAGCTCGAGAAGACGAAGCCTACCTGGGAGAACGTCGCTGAATGACCTGACAGATTTGAGGCACAACCGGCATTTGATATCAGCCTGAAATGGCAGGCCAGTGGCGTCTGAGTGCATGATGATCCAGGGACCCTTTGGTTAAGAAGGAAGCAACATCCGGGAGTCAAGGGTACGTCAGGAGTTATTGGAGGGGACGACCATTTGCTCAAATATCGGTGAGTAAGGCTTATTTGGGTCATGTTATAAAATGCCCTCGCCTCTATTGATGGTCGAGGTGAAATTTAAAGCTTACTGAATATCGATTAGTTGAATCTCTTGCTCTAGGTATTATTTTCGAGACGCCGTATATGAGCCTCTTCAAGCTGGACTTATTGCCATTGATTTGATGATCCTATAGGACGTGGTTGTAGTGAGAATTAATTATTAGGGACAGATAG